>JBBMKD010000216.1:1858782-1876276 GCA_037834095.1 Argya squamiceps | reverse complement strand
GTTCTCAGCCCATTCTCAGCCCAGCCTGTGTTTGTGCTGGGCATTGCCCCATCCCAGGTGCAGGACCTTGCTCTTGGTCCTGCTGAACCCCCTGAGGTTCTCCCGAGCCTCTCCAGGCTGTCAGTGTCCCTCTGGATGGCATCCCTGCCCCCCAGCAGGCCCTCTGCAGCACACAGCTTGGTGTTGCCAGCCTGCTGTCCTCCATCCCACTTTGCACAGGTTCCACAGCAAGAGCCACTTAACAGAGCAATCTTTATTGTCAAGGAAAGCTATAAACAATCCACTTTTTCTCATTAAAACTTGTGAGAATCAGCTCTACCCCCCAGCCTAAATAAAATAATCAGGAATAAAGGTAAAGAAATTATTTTATAGGCAGTTTAGGCAGTTAGAATTTTAATGCCAAACCTGAAGTAATTTTACTATTAAATAAATTTTCCGTTTACCAATGCAAGCAGTTTTATTTTATGATCAGTCACAGAAGTTACCATATAATTTCTTATATTATACACTGTTCCCAGTATTTATGCCCTTAGAGTAAAAAGTTGCCTTTTTTTTGAATAATATAGAGTGAACAGAAATGCTCTCAAATGTTTAAAATACTTGCTAAAACCCAGCATGTATATGGTTCTGTAGGTTTTACCAGAGGTGTATAATTTTTCAGCATTACGTCTTAATGCCAGTTTCCTGAAGGAGCTTTGACTACAAAAGCCATGAATATATTTTCAAAGGATGATGGATAAATTGGTGGGTGGTAATATAATATATCTTAGGCAGCTGATCAGGGCTTTTTATCCTCTGCCTGTCTTTTAGTTATACACAATTTCAAGATAATTATGGTCTATAAGAATGTCTTTTCCCCTTCCTACTACCAGCAATATTTGTCTTGGTTATAGGTTCAAGAAACTTCCAATCACATCACAAAATTGGAATAGGGCAATTATGGCATCTCAGCAGAGAACTGAACATGCAAATAGACTGACCACACAATATGGATATTTAATATGAACACAGTATGGACAGTTAATGAACTGCCTTTATGAAACACACCAGCTAATTAGATACTAGCTATGGAATATATTGAATCCATACTTGAATTTTACAAAATAAAACCCAAGCATAACATGCAATTCAGGTTTATATCTACTATGTCTGTGTTACCTTTCCAGTAAAGCACACAGCCCAATCAGAGAATGAAAATTAATTAATTACTAATCTCATTAAATAAAGTGCCATGTTATTCAATGGTCAGATATGCTATATTAAAATCTCAACTCAGTAGAGTCATCCAAATCCCAAGCAGTTCATTTTTTATGACAGGAGAGGTCTTCTTGAAGTGCCTGAAGGTGAGGGTTACTTCACTGACACAATACAGATCACAGAAATTAACTCCACTGTGCCTTGTCTGCTAAACAAAGGAAGTGTTGAATAGCCAAGGTGAGAGCAAACAGCACAGACAAGAATACTGTTGGGTACACAAGGACACAAAGGGAGGAACAAATCAAAACAAGATTCTGTTTTCCTCAACCTTCCTGCAATATTCCTGCAATTCCAGCAATACTGTCCCTCCATTTACAGTCTCCTGTAGTAGCACCACCATGGAGTTACAACAGAAGAATGCAGCATTCCTGCCTAGTGTCTACCCCTGAAAATTAAGAAGGAAAATTATTCCATGTCAGACAACAGAGCTGGATAAGGCACATCAAACTGACTCCAAACTCAAAGTGGTACAAGGTGTATAGCAGATGTATGTAACAATGTCTGTTGATTATCACATAAAAGCATAAAGAAGTGAGAAAAAACATGGCAGGCTATGAACAACTGAATCAAAGGTGAATGAAGGAAAAATAGAATGTACGTTAGTTATTCCATTTTAAGAAAATTAATGCAATGCAATAAAAATACTGATTTGGATAATTGAATCTCAAGGAGAAAAACAACTGTAACAATTGTGTTGTATCGTCAGGGAGTCAATACTTGATTATCAGTTATTTAAAACCACTTAATTAAAAAAATACAGCCATTCTTATGTAATTCATACTTGAAAATCAAATTTTAACCTATTTGTTTAGCCTTCATTCTAAATCAAAGAAAAAATCTCACCCTTAAATCAACCTTCTTTAGGTTCAAGATCATTAAAAAATTGATTTTTCACAACCACAATAATTTAATTTCATTAAGAATATACTTTTTCCTGAATACTGAAGATAATATTCAATAGGTAAGGCATAGAATTTACCATCCCTAGGTAGGAAAACAGAAGAGTAATAATTTTGTCCAGAAATAGTCTCTGAAGACATTTAAGGAAATAGCCAGACTTCACTTGATGCAGAAGTAATCAGTAAATTATATGTTACTTCTCATATTAGGAAAACGCAGCCTTAGAAAGACATAAAATATTTAATGAAATTTTGTAAGATTATTCTCACACTTCAGCATTTTTTGCACTGTTGATCAGGCTTTTTCCCTTATGTAATTTTCTCATAACTGAAACTATCAGTGTTTGATTGGGAGTCCACTGAAGTCTGAAGGGATCCTTTCTGTATGACCTGATGCAAAGTTGACCATGTTCCCTAGCATAAAAAAGAGTCAAAATAAAATGTAAGTGCAAGGGAAATTATAAAGATGTTAAATGACTTTTTTTTTTTTCTACAGGAAACTACAATAAATATCCACACAAACTGTAGACTGATTCTACCACAACATATTAGAAGCAGCTTAACTACTCTTCCTCCTGGGCAGGAGGAAGCTGTAAGCAGTTGGGTTTACTGAAATCATTCCACTAAGCCAGCCAGGCTGTCTGCTTTTCATCCATAACCAAAATAAAGAATAAAACAGGTTCCAAGCCTGATTTGGCCTTGGGAGGATCTTACTCCATTGTCCACAGATGGGAGGTAGGGACCTGAATTTAATTCCCAAATCTGGCTAGTGGAAATACTCATGTACTTCCCAACATATTCTTATGAATCACCAAGATTAATTTATTTGTTGCTACACAATATACATACTTTAAAATGCATTTAATTCATCAAGAGATTACAGGTTTACTTATGAAAAGCAATGGGTCTTACCTTCAAAATGTTGTCAGGATGCTCTTTGGCAGAAGCAACAAACAGGTCATGTCCACACACAATTCCCTCTGCGAGGAAGTACTTGAACAACAAATTGGAGTAAAGGCTGTATTTATCCTCCTCTGTGAAAACAAGAATGGTTGGAGGTTTTTTTCCTTTTTTTTGGTTAGATAAATTGCCCCCCTGTATGTTCACAACACTGTAAAAAGCCTCTTTGGGTCTATCTCCTGGAGTATGTAATGTACACCAGAGATCAAAGGTAAAATAGGACTCCAAAACTCTTAAAATAATGCTTGAGAATACTGTATTTCTAATTTTTCAAGCCAGAGGAAGAGTTCTCAATCAGGCATTTGATTCTAAGATATGGATGCCATACAGCAAGAATCCTACATTCCTTACAAGACTTCCTGTAAGTATCAACCAAGATGGCTGAATTTATTAATTAATGGAAAGGGGTTCCTTAATTTAGGAGAACTATGTTCATAATGATATTCTTAGTGCTTATAACTTGCTTAAACTATTTGTTACCTGATGCTTTTCAAAATTCAGCCATATTTGTCATGCTAAACCTATACAGAAACAACATTCAGAATAGAGGCATTCTCATGTCTGCACTTCTTCCAAAGCTGTGAAAACTACAAAAACTAAATGAATATATTGAAGAAACCAAACAATTAGCAATGCTGCTTTTGAAACCTAACCAGAGCAAAATCAGAACAAATTGAAAAGTCTCATGAATTTACAGTTTAAGCAGCGAGACAATACTTGTTAGCAGACATTGTGAACACTGGCCCACTGAAATGAAAATACAAAGTCCAACTTCAAAAAGACCAGCATTTCCTTCAGCTTCCCTGGTGCAAGTTAAGTGTCAAAAATCACCAGAATTAGGAAGTTTTAATGAACTCATACAATTAAAACTTAGCATAATTTCAAGCTATGGGAAGTGGATGTGTGCATAACTGAAATCTGAACCGTCACTGATGTTTTTTATTTGTAGGAAATACCAACAATAGCAGTGGTAATGCTTTTTATGTTTTTTTGGGAGAAAAGTAAATGTGCTACAATAGGTTTCAACTTTTCATCTCTTAATCTGGCAGCTGGAAGACAATACACAGGGATGTTGAGGCAGAAAAATACAGAGAGATATTTCTTTATACAGAACCAACAAGACTTAATTCATTCTTTGTGTGACTATTTCCTAATTACACACATGAAATAGCAAAATTAAAAAACTAAAAAACCAGTAACAAAGAGAGAAAATAAAAAAGTTGTCATTTATATCCAACTTGCAAAAAAAGTAAAGAGGAAAATAAAAATACTGTAACTTTCACATGCACCAGAATCAAAATGAGTCAATGGAGTGAAGGGGAAAAGGAAAGAAGGAAAGTGTATATCCATAAAGGAAAAAGAAAACTAATAGCAATGGGGAAACTTAAGAAACAAGTCATAGGAAAGTATTGTTGGATTGCCACACTTCCAATATTTTGCATGTGCACCGATACTAATAACAGTGCTTAGATTAACAAGAAATCCAAACCACAAGTATTCAAAACTACTGGAAAAAACCCAGTTCTCCAAGAGATACTCTCCAACTTCCATGTGATATTAGGCAAAACAGAATTTATTTCCTGCTTTTTTAAATTTCACTTTTAAATTCAGTATTTGGGATAGTAGAGTCACTGGAAGTTGCTCTAAAGCCGTAGCTCAAAACAGAAAAATGTTTCATAATCCAGTCACTAAGAGAGGAAGTCACATAAAACTGGCTATCCAAACAAGCCAAAGAGAATTTACTCCAAAGGGAATACAGTAACTACAACACACTTACTACTACTACTAGCCACTCTGCAGTTTGTTGTAGAGTCTTAGGATTTTAAGAATTTAGACTTTATTAATAGAACTTACCTTTGATACTGTTGACCTGCTCAGGAGGCCATATTAGCCTTCAATGTACTTGCAATAACACATTCATTCTTCAAAAAAATAATGGTCTTGTGACAAATATGGACAGTTCTGAATCATAATAACCACAGGACTGACAAAAGCTTACTGGTAACAGTACTGGGTTCCTTATCAAAATTTCATCAGGATGGATTTCCAAAAGAATTACAAACTGCCATTTACTTGAGAAATTGGAGCTTTTAATGAAATATTAGATACAGTTTATTCTTGCATCCTTATAAAGCCATTAATAGTGTTACTGAAGAACTGCCTTCCTACTAACTCAGTGATGAGACTGAGGATGTAGATCCACGTATGAGACTCAGGTGGACACAAGACCCAGATAAAACTGAAACATTACCACTGCAGAAACAAAAGGCAGAACTCACACTACCCAAGGTTTTGAAGAAGTATTACTGTCATATTTTGTAAATACAGTCTTTGTATTTCTTTCTATTTATCTTTCTAAATCTTAAACAGTTTCAAGTGGAAAATAAAACCCCTATGCTGAGTAAGTGTCCCTTATAACTGCAGTCCAGAACACAGACAGCTCCTGCCCCCTCAAACATTGGCTCTCTCTAATAATTCATGCTGGGGTTGCTTACTGCATTACCATCAGTAATATATTATTCACAGTATATTGATTTCCATCTGCTAATCTCCATCTATGAAGCTCTCAATTTAAGAACCAGAGAGCTCTAGAAATCAAAGTGGCAGCATGAGATGTAATAACTGTCTGAGCTACCTGGAAGAAGCCACCAAGACTCCCCTGTAATCACATCACTGTGGCAGATGTCACTGGAGAGAGACAATTTTGTTAGATCTCTCTCCCTTTGAACAAAAGAGGAAAAAGAACACTTGTCAGGCATTCTGGAAGGATCCCCAGCTGTAACATTTACATCATCCTTGCTGAATGAAAAATCTTGGGTTCTCAATTTTTATCTACAGGTTAAAATTCACATTCTTCACCATCTGAGGCACAGAAACACTGAGTTGATATGTACTTAACTGACATTTAATGGAATATAAAGAAATATCTCATTTAATCCAAGTGTTTTATGACTTGAGTCTCTGTGTCTCTGAGTCTCTGTCTCTACACAGACACTCTTTCTGGATCATCATTTTTGATACTAATTATTCCTCAGAAAGTAAAGAACATACTCAATTTTTTGTGCCAAACATAACACGAAAACTCCATAAACCATGGATAAATACAAGAAATCATACAATGTGTTGGTGATTATTTAAGAAGAAGAAATATGGCTGCATTAGTTAAGAAGGATTTTTCTCAAATTTTATTTGAAATGCTGAAATGTTAAAACATATCGTAGAAAAAAAGCAACGAAGAATGGGGATATAAACATTTTAACTGACTTATTGAAGATTATAATTAGTTTTGTTAACTCACTGATTTATTTGTAATTTAACAGGGCTAAGAGAGGTTCTTCCATACCCTTCCTAAACATATCTTGGAAACCAACAAGGAATGTTCAAGTTAGCAAATTAAAAACACACTCAGTGTAAGAACACATCATTTTAACATAAGCCTTTCCTTTCTTCTTATGAAATTAATTTTCATAAGAGTAAACTTATAGTAAAAAAAAGTAAATTAAGAATTGGAGAGGGATCTAAATATAAACAACCTCACAGTCTCCCTACAGTACTCTAAGGATTAGATGTGTGTCAGAAAGCCTTTACAAACAGTGTATCTGGAATTGTTAAAGTCAATGCATCTGTAAGAATCCCTCAGTTCTTTACTTTGTCAGATAGAGAATGCTTTTTATTGATTCATTTCTAGGTCACTAAACTTTTGTGGTATTCAAAAGATCTAAAGTGCATCCATATGGGGCTTTTCTGATAGCATCCATTGTAGCCTGGCTTCAATAGTTATGTTACTATTCAAAACCAAAGGAGTATAGCTTTCTTCTTGTAAATAAACAAACAAATCATTTAGCACAGGTACTTCAGCAGCTCACTGGTTACTTTCATAGAATCCCAGAACGAAATACTTTTCTGATAATGCTTGGACTTAGCATTTTATTGACTAGGATAAATTTTCAACTGTTACCTTTATCTTTCCACACTCCTCCACCCAAAAGAACTACCTTCACTCAGTACTTGTAGGAACTAACACTTCAGATCATTTTAGTCAATACTTTGGACAAGCCTGGCCTAAATCTTTAGTCTCAGCCTCCACACCAAAGAACTGCCCTGTCAGCAGCCTTCATTGTGAACTTCACTACCAGACTCTAAGGCACATAAACAAATAAGACTCTTGCAGCTGCAGCCTCTTTTCTGGGTCCAGTCACTGCAAGTCACACGGCACTGTGGAGCTTTCCCCGATTCTTTTGGAACAAAGAGTGTTCTCCAGCTAAGTAGCAGGTGAGTAACTAGTGAAGCATGAAAATATACAAGGAAAAGAGATTATTTACCTAGAAGTTATGCATATTGTCTCCAGGACAAAAGCTCTTCTGATCCTACAGATAAGGACATAAATAAAATAGTTTATTGTGATGGCTTATCCATTGGTCTCTTCCCAGATGAGTGTGCTTTCATGGCTGAAACAGCCACGGAGAAAGAGCAGCATCATCACCATGAGCACAGTGAATTCCAACATATAACCTCACTGAACACTAAGGATAAAGACCAATCCCTATTTATGGCTCTTTTCAGCACTGCACTGTATAGGCCATCAAATGCATAAGGGACATTCTGGACACCTTTGTGGACCGACTGTCTGCAGCTACTGCTCAAAGAAATTTGTGGGCTGTAGAATTAGGTATAGAATCTTAAGGCTTCTATCTAGGGCCCAGACTACAAAAGACAGCAGATATGTGTGAGACACTGTAAAAATGTAATTTATTTAAAAATTAAGGAAACAAATCTAATTAGAGAAATTGGTATGTAACCATGTGACCTTAAGGCAAAACTCCCTCTGCACAGAGGCATTCATGTTCCAAGAGGGGGATGCAGAATAAGCACTAGAACTGGAAGAGGAATAAAGAGTCAGGAACAAAATCCACTGTAAGGTAACAAATATCATATCTATAAATACTCTATTTATAATACCTGACTTTCAAACATCACAATATTAAACAGCATGAAGGTCTTTGAAAAACTCCAGTGGTCATTTGTAGTATAATTGCTTAAAATGATGAGAGCTGTAAGAGGAAAGAATAAGCCTGCAACAATGTAATGTACAGATGGCTTATTTTTTTTTCTCCATACAAAGTCTAGACAGGTTGCCCTAAAGCTGCCAAAAGCCTGTCATAGCCTATCAGTATTGATAATTTTTTTACCAGATAGATGGTTCTACACTGTGGTCCTGTGACCTAAGGTGTGTCTTTCTCTAGCTATGAAACATCTCTCTAAATTGCTGCAGGTTATAAAATGAGATTATTTTAATAATCTGAAATTCCATTTAAAAGATACTTTTCTAATGTCCACATTTACTAAGCTTGAGGGGATATACTTTGTGTCACTTGCATTTAATTAGCACATGCCAAACCAGAGTTGTCAAACATATAAGTTACAATATTTGGCATTTGGCCATACTTCAGGAAGGTGAATTCTGTTAACTGATATTTTGTAGAATTATATGTAGCAAATCACCATTTTGTACCTCTCTTGAGATTATCTTTTCCAGCTTTAAAAAGATGATAAATTCAATTATAATGACAAGCGAAGAGAGCTCTTACCAGTCGGATTAAACAGCATGCCTAACAAAAATAATAGTAGCTAATGAAAGTAGCTGAAACCACTTCAAGGCTTGCAATGTACAAGTATAGGCCTGCTTTTCACCAGACAACTTTAACTTTTAATAACTGACCTCAGCTACCAACAAAACCCCTCCTACTGATAATCTTTAAAACATTTAGCTGTCAGTGACCTTGTCAAAACTGGGGCTTTAAAAGGTAAGCAAGGATCGGTTCTTACAGGACAGTGAGGGTGCTGTAGCTCACTATGCAGAACGTGTTATATAAACAAAGCTTACATCTTAAAAACAAAATAACATCCTCCTGCAAACTCCTTCTGGGCTGGCAAAACACACATGCAACACCTTGAAGTACATTGGAGAGGAGAGGGGAAGGAGTGAGCTTATTCTAGAGTTGATTGTTTTGAAAAGGGAGACTCTTCTGGAAAGCTGATCTTCTGCAGCAGGTTCAGGTAAAACCACAAACACTCAAACTGAACAAGCTGCTTTGATGGGGCTCCACATCAGAATGCTTCTTAGAAACCCACTACTGTAAGAATTTTTTTAAACTAAAGTACTAGTTAAAATCCTAATTCTTATTAGATGAACAAACCCCAGGAAGTTTCAAGCTGCTGTGGTAGGTAGGGTCCTCTATGAGAATAGCATGTGCTTCAACTCTCTAATTTTCATATAATTAAAACACTGTTAAAAGAATAGACAATAGAATTAAGTTCAACTGAAAATCACAGTGCTCTTTATTATGAATTGAGTTTAAAAAACTTGTACACTTATATTTCAAACAATATTTTACAGTCTTATCAAGTAACCTGTGCCATTACTACATCTTCAGAACACAACAGTTAAAATAAATATTTTAATACCCTGAATCTACTATTATTTGGTTAAATTAACCAAGATAATGCATCAAATAATGAAGATGAGCATTTAATTTGCAAAGGGAGCTAAGCTAAAAGTAATGCAATTTATTCTCGCCTTAGAGAATGTTGAAGGAAGGGGGAAGAATTTAACCTTTTTATAACACTTGGAGTACAACACAGAAAGATCTTCCTAGGAGGTTTATCACTGACAGCTTCAATCCTGATAATATTAAGCTTGCCTAGACTAATCTCATGACAGAATTTCTTGGTATGCTGACAGGATAATGTAACAATGCCATTACAATGTTACCCGCACCAACTTTAAAAATTAGTCTCCAAATTTTTAGACTAATGAGTCACGAATAAACGTAGTTCCTGCTTTAAGACTTTTTGTATATAATTATATGCTTCAAAATAACATATCTGAAGTCTCATTTGGGAAAAAAAAATTAGTTTCCAGATCTAAAAGAGACATTCTCATTTGGGTTTCTGTCAAGCTGTTTCATATCAGATCACAAGTACACAAACAACAAAGGGGATAAGCAAATTAAAACCTACCACTGAGTATGGCCAGATATGCACTCAGAGGAAACAAAGTTCAGGTAAAAATCCTTTCAAGAAAAATCTTCCACTGAGCCAGCAGCATCCACATGACTGTTCTCCACACTCACAATACCCCGTGGTGAAATATTGCACCACATCTTTCAATTAATGACAATTTTCCTGCTAGTAGGTTCACTGGGTTCCACCCGGTCTGTCTACTGGAAGGAGCAGTGAATATTGTAATGGAAAAACAAAATTAATCTAGTCTCACAATCTCTGATTTATGTAAATTATAATAGGTTCTAATTTTTTTTCTTCCTTTACCACAGCAAGATAACAGCTCTTCTCAAACTGAAAATGGCTGGAATTAGGTAACATCAGTTATTTATTCTGGCAAGCAACTATTCAAATTACTTAATCTGCATCACACCATACACTAATTTATATAGTTTTTGTAAAAATTAACATTTTCTAAGACTCAGTGATACATCAACAACTGCCTCTAATGGATAAAATGCAGAAATAAAGACTAGCCTTGAAATAACAACAAGCCATAGTGAGGGCAATTACTTTGCTCAGTGGCAAAAAAGAGAATTTTATTCAGTCTCTAGTGCAGGTTACACGAGCCCTATACCAACAGAAAATAACAGGTTGTAATTCTAATAGTGGCTAAAAGAGATTTCAAATAAGTTTTCCCCAAATCCAACTGTTTGGTTCTTCAGTGTTAAGACCAATTTTTGAATTGTAACAATTTGAAATATGTAACCAAAACCCGAGATACAAATTCAGTTTCCCAAGCAACGGTTGTCTTTCCACAGGGAAAATAAACACAGATAAAATATTGGGAACACAATGTTTTCATCCCTTTTAGAAAATGAATGAAAATTACTGATTAAGTCTGTCTCAAGGCTGAAAAGCCACATTCTGAAGACCTATTAGTGTCTATCACTAGAGACAAGCAAGCCCTTAAAACACTATGGCACAACTTCTTTGAAACCACCCAAATCACCCAGGCATGTGCCAGTCTGCTCTGTCCCTAGGCAAGGCTGAAATCTAGTCCCTGGTCCTCTATTATGAGAGTCATGAGATCCAAGTGCTCCTTCAGGGTGGGGATTAATACAAGAACTCTTAATTTTTCTGCATCAACTCAATCAAACAGAAAGGAAAGCTGGACACTTCAGCTGCAATGGAGACATGGTCCCAAAGAGCTGCACTGTGGTCTGTAAAGGGAATTTTGGTGTAACTTATTTAATCATCTCAGTGTGCCTCACCCACACCCTGACAGAAAGCAGGCTGCTATCACTTTGCTCTCAGCTGATTCTGGCCAGCAAAAGATTGAAAGGCTCTGCACTGGACATCTTTCTCAGACAGCCAAACTTAAACAAACCCATCTTTGATAATACACAGTTTGGATCTAACAGCACTGTACAAAATCTTAACTGATTTGTCTACTTTGCTAATAAGTCCTGAAATGTGCTAAATGCCCTGTTTTCAAACAGAATTCTGAGGGATTCTTCGTGGGTGCACAAGCCTGTCTAAAATTAAGGTTTTGATTCACCCCCAGTAATTCTTGAGATAGACAATAGTCCATTCTGAAGGTTACACAAAGTGAAGGAACCTGAGAGTTACACTTTGTTGAAGTCTGACTTCAAAAAACAGTGCAAAGAGAGGCTGTTTAATGAATACATTAAAGAGTGAAAAGCTTTAGGATATGGCTTTGAGTATCTATATATTCTATACTAACCAATAAGAAGAAGGGTTCCAACAGCTACGCCTCCACCTGGAAACAAAACAAAATGAAGAATAAAGTAAGACTACATTTTAATACCATGTTAGAGAACAATTAACTTTTCTTAGTTTATAAGTCAAAGAAAGGTGATAACGGGGAATTTAAAAATATAAAAGTGAACAACATTTTAATTACCTTTGCAATACTCACTACAATTCTCTATTATGAAATAATTATACATTACATGTAATTATATACTGCACATTACAATTACTTTCACAATATACTGTACTATCATCATTGTGGTAAAAAGATCCTGCAGAGCTCTGCACAACCACGCTCCAGTGCTCCAGTGGTGATGTCTGGTCTGAGCCAGCAGATTTTTACTGGGATGACTCCAGTGAGTAAACATTCACCAAACTGAACTAATAATAACTGTCAAGTGATGTTCCTTTGCATCAAAAAGGATGTAAGCTAAGTGAGCTACTAAGATTTCAGTAGATTTTAGCAAATTCCCACCCAAGTCTTCGAGGCAAAATCCTGGCTCCATTGCTTCTTATCTTACTGCTGAGAACTGACATGGCAGCAAGACTTTCACCCATTGAAACTTGGACTGAGACCATAAATGTCACAACACACACTATGAGAAAACATTCACTATTGAAGGCATTAAAGTCCTTTATAATAGGTCTTGGACATAACAACTCCATGAATTCTTTTACAAGGACAGTGAAAGAAAAACTCATTTTATTTTAGGGAAAGAGTTCACTGGTTTATAATCTAAATTCCAAGAATTACAATAGTGGAATGACCTGAAATCAGACTATTTTTTTAACAATTATATAAGACTGTGACAGGAAAGCTAAAAATCCCTGGAAGTGTTCAAATGGCCATATGTAACCAGCCTACTGAAGTGTTTTGCATGGAAACTGCAGGATGTTGTCTGCAATATTGTACTGATTTAGGAGCAAGTTAGGAGCAAACTACTTGATGAATCCCATCAGCACAGAATGCAAAGCTCCAGAAGTCAATTCTGGACTGCACAGATGGACTCCAGTGAACAGGATCTTTCATTTTATACATTTGTAAGAGCTCAATAAACTCCACTAGGAATTGATTCCAATATGAGTTAGATCAACTTCCTAATCTTCAGCTCTGCTAGTGGACTACAAATGCCTGCAGCATCTGTAATCTTGCCATATACCCAGAAGGAAGAGAAAAAGCAAACTGCTCTCCCATAGGCCAAAAAGTGCCAATATTGTTGCATAACAGCCCCTGAATTGAAACCAGAACAGGATCACTTTGCCATCATGCCATGATGCACCTCAAAACAAGCAGAACTTGGCAGTGAAACTGTTTAGTCAGCTACTAATTTCATAGTTGTAGAGAAGCAGATGTTTCAAGCTGAACTCCTGAGTCAAGATGTACAAATCCCTCAACACCTACAGAAAGCTGATCAGGTAATCAAGCATTTTTTAGGTATTAAAAAAAAAAAACCCACACCAATTTTATCTGCTCTTTATCAGAAAGTTAGAATCACTTGTGAAATCCCCATGTTCTAAGCCAATGATTTTTGTCCCATTTATTTGTCCAGGAGATAAATGCAAATGAACCCAAAAGATGAACCACAGGGGAAAGCAAAAAAAAGACCAAAATCTGAAATCATACCAATGTTTGATACAAAGTATGCTTCCAATTTTCATTGCATTTGATTGTTCAGGGAGACAGAACACATGGGTTACTAACAACAGTTAACACATGCCCTACACAGCCCATAGTAAAGAAAAGCTCCAAATGTTGAGATTTTACCAAATCCTAGGTTGACATAGAAAAAATATGATTAAAGCAGCCATAAATAATGTATTACCTCATGGCAATAAGGACTTTAAAACCTTGGTTAGAAAAAAGTTCACTTGTAGACATGACAGGAGTAGTGTCTCTCCTGCTTTTACAGTGAATTTGTCTGTCAAACAGTGCAGCCAAAATTCTCTCAAGCTGTATTTTCAGATCATCAGTGGTACTGTTTCTACAAGCCAGAGCTGGAACATGTGTGCACATAGTCTGGTTGCTAAAGGCAAACTCAGGTCACAGCATTGTCTTTATGTTATCAGACATAGTGAGTGGTTTGAACAAGTGTCTTCTATTAGAGGGAATGCAAAACTATTGCAGTTACCATGGTTACATCTTCATATTACAACAAGCCCCAATAGTGGTAAATTAAACAAAAGACAGACAACAGGAAAAAAGAGCAGGAATGCTGATGGAATCAAAAGGAAGAGGCAAAATCTTTAAGTTTCCCAAGAAAGCTACTGTGAACTTATTATACTCCCTAATTTTGCTATTTTAATTTTTCTTTGCCAGTATGTAAGGCAGTGGCCTCTATAAACATCTAAGCAAGACTGGTAACTCTCCACATTGCTACTTACAGCAGAGAGATTTAAGATCTTATGGAGAGAAGCACAACAACCTTTGCAAGCTGAGAGCTGTCCAGATTGTTTTCAAAGCATATCTCTGAGCCTTTTTCCAAGCAGCCAGAAACAAAGGTTCAATAGCAGGCATGTGATGGTTATAGCACACAATAGTTGCAGCTCACTGCAGAGAACTGCTCTGGCACACATCAGCCACACAGGGCCCACAAACTTTGAAAGCAAACTTGAATATAAAGTCTGGGAGTGCAGAGTGCCCTGATGGTAACAGGGTGTTTGAAATCCAGCATTTATCAACCACTTCTCTTCCAAAGGAAATTCACTCCCCCACAACAATGCAACAATCAGCCAGCAGCTGTAGGGTGAAAGAAACTCCTCCCTGGATTCTCTGTCTTTTCCTCTCCTCAGAACTCCTCATTAGGGCTGTGTGTGGTAACACCATCCTTTTCCTCACTAACTCACAAGCTGTACCTTCATGTCTGGCAAATAATTCTGCACCTGGATTACAGATTCTGAACAGAGAAAACTCAAACTCAGGCCCTAGCCAGAGATCTACAAGACTGCCTAGTGACTGTTACAAACTATATCTATGAAAATACCAGACTAAAAGAGTTCCTAGTAACTTCCATTGGGAATTTATACAAAAAAAAAAGGATTGTCCTCAATCCCTGGGGTCAATAAAAATTAAACATTTTTACAGTCCATTATTGAACTGGTAGTGGGCAAGACAAAAAATGAAAAGTACCAATATTCTATCAGAAACACACAAACAGCATTCTGCAACACATTCATGAGGCATTTCCACACCCAGAAAAAAGGACACAAAGCATAACAAGCCAACACTGGTGGAGTCCCCAGCACAGTTGGCTGCACCACCAGAGGCTCAGGCAGATGCTCAAAGGATGTTCCCCTGTACTCAGCACTGCCCTGGAACACCAGGCCCAGAGGACTTTAAGCCCCTCAGCTCAAGAAAGAATAAAGATAAACTGAAATTTGTCCAGGGAGGGGAATGAAAACTGGGGCAACTGATTCAAGAGAAGGGGTGAAGGAAGTGGGCTTGTCCAGCCTGGAGGAGAGAGAAAAACCTGCAGGCCCTGGGGTGGTGCCCAAGAGAAGCCACTGACACAGAGCTGGGCTCTTTCCTGAGGTGCAGTGAGAGGGCAACAAGCAACAAATGGGAGCTGAAACAGTGCAGGCTCCCAGTGGATATAAGGAAAGAGAAAATTCCCCACAAAAAGAATCAAGCATTGGACTGGGTTACCCTGAGGTGCTGCAAAATCTTCTGCCATTGCAGATTTTCAAGACCCCACTGGACAAAGCCCTGAGCAATCAGCTCTGAATTCAGAGCCTGCTTTAAGGCTGCAGAGGGTAAATTCTTGAGGTCCCTCCTCAGACTCCAAAATCAGTGGTTCTGTACAGGTTCACCCAGCTGGAGGTGTGCCCCAACAACACCTGGCATCAGTGGAAACTTTACCATAGTCAGCATGATTAGCATGAGTCTTTCCATGAGTCTTTCCACTCAGCCTCCAAAAATCAGGCCTTTAAGGGTTAGGATATTACCCAAGGTTTAACACAGGAAGGTAGAGTCCAGGTTTTCACAGATGCCACAACCCAAAAAAACCCATCTAAAAGTACTTTCCAAAGTTGCTGTTCCTAGAGGCAAGGAATGTCCCTGATGTTCAAGTACAAGTATTAGTAAGATCAGGAAATTATGAAATATTTAAAAGACAAGGAAAATGTAGAAGGGATCCTGGGTTTGTTGGAAGTGTCCTCAGTTTCCATAACAAACCACTAATTGTGCTAGCAGGTGCCTAGAATTTTAGGAGCTGTCTGCAACTTCTGAGCCATGCTGTGCAGAATCCTCTGTTTCTAAAAGGGAATGTGAACTCCAATATTCAATGCAAATCTGCTCTTCATGCAACTAAAGGGCTTCACAAATGACACTCAATGAAATATTTCTCTTTCAAGCAGGAAGAGCTTCCTCCACAATGATCCTAATCCCTGAGGAAAGTGCAGGCAGACACACATGCACAAAGTTATAGACAGGCTTCAAAAAGTCCTTTATACAATGGATACAACTTTTATATTATCATTAATCATACAGAGCATCGCTAGAGGGAAAAGTGGCATAATCTGTGGAATCTGTGAAGCTTAAATCAGGCCATTCTCACCTAAAAGTGCCATGTAGGTACATTAAAGATGCACTGTAACTGTGTGAAGAGTTAGAGGATCACAGAGCCCTGGTGCACACAGATAAACCACGCTGTTTATACCAGCAAATTAATCAGTTCCCAGTCCAAGGGAAAGTGCCAGTTCACGACACAGAGGATACAGCCACAGCCACAAGAGATGAGTCCAGGGGACCATCTCACACCCTGACAGCGACAGCAGGCACAGGCAGACCCACAGACAGCAAAACCGGCGTCACACCCGTGCAATTCATCTAAGCGGGGGCACTTTAATGATGTAGCTGCGGCCAGCAAGGCGGGAAAGACACACCGAGAATCCCAACACATTCCGGCAGCTGCCCCACCGGAGAACCCGAGCCACCCGACGTGCACGCAGCACACACGGCTTTCCGAGCCCGAACCCTGGCCGCCCTCCCCGTGACGGGGAGAAAGGCGGCAGCGCTGCGCTGCTGAAGTCAAATTTCGGAGCGGTTCTGCGCTCCGGCAAGGATCTCACAGCCATACGGCACACGGCCATCCGCCCCTCAAAGCTCCAGGGCAAACACGTCCTGCTTCGCCCCGTCCTCCTTCCCCCCTGCCGCCCTCCCCCACCCCCGGGGCTGTGGGGATGAGGGAAAAGCCGGCGGGAGCAGCCGCGGGGGGACGGGGGGCGAGGGGCAGGCAGGGCCTGGCAAAGGGGAGGGCGGCGGGGGCGCAGCACCGGGTCCCAGTCCCGCTCCCACCAACCGAGCACACAGTCCGGGGAGGGCAGCCCGCTGGAGAGCAGCAGCTGCCCGTGGCGCACCGCCCGAGTGTCTTCCAGTCCCACGACGAGGGTGAGGAGGAGGACTAGAAGCAGTGGCTGGAGATCAAAGTTTCACCCCCAGAGGGAGTCGAGACTAGGAAAGTGATAGAGAAATTGGCCCATTTGTGGCAGAAGCAGGCCCCGAGTTAGAAAAAGTGATTACGGAGGACTACAAGGATAACCTGGCGTTTCCATTTTTGCACGGTAAGAATAGCAGGCAATTCCTCTACCACAGAAAGGAAGTG
>JBBMKD010000216.1:1792485-1858730 GCA_037834095.1 Argya squamiceps | reverse complement strand
ACCGGCAGCGGGCACGGACCGGCGCGGGGAGGTGCGGGGAGTGCGGTACGGGTGCTGTAGATGGGGACACCCCGCTTGTCCCGCGGGTGTCTCTAGGGCCGGGCGTGCAGCGGGCCGTGAACGGACGGGCACGGTATTGGCTCCTTCGAGAAGAGCCTGGAAGGGAAAAGTATTTGTAAAACGTATTTACTTAACTGCGTGTCACATAATATGTTTGGGGTCCCTGCTTGTTTGTACATAGCCACGGACCTGTAGCAAGCGTCAGGTTCAATGTCTTAACTTGGGAGCAAGGTCTCGCATCAGCGTGATGGCCCTGGACCGAGACTGGGTGTGGTAGAAAAAGTTGAAAGATATTAAAATGCTTTGACAAATTCTAGTATGTTCGCTTTGTCAGTCGACGCTTTATGTTCTGGTGCTCTGAAAGCAAGGGAAGCCCCTGTCAGCCACTATCACAAGTGGATTTGTATTTGTTTTTCATCTGTTGGTGACTCGGATGCATCCCAAGCCCTGCTTGAAGACATTTGTACGCAGCAGAATATAAAAACGAAGCTTTTATACTACAGTCTCTCATTCTTTAATTCCAATTAATAATGTTTACTGTTGTTCTAAGCCAAATTTTTTGACACCTGTGGCTCTTGAGTCTCTTTTTAATTGAGGGGGAAAAATCCTCATGGTAAATATGAGCAGCATGAAAGAGCAATAATGTGTGAGCAGTCTTGAACCTCAGAGTTTTTGTATCCAATTCAAATTCAGGAGCATGAAACTTCAGTCTGATGTCTCCCTAGCTGGGGAAATGATGTTCTTTTTGCTGCTGGCCAAGCTTCCTCACATGCTCAGCAGTGACAGTTCAAGATCTTTTATCAGGAGTATCAAGAGGAGTAGTCTGTTTTGCATTTTCTGCTAAACTGTGAACTAAACAATACTTAATTTTAAGTATAGGTTATCATTGAATGAAAGTTAGAAGTATCTCTGTAGAGGAGAAAATCAAAGTTGATTGGAAACCATGGCAAGAAATAAATATGGGTGTTTAATTTCACTTCTGTGAGATGTGAATATCTGGAACAGGAAAGGCCAACAAAACAAAGACCCAAAGCATAATTCACAATTCCTTTGAAAGGTTTGGGCATCTGTTTTTGTCAGTGGGATCCTGTGGTGTAAATTCTGTCTAACTGAAGAGGAGGCTGAAATGTAGAGAGAGTTCTCCACTTTTAAAACACCTCAGGAAATCTGCCAGTTCTTACTGTGCTGTCAATCCTGGAGCCCCAACCCCTGAATGTTCAGGTGAGAGTGCTTGCAGGTGTGTGTAACACAACAACTGCACCATGTCTCTTGGAGCACTTTGTGCTGTAACATAACCCAGTGGTCAGGATGGCTTGGATAAGTCACTGCTTCTCTGTCAGAAAGAGAATCAAGGCATAAACTTCATGTACTCAATCCCTGTGATGGTTTTTTTCCTGTTCCAAGCAGTGCATTTTCTTTTCTTACTTCATTAACACAAAGTATGTCCTAGTTTTGAGTTTGGGGTTTTTTAAAAAAAATTTTTAATTAATTTTTTTAATTTTTTAAAAATTAAAATACACTATTCTAGGTTGTCTTCACATCACAGGATAGGTGTAAACATACCTCCC
Organism: Argya squamiceps; assembly: GCA_037834095.1. Lineage (NCBI taxonomy): Eukaryota > Metazoa > Chordata > Aves > Passeriformes > Leiothrichidae > Argya > Argya squamiceps. The sequence goes on along the minus strand of JBBMKD010000216.1, from coordinate 1,857,102 downwards.
CTCTTTTGTTCTTTCATTTCTCATCACTACTTGCCTAACATGTGAGGGGTTTTTATTCTTTTTTAACCTCATTTTCCTACAGGGCAATTAAAATTGGAGGCTAAATAATTCTTTTTCTTGTTTTTATTCTTCTCTTTCCTACTGGGAGCTCACATAAAGAAAGTATTTTGCAATTGGGAATGTTTGTGCCATGCTCCTGCCAGTTTTAGTGTCATGTACTGGGAATCTCAGTGGCTCAGGATTGCAGAAGAGGAAGTGTCACTCCCTTCTCCTCTGTTTCCAGCCCAGCAAACCCTGGTGGTTTTCACTTCCCTCCCTGGGCTGATTGAGCTCTCTAACCTGACTTGGAACTGTCAATTGACTTTCTCAATAGTTTTGTTTTGTGCCATCCTGCTGACCTGGTGCTGTGTGGAGAAGGGCACACACACCCCCTGGGGAGGGGCAGCCCAACCTCCCAGCTCATTCTGCCTCAGAACTTTGTAATTATTTCAGAATTCCATGGATTTTTACATAAAGTGATATTTTTGTTACAATTTTTTTTTTTTGTAAAAACGACATCCTTCCAAATGTAGAGAAATTGTGTCTTACATTGTAACTTACAGTAGGAGAGACTGTTTCATATATAATAAAAACAATGGAGAAGTAGATACAATGTTTTCAGTAGGAGAACTGAACTTTAAAAATATGGCAGTAGTTCTGTTTGTGATGTTCATTTTTCCCCTGTCACATTTTAACCTGATGGTTGCAGTTAAAGTCCTGTTGATTCAGAAGGTGAGTGGAAATAAGCTATTTTTCAATAGGTGGGAGGGGGTTTTCAAATTTTAACATTTTACTGCAATAAAGCTTTCCAACTGCATGTGTGCCTGTGAAAATGCTGCTTGCAACATCTGACTTTACCTGTATTTCAGACAGATTGCAGAGAAGGAACTAATTTAATGGAAGCTTAATTTCATATTTATTTTTAATTAATTATTTTTAAATGGATGATGTTTCATTTTCAGGGATGACAATGATTTTTTCACTCTTTTTGAATTACACTGAAGATTTGCTTATATTCACATGCCCAGTTTTGGAAAGGTGAATTTTCAGTCATTGTAGAAGATCCCACCAGGATCTGCTGTCTGGCAGAAAGCAAGACCACAGGAATTGTCATTCTGGACATTACCTTAATCCTCAAATGCACATTGTGAGGTAGATAAGTCCTGCTATTCCTGCTCTGGGGGTGGAATGGAAATGCAGAGAAACTAAGGAACATGGAAATGATTTCCAGTGCTCAGGAAGTGTCTTAGGAAGTTATTTCTTGTCAGCTGAGCTGTGGCAATGGACAGTGGTCATACTCAGATCATTGGAGAATGGAGAGGTTTAAACATTTTTGACTATTTTGGGACATCTTAAACTGTAGAATAATCAGCTTTCCTTCCTTGCAGCTCAGATATTGTCACATAGACCTGGTCAAATGGGGATGTCAGTTTTAGCTGCAAATCCTAGCTGTGCTATGGAGAAATCAAACTCTCTGTTTTCCTCTTCTTGCAAACTTGCTGGTCCAATTCAGCTCCTTGTCTGTGCAAAATGCAGATTCTGAGGTGGATTAAGAGGACTTGGGGTGAAAAAAAAATGGAGGGAACACAGTGGTGAGCGAGAGAGCAGGGTGAACAGTTGGGAACAGGTTATGCCTGCAATTTGATCTACAACTGCATTTGGTGTTTCTCTTCAAAAGCTGTAGCCTGCAGATGTGGGGAAATCCCCCAAACAGCAGCCCCTGAAGTGTGCTTTGGGATTTTGGGGTTGGTGAGAGGGAGCAGAGTTGTCCTGGCCTCTCTTTACCTCGTGGGTTCTGTGTAGGCTCCCAGGGCCCCCAGCTCGCCCCAGCAGCGGGGCCGTGTCCTCAACAACACGGTGTTACTGAGGGATGTGTTCTGTTCTCTTGGCTCTCAGGTTAATGGTTTCCCAAGGTTTTAATTGTGCTGCATAAGATTCCTGTGTGCTCTTGTCTTTGAACAAAATGCTGCTCATTTTAGAATAAAACACCAGCCCCTTTTATTTCAAACCTGTGTGCCTGGCCGAGCACTTTTCAGTGACGTTTTTCTGTTGGATTTACTTGTGGGATAGAGAACCAGAAAAAGCACATCCTAGCGGCAGTTTTAATTCATAATCTTATTAATGTTTGCTGTTCCATCGCCAGGCTGCTTGGCCGCTGAGTTGTGGAATGTGCTGCTTTTAGACCGTTCTGATTAAAGTTTCCCAGTCCCCAAAGCAGCTTAGCCCCGAGTCACCTGAGCGGGCCGGGCCCGCCGTCATGTGAGCCAGCGCCCCGCTGCGCCCCCGCCGGGAGCTGCCGCAAGGTAGTTTGCTCTGGAGATGTTCTTAAGTATCTAACAGCATGGGCCGTGGATTACGGACGCAAAGAAGATGGCTTCATTTTCCTGATCTTTGAACTAGCTGCAGTGGGATAAGTTTGAAAGTGCAGGATCTTCAGGCCGCGGGCCAACAACTGGAAAGAATGTTTAATCCTGGAAGCTCTGACACCAAAAGACCTGGGTTTTTTTCAGTGTGGAAAAGCTTAAAGGCTGCTTATCCAGTCAGTCTGTGGCAAACGAAAGAATTAGTTGGAATGTTTAGGATTTGCCTGATATTAGATAAAACATGATATGATCTTATTCAGAAAGCCTCTGATGTTACCTTGTGGATATCCTGAGCAGCAGGAAAAAAATTTAAAGCTATGTCGAATTTAAACAGCTGTTTTGAAATAGAAGTAAATTAGGAGGCATGAGTTAAAGCAGTATGTGCTGAAAACAAGAAATTATTTTGAGTTACTTTATGTTGCTGTAATTTCAGAACTGTACAGTATAATATTACTGAAAGCTCCAGAACAATAATCTTGAAAATGAATCATGAGTTTAATGTCTTAATAAGCATCATACAGATTAGTGCTGTATTTAATAGAGATTATTTTCTTTGTATTCTCACACTTCCTGGTGAGTGAGTTCACAAACATGGAACTTCAGGTTTCCAGTGTACTGGCCAATGACATTTTCTGGTTATTGTCTCCCACAGGTATTCCAGACAGGAATGCCAGGTTCATTTTTCAGCCATCACCAGCTTTCACAGCACTCTGGCCATCCACAGAGTGGGACATGAACCAGGGTGTGCTGCAGTAATTAATTCTGTAGAGTTGTGTAACTCTTACCTGAGCTGAACACAGAGCCTTGCTTACTCTTCAAAAAATTTGACTAGAAAAATAATTTGGTAAAGTGATTAGGTAACTGAGGGGCAGATGAAGAAAATAGTCATTTTACCCTTTAAGTAGGCAGGAAGTAAAATTTAGATTTTTCAGTGTGAGTTATAAAGTTGGATAAAAGACAAGCAAGCAATCTAGTAAAACTCATTGTAAAGCCAGATTCACAAGTGGCTACTTAGGGAAACTTGAATTGTTTCAAATTTGGAATAATGTTTTGGTGAAAAAATCCATCAGGAAGCACTGAATATCTGGCTTTTTTTTTTGTATCCAGGCTGTATTTTAGCAAACCATCATTATTCTTTGTATCAGTGGATTCATCTTCTTCCATCTCCTGCACTGAGCCTGCCAATTCCATGCCAGAAGTGTTGTGTTTGTGGGAATTCCATGTCAGGAGTGTGTATCTGAGAGCAGGGCTGCCATTTCCCCCCCAGGTACTAAACTGCATTTTGTGGGAGATAATATATGTAAGAGGAATGAAAATGAATTAACATTTCAAACTGTAGATTCTGAAACAGATTGAGGGAAGCCAAAATGTCACCCAGGTCCTAGAAATAACAATCCTGTAACTGGTGACTGCAGAGTAACTCAGTGTACTGCAAATGGGACACACTGAGCTTGTGGGTGCTGCTGGAAATGGGAGTTTCACTCATTGTTTCCAAGTCCTGTCTTGGGTTTGCATGGAAAGGACAGATGTGTGTTATTTCATTGCAATTTCATTGCAAAATTCTTTTGCAGTTTTAACCCTAAGGTTTATTAGAATACCTGTGTCTCTTCAGTAGCCATGTTTTCAGTATTTCTGTGATTTACAGCTGTGACTGTGTCCCTAGCAGAGGAAGAAAGATAATAGAGCTTTTTTTAAAAAAACCAAAACAAACCATCTCCTGTATTTCTGAGAAAACTGTTGCACATTCTTGGAGCCTCATGTTTCCACCTTTTCTCAATTGTGCTTTCCAAGAAGTGTGAAGCACTGTTTGATCTTGGTGTTCTCATGCTGTTGCCAAGCCACAGTGATTTTTTAATACAATTTTTAATAAACATTCCTGGCACAAAGGAACTGAAATTCACAAACATTAAATTGTAGGAATATCCCCAATCTTCTTAGCACACACAGAATATCTGTGAAAGGAGCTGTATGGCCAGTCAAAAAAAACAAAGCCCTTTTGCTTTTAGAAAATCAATGTGTTGTGGGAGAAAGGGCAAAGCCACGTTCTGTACTTTTGGAACAAACCAGATGAACAAATTTAGATGAAATAAAATCTGATCACTTATTAAGAAACCTAATAAGGTTAAGAAGGCAATTCAGGGAGACGTCTTACTAGTGAAATTATACAGTGATTGTTTCTGTACTTCTTTTCTGTTTTACAAGTTCTTGTGTCCTCATTTGATGCCACTGTTTGGGGTGGATGTCTGTGGTAAAATGAGCCATAGAGGCCCTGCCTGGTGATGTGTTTGGTGTTAGTGAGAGTGCACTTTGTGGGGCTGGAATGTGCTCATGTCTTGCAGGTGCTCTGCACCTCAGCTTGGAACCATTTGCTAAATTGGAGAAAGGCACCTCTGCCTACTTATTTGATTCACTAAGTAGTCAGTTTTCGCATTTATTATTGTGTCAGCTGTATCTTTTACTTAAAACCATCAAATTAAATAATAGCTTATGCTGCCTTTCTATTTTAGTTCATGCATTTAAAACCTGGAAGTCAGATAAAAAGATAGTTTCAGAATAAATTCAGTATATTATTTATGAGTGGAGCGACACATTAGCATGGAGTTCACAATAGATCATATCGCTTTTATTCCATCTTACAAGCTTAGCAGCACAAACAGAATAATCAACATATTATTTGGCTGTCATCTGCTGAACAGAAACCAGAGATCACAAGGAGGTTTTCCCTAGCTGCAGTGATGGCCTTTTTGTTCCAAGCCCCCATCTGGGAGGGCCATGGTGTGTTATCATATGGAACGCGGGGTTTGCTGTAATCTGCTTAGCTGCGCTGCAGTTTGAATCTTTATTCCATGTTTGTGTAATTTATAATTTTAATGAGACCACGGCTCTTGTGGGCTTTGAAATATATTAAAAGCTCTTTTGTGCATATGCTTTTGTTCTTGCTTAATAGGCTCAGTGTATTTAAAACTGATGAATTTTTATTCATGGATTTGGATGTCTGGGGATTAACTTAGACTGAATATCATTGCACTCATCTATTGATGTTTGGAACTTTTTTCTACTTGTATCTCTAAGTGGAGAAGACCTTACAGAACTTGTGTTTTACACATAAAACAGCTCAGAAATAACTAATAAAATTTTATTGAGCAATGAGAAAAAATACTGATTACAGTTTATTTTTACTGCATAACCTACCATGAAGTACCATTTTGCTCTGAAAAAAGTCCTTGAATCCGTGTATGTGTGTGTGTTTAGAACTTTGTAACTAAAAAGCAGCTTGGGAAAGCAGTCAACATTTTTGCAGAATAATGGCAGTGATAAGCACTCGATTTGCATTTTTCTTCTATTCAGGTAACTTGAAAATGTAAATACAACTCTTGTCTGTTGCCTTTCTCCTGTTTTGTAACACATTTTTTAGTGCAGAGTGTGCATCAGCTATTTCATTAGAAGGTGATGCTCATGAGTGGAGAGTATTGATAAACATACAGAAGGAATCTTCACTGCCATTTTCTGACAGTGCTGAAAAGGGCCTTGTTTTTTGCTTTTGTATTTTTCAGATGTTTAATAGTTTGTTTATGGTTTAATTGTCTGTAAGATTTGATTTGCTATTTGTTTAAAGATTTGATACTTTGTGACTTCTGTGTTCCTAAAGTCTGTGGAGAGCTCTTTGATGGTGGCATTCTCTCTGAGACCAACATTGGTCTTCAGTATTTTTTCTAAATAGTCTTGCTGATGGTGTATTGAAATGTGGAGGGGCTGTTTCATGTGGAGGGGGTTTGGGGTTTTGTTTGTGGTGGTTTTGTTTGTGGTGTTTTTGTTGGGTTTGCTGGTTTTTACCAGTAAACCATCCTCTTTGTAATGACAAAATATTTGAAGTAAACAGCCTTTTGAGTTCTCATTGCATAGGGGGGTTATTTACCCCTCTTTCATTCACTGCTTTGAGCAGTACTTCCAAAATCATGTTTCCACAAGATGTGTCAGCTGGGCACTGCAGGGGACACATGAGCCATGGGCAACTTCAGATTCTGTAGGGTTGTAGATTTTTAGTGCCTAATGGGAAAATGAGGCTTGTAACTCTTTGTCTCACTAAACTGAAATAAATTTTCAATGTTTATCTGTCTGTGTCTCAAGAAAGTGAAGATAGTGAAATTTAAGGTAAACACATGCAGCTATTTGAGCATTGTGATGTAGGTACAGCCCATTTTTCTCAGTTACAAGCCAAGGTGACCGTGGTGGCTGCCAGACCTTGGGTGTTTGTCCTGACTTTGACCTTGTTGCAGAACCCTGTAAAAGGAACATTGTGGCATCCCTCAGAGGCCCAGGCTGGCCATGTATGGCCATGCCTCTGCTCAGCTGTCTGGATTTCACTGCTCAGCAAAGAGTGTGTGGAGCTGCAGAGGAGCAGAAGCTTTGGAATGCACCTGGCCATTAAAACAGCATTTTATTCAGTGTTAGGAGCTGCTTCCCAAAGGTAAATAGAACCAGTGAGAACTGCTTGAAATGTGTGCTGAGAAACTGCTCATTCTTGTCAGTTGTCTCTGGTTATTTAACACCAGAGAATTGTGTTACGTGTGTTCTGTTTACAGGATTACACTCCTTGTCAGCCTGGCATCAGGAGCTGAAGGAGCTCTCGTTGGAGGCAGGCTGGCAGTGCCTGGTACACATAATGTGTAAAAAAGTTATCTCCTCCAGGATATCACCAGGCTTGCTCACATTTGCCACACCAAGTCCAGTGTTCCTTCCAGAGTAAAGCAACAGCTGGAAATAAAAGGCAGTTCTGTCTGATCCCCAGCACAGAGGGACCTTTTGAAAATTGTTCTTGGTTTGGCTTTAGGTGTTCAGAATCCTCAGATTGTAATTAGAATCTTTAAAGCATTTTGTGTATTGTGTATCTGATAAGGAAAGGATCCAAATAGACAAGGTATACACCCTTTGCTCTTCTAGGACATGTAACAGCAATTTCATGCAGAAGTTTTAAAATAATAGTTTAGTATAAATAACAGTTCAAACATAAATATTGAAATGGCCTAGTCAGCGTGAAGGTTTGTCTTTGGTTTGGGTTTTTGGATTTTTTTTAAAGTAATCTCAGAGTAATTCTGTGGGAAAGAGGTGGTGCAGGTTAGGTGTAGAGAGGGGTGTCTGGTTAGAAGTGGAGAGTGTTAGGAGAACATAGGAGAAGAGTTTCTGTTATGGAAGGAAAAACTGATAACCTCTTACTACATGTTCAATAAAATTCCAGGATTGGGAAACATTAAGTAAATCAAATATGACCAGAAATTTTTAATGAAAGTGAAAAATCCATTTAGTGCCAAGTCCAGTGATTTGTTTAGTCACACTTTCAGTGCCTGGAACTTTGATTTTCCTGTGTTTAAAAATCCAGCACCATGTCTTAAATTGTCTTACACAATGCCATTGGTTTTCTGGAAATGATAAATCAACTCATTGATTTTCTAATTTTATTATGTACACAGCTAATTGTAATCCAGGATTACAGCAAACAAGATGTTAATTTCTAGACAACGTATGCACATTTCCCTCAGAGTGTGAGTGTTACAGAAGCAAAAGACTACAAAGAGAATACCATTTGTGCTATCCTCACAGGAGCTGTCAATAAAAGATGTAATAGGGGATTTAGGAATCTGGAAATGGCCAACTAATTTATGTGAATCTATTTTATTTCAGCTAGAAAGCCCAAGCTCTGTTTCGTCTGCGCTGCATATTGCAGAGCACAGGCTGTCTATAGAAAACCAGGCGGCTGCATATGGATAGTCCCTTGATATCATTCACTTGCTGTGTAATCTTATTATGCAAAGTTCTAATCTTCACCTAGAATGAATGCCTCTGGGTCAGAATATAGTCATATCAGGGTTTTTGAGGTCATGTTTTGTGATCCTTAGCTTATTCTTCTAAGTAGAGCTGGGATTTAAAGAGTATTCCCCAGACACTGGCAGAGATAGACGGCAAAACCTGCTGCCTTTTTGGAAGACAAGACCAACATGAGGTCCCTGGTAGGATTAAACTTGATTTGTAGCTGTAGGATTTTTTAACAGATGTATTATTGGACAGGGAATAGGGGGCCACCAGCACAGCGAAATTGGATCACAATTGGCATTCTCAGGGAATCTGCTGGCTGCTAAAACAGCAGCTGCATGTGGATTTGACTTCTTTCAGGTGAAGCGACTTCCAGTCATTTGGAAAGGATGGGATGAAAAGGAACCTTGGTGATAATTTTGATGTCTGCAAGATTTAGTAGCAATGTAATGGGATTATCGGTAACACCTTCGCTGCAGAAAAAGCCACCTGGCGCTATAACTGGCAGCAACTGAGAACTAATCCTTCCCCATCTCTTGGATGTCATTCACAAGGCTCAGAGTGATTTCTGCCCTGCTAGCTGTGATTAATTTTATAAACAAACAAACAAAAAAAACCAAGAGATGAAAGCCTAGGCTATGGAAGGAAAAGGGGACAGGAGATAATAGTAATTATATTTTGCATTTTATTTGCTCTGGGGGATAAACTATACAGTTGTGGTAAAATAACCAAATTGTGTTCTCTGTGATAAATATGGATGTGGGACCTTTTTTAACCAATGTCGATTTCAGCATGAATTTTTCAGCTACCTGCTGTAATGGTAGTAGATAGTACCTGGAAGTAATTACAAGAAGTTTTAGGCCATTAGTTGTGCAATAAGGATGTTTATCCTACAGAGCCATTAAGTTTTCAAGGGGCCTGTGACTTAAATAATTTGTTTTATTGTGCTTAATGGTCTTATGTTCGATCTGGTGGAGTTGCCTGCTGATGGTACTTTGTGTTAAAATTGTGTGATGTGGAAAACTGTTTGGTTGTTTACTTTCTTATGGTCAGCAATATGACATTGTTTCAAAAATGTACTGATAGGGAGTTCTCAGTGGAAACAATTATATGTTCATGATGCTCAAGTTAATTATTTCTATGTGGTTTTTTTAAATAAACTAGTTTGTTCTGGTGGGTTTTTTTACTGGACTTACTCTTGCTACAACCATTTATTAACTAGAAGCTGTAACTTCAAACTGCATGGAAACTTTTAGGATTTTAGTTATTTGGAATGAATATTAGATGTCTAAAGATGAACCTTAACATTTGAAACACCCTCCCATCCTCTGGAGGTACCTTGCCAGGGTCAGGCTGTATAATCTGTATAATATATATGTATATATGTATATATGTATAATAATATGCCTTAATTTGAAATTAACTTTCTTGAGTAGTAGTCAAAAGCTTTTATATAAAGCTGTGAATTTTTCAATTGTTATAAAATCTGATAAGCTTGAACATTTAAAAAAATCCTTTGTACTGTATTTATAAATGGGGGTTGGTGAAATCCATGTCTCAGGAGTTAAGAATTTATTTTAAGAGATCTGGGAACAAAATTTAAGAGCTCTTCACTCATCTTCTGTCCTTGTGGTTAGTTTTTTACCATGGCAGCTCTAGCAGCAGGCAAAGCTCACTCTGAGCCCTGGGTTTCCCTGAGTAGCTTCCAAATCTATTCACAAGCATCACAGGGAAACAAACACATGTCCAGGGTAACTGTCCCTGGATTTGTGTCATCCAAAATCCAAAAGGAAATCGCTTGCAATCACTTTGAAATTTATTTTCTCAGATGTATAGCAGTTGTTTGGAGTTTCAAAATAAAAGTATTTTACTTACAACCTGACAGTTGTTGGCATGGGAGGTCTGCACATTCTCTAAATGTTGGTAATGTTTATTTGTCCCAAACTGATCTATGGGCTCTGGGCATTGTAATGCATTGTAATAATCTGCAATACCCACAGGTGCCTAAATTCTCTACTGTCTTAGTTTCTTAATGTAAGGTTTCTGAACAGCATGGTGCAAAAATAGAGGATGCTTGTGCAGTATTTTTTCTTCCTCCCTGAACTGAGAAGCAATGAAAGAAAGAAGCTAGAAAGGCTGCCTTTCTAGCAGGTCCTGTTGAGATACATTGATGATGGACTTCTCTCAAAATGTAGTTGTGGTCATGCATTCACAGTAGTTCTGCAACTCAAATTCATCTGCTGTGCCTCCACCTTCCTTTGATCACCTGTGCCACATTTCTGGGCTCACACTGTGTCTGGCCCTAAGAGTGAGGCTTTGGTTGGTGCTTTTCATGGTGCACTGAACTGACAAGAGCCAACCACATCTCTGCCTCACCAGACTGAATTCTGCTGAAAGAGCATTCAGGGGAACTGTTTCAGTTCCTGCAGTGTGCTGGGTGCTGCCTCTGCCAATGACACAATTCAAGGCTTTTCTGTTTTCCATTGTATTTTGGGTCATTACTGTGGAAATGGTCAGATAATCTCATGAATGATAAATCACAGCTTGGTTTAAGCTGCACTAGTCCAGAGATGTTCATGCAAATAAAAAAGTATATCTTTTTTGGAACAAGGAAATTAACTTGGTAGAGAGTATTTGCTCCCAATAATGGTTGTCTTTTGAATGTATTCAGGCAAAATTCCCATTAAATTCTAGTGAGAGTTGTGAAAATAAAGCTATGCACTTTTAGATTCCTGTCTTTAATTAGTGAAATGCAATGAAATGTAGAAGATGTCTTTATTAAATTTTGAAGTACTTTACACAGCATTTTTCCTTTCTTTTCAATGTGGAGTATTTGCTTAGCAAACTATTGACCTGTCTTAGTAACAGAGGGAAATCTTGCAGTGGTTTAAGGCAACACTGAGTTTAAGGGGAACAGGTTGTCTTGGTTCAATTACTTCAGTATCTGTTTTCCACTTCCCTAAGTATAATGGTCAGATTGTGGTAAGGAAACATTTTATTGAGATTAGCATTGCAGGAATTGGATCTCCTAATCAGAGTTGGACTTGACTATTTGGGGGAAAAGGGTAAAAAAATATTGACAGGCTAATGTGCTGCAGAAGTTATGGCACTGCATCACAGAAAGACCTGGTGCCTTATTTCTGTATCCACCTCTTCAGCTCTGTCTGATTATTTGTTGGTTGCATGTTGGGGTTTTTTTTAATCTTGTCCATCTGTTGCACACAAAGATGGGTTTTAAATGTCAGATTGGTTGTTCTCCCATGAATGATCCTCTCTGTTTTGCTGCAGAGCCAGCTGAGCACTGCCCCACTGTAGGATGCTCCTCAATGCCCTAGGAAAAACCTTCCGCTTCCTGGGGTACACGGTGCAATACGGCTGCATAGCACACTGTGCCTTCGAGTACCTTGGAGGAGTTGTTGTGGTAACTCTTCATTTTCATCATGTTTAAAAGGAGATAAAAGTGTAATACTGAAAATTCTTGTATGTGATGCTGTCAGTAGTTCAGGTTTCCTTATTTTCTTTGAAGCATTTAACACAATTTATGGGAAGCAGGTCCAGCCTTTATGAAAGTTATTTGCACTTAGGCATTCATGTTTTCTGATGTGTTATTGCTTGAGGCATTACTGAAGTAAATGGGAAACTGAATAAGCCTTTTGCAGAGAGTCCATTCTGTAAGAAAGGCTGGAGTCACTCATAGGAAATGCCTTTGTTTTACACTGACCAAATTCCTGGGTGTTTTATGTTTCCTGCCCTCCTCCCCAGGTCCTTAACCTGGCAGATACTGCTGCTGGGCATGGGGGAGTTCGGCTGTGATTTGCTCTTGCAGCTTCTGTGATGATTCTGTGTCACAGAGAAGAGAAAGGGGTAAGCTGGTAGGGCTTTGAGCGCTGCTCCTGAAAATCTATTGGAGATGCAGTTGCTGAAAGGAATCTGTAAGGGTCTGTAGAACCTAGTGCAGTTCAGGACAATCCCAAGGAAATACAGAGCTGTAACAGAGTTAGAGGTGCTGTGGAGGCTCCCCTGAGCTTTTAAATGCATCACACATTCCTTGGAGGAGCTCATTTTTGGTTCTCCACATTACACCTTTTCTAATTTATTAGCATATCATTTCAATATAAGTTTACTTTAGATAAAAGTATTTTGAAATAGTAATTTTTTTCCCCTTTATTTTTAATTTGCAGTGTTCTGGACCCTCAATGGAACCAACCATTCAGAACTCTGATATTGTCTTTTCGGAGAACCTCAGCCGCCACTTCTATTGCATTCGAAAGTACGCTCCTCTGTAGAGACCAGATGTGACATCCCCTGTGCCAGGGCTTGTCCATAACCACATTCTGGCCTTTCCTTTGGCTCTATTTGTCTGTTTGCTCTATTTGTCTGTTTCTAACTACTCATTTTTCGTTGTGTCTGAAGGGTGTTAAAGTTATCAGCACAAACAGCCCAATGAACAACTTTTCAAAATTCAGTTTGGATTTAGTCTGTTGTCACTTTCACAGCTTTGTCCAAAAAATAGGAGAAAATCACTTTTTTTCTCCCCCTAAATGAGTGAATGTACTACTGAGTGAATGTAACTTCTTCACTAAACAGTTTAGTATTGAAAACCAACTACTGGTCTCAGGTTGTAGTCTTAAATGTTTCACAAATGATCTAAATAACAAAACTTCATTCCTCTTTTAAAACTCTGTGAAATTATACCTGAACAGAACTGAAGAAACCAAAATTGTACACAAGAATTTTCAGCACAATGGACTGTCTTTAATGTGTGTGAATACTTTTGGAATAGACACATGGATGCTCATGTACTCAGCCAAATAGTTTGTAATTAGAGTTCTTCTGTTTTGTTTTTGTTTCTGTTTTTTCCTCTCAGAGGAGATATTGTAATTGTGAAAAGCCCAAATGACCCCAAATCAAATATCTGTAAAAGAGTAATTGGCTTGGAAGGGGATAAAGTCTGCACAAGCAACCCTTCAGATTTCCTTAAGAGTCACAGCTATGTAAGTATTAGAGTTTCTTACTATGTAAAGATTACTTAAGTAGGCCTGGTGGTCTATAAAGGATTTGCAATATTTAAGGATCATAATAAATCATAACTTATGACATTAATAAATCATTATTCTTGAATATGCACAGTAAAATGTTGTACTTTTAGACTTTGTATGCCAAGCTGTCTTTCTCTGCTTATTGTGTCTGTAGGAACTGTAGACAGATAATATTTTTTGCTCTGCACTTTGCTTAGTCCTTCTTCCCTGGAAGAATACTCTGAAATTCTCTGTATAAAGTGCAGCACAGATGACAGAGGCAGATGCTTGGTGTTCAGGCAAAACTGTTCCTGTATTTTAAACACTAAGAAGTTGGTATTTGATTCTGCAATAGCTTTGCAGATTTTTCTTCAAAATTATACTTTAGTGTATCTCTATTTCAATGTAGCAATATTTTAATTTTCCTCAGTATGGTTGGAAAAGTAGAAATTTTCCTAACTTGGCCAGGTGATGCAATAAAAAGGGAAAAATAATCTCAGTGTTCATTTGTCCTCATGCAGATAGACTTCACAGAAGTTTGGGAAGACCAGTGACAGAATTTAGTAACTTCTTTTTAGGCTGTCATTAGAAAAACCTTCAGGAATCATAATCACAAAAAAATGTAGGGTTTTTCTTGTCCCAGAAGTGTGTTTGACTTACTCTACTCAGCACCTTGTGGAGCCATCAGGTATTTCCAGGCCTTTTGAATCTTTAAACAAAGCTGTGATTTTGCCCTTTCATATCCCCCTCATCCTCAGAATAGGAAGAATGAGAATGTGGCCAAAGTCCTGTGCTGTGAAAGTGGAGAATTTTATGGAACACACAATGTGTGACACATAAATCCTGTAAGAGTTTAGCTTGCCCAAAGGCAGCCACCTTCACCAGGGAGCCTCCAGGTACCATTGCTTCATTTGGATTAAGCAGCTGAAGTGGAGTTTGTCCTCACTAAAAGCTGAAAGTTTGTCTTTACTTGTCAACATTTTGTTTAGCACCAGAAAGGATAAGGATCTGAGTCCTACCCTGCTCTGAGGGTTTGAGTTTGTTCCTTGCACTCCAGGGTTGAGGCAAGACATCTTGGGCCTCTGACCTGCACTTGTGGTGTGGTGCCAGTGCCACTGGAGCTGCTGTTTGTAGACTTTGGTCACTTGTGGGCATCAAGAAGGAACTCTTTCTGTGTTACATTTTGAAGGGGAGGACAGAACATTTAGTTTTTGCACAAATTAAATTAACTATTTAACCACAGAAAAACCTACCAAAAAGCACAAACCCACCTTTCTTACCAAGTTGAAGGAATTCTCTAGCTCTGGTAGAGCTTTTAATTGTGATGGAATACACGTTTCCAGGAGGAGATCAACCTGAGAGGGAAACCTGAGTTCTGTGTACACTGACAGAAGACACAAACTGAATTTCTCTGAGCATCTTTTTCCTCACTTTTCTTAGTCTTGTAAAGGAAGTTCAGGAAAGATTTGTACTTAAAACACCATGTCAGCTTTTCTGGAAGCACTGAAGTGACCAAGTGAATATCCAGCAGAACAATTTCTGCCCTAGTGCAGGATTTCTTGTCTGCAGTTTTAATGCAAAATACGAGGAGAAAGAGCAGGTGAGGAATGCAGAGTCCATTTCCTGTTTTCGTAAAGGCTAATGTGTGGAAATATAGCAAAGTGACAAGCTTTTGTAATTCTTACATCATTGTATCTATGAGGAGAAATTATCTAAATGGAAATGCTCTTGTGCCTGATTGATACCTGTTTTCCTTCTACCTTTAGTGCTTGGTAAAGAGGTAGGTCTTTCCATCTGTTCAGGAGACACTTCCTTTACAGAAGAGTAAATTCTCAACATGAATATCTGTCCTTTATGCTTGCAACTGAGGCTGGATTATTCACTAAGTAAATTGTTGGGGAGGGGAAACATGATCTGTGTTTATGTTTAGGCAATTGCCTAATCAAATTCCTTATTTTAGTGAATCACTTTTAACTCAAACACAGAATTCCTCACAGAAATAATGGCAGCAGATGTGCAGAGATCTGGCTGTTCTGTTGATACTTGCCTGAGGTGAGTTTTTGAAAAAATGATTGTCCAGACTGAGGAAAGGCCTGGGCTGTGATTCCCAATGACCAGGAGTGCTGGGGGGTCTGTGCCAGGGGAAGGTAGCACTCCTTTAGAGAGCAAAGCCTGAAAATTAATGAGTTTTGCACTTTTTATTTGGCTACTAACTGCCATTTTTCAAGTGGGAAATGTGAATGCTGTGACTCCAGAGTGTGTAAGGTCAGAGAGCAGTCTTTGTTTTTGTTATAGCAAACTGCTCAGCTTTCCTTGAGGGCTTGTCTCCTGTTTTGGGGAGTTCCTGTCATGTTTGCAGACTTACACAGTAAATAGGAGTATCAGATGCTAGCAATATTGCCAAATTAGGGAGCTCAGACCCCTGCTTCAGTCTGTGCTGGTAGTTGCCCCCAAGTGGATGGATTTTCTGAGTTAGGCAGAGCCTGGAGATGGCACAGGAATGGCAGTACAAGGCACTTCATGCAGCTGAGGCTGAAATTACCTGTGAGCACCTGCTTTGGATTTGCCCTAAAAGGAGAATCCTTGGAGTCACGTTAGTAGGAATTGTTCTTTGTCTTGACTGTGGCAGTGGTAGTGTTGGTATATTTTACAGGACTTAAATGAGGGATTTTTGTGCTTAGAAGCATTGTCACACACAGTTCTTACCCTGAAGCCTAAGAGGATGCTTAGATCCTCTACTGGAGGGGCTGGTTCATTCATGAATGTACTTCTCATATTTAGAGATGATGTGCAGATCTCTGTAAAATTACACAGATAAGATGAATTATTGCTGCAAACAACCAAGGAGTTACCTGTAGATTTAAAAAAAATCCAAACACAACAAACCAATCTTCCAAGCTGTAATGAAAGGAAACAAAACTAAAATCATATATAAGGTGAATAACTTGTTCTGAAAAGAGGTATTTCAGTCAAGTAGAAATGCACTACAGCAGTGGCAGTTAAAATACTCTTGCTGCTGTGTTTAACTGAAGGAATACATCATAAGAGAAAATTATTTTTGTCAGAGTACACTAAGTTAAAAGCTGTATCAAAAAACTGATGGAGTTGTTGGATTACAAGCTGATGGAACTAATGCCACATAGAAAATTGAGTGGTATAAATTAGGCATGTGCTGAAATTGCAGTTTAAGTACATAAGATTGGAGTTTATCTGTAGAACAATAATTAGGGAAATCTTCCTGTTTACATGAGAGTATAATGAAATTCCTTTTTTTTAATTAGCTGCTATAGTATTACAAAGTTAGGAAAAGGTACTTTTCCTTTTTGTTGATACCTGGTATGAAATGTGAGCATTAGGCTGGCAGTTTTGCAGGGTTTTTGGTTTTGTGCTAAATGTACATTTGTAAATAGAAACAAGTGTATTTGCTGTAATAAACATTTAAGAATGCCTAATGTATTTTTTCTGTGTCAGAGGCAATGTGGTGTGAACCCAGAAGTTAAAAGGTAAATAACTAATGTTGTATTCAGAACTAGTTTCACTTATTAAAAGATATATTTTATTCATTTACCTATATGGATGTAAATAATGAGGATTAATAAGGAAATTAATCACAGTAAACCCCTGAAATGGTCCTTAAAAAAAAGCTAAAAGGTTATTTTTCATATTTAAGCTTTTATTTCCTGTTTAAAGAAGTCTTAATACAGGTTTATAATTCAGATTGAGTGTCCTATTGCTCTATTTGAATTTGTTTTAATGCCATTTACTTTAGCTTTAATTTCTTTACGTACCATATGTTCTTGTGCTGCAGCTCCTGTTTACAGTGTGAAAAAGTGAGGGGTAAACCATCAGAATCAAACAGCTTGTATGTCATAAACCACCAACGTGCTGAGCCTTTGTGGCACTTAAACAAAAGTAGTCCCTAATAATGTCACTTCATAGAGGCAGAGTCAGTAAACAAGGAACTGCCTTTTGCAAGTCCCAGTGATAAAAAGCTGAGATACAAATCCATATCTCAGCAACAGCGTGCTGGTGATCAATCCCAGCTCCCACTAATGCTGCCAGCCTGGCTGGGGAGAGTGTTTGCCTTGTGCTAAAGGGAGCCTGGCTGCGGGGATGGCATCTCCTCATCCTGTGCCAGCTCCAGAGATAACAGCAGTCAAGATAATGCACCTCACTGTGTTTGCACAGTGCTGTTAACTCTTAAACACTTCTTGGCAAATGCAGTAAGAATGTGATGTGGGCACTAAGAATAATATAATGTCAAGGCAAACAGCACTGCCCAGTTCTACAGGGTTTGGATACGCCGTGCAAGACACTGAAAAGGGGTGTGATGTTTCACAGCACTCAGTACTGTTGGATAGTGTCTTTAAAATATTTTAAATAGCAATTAAAAATAAACCTAATTACAACACCAAGTTTTTTCCCTTTGCTCTAAGTATCTTAATGTTTACACTCATGGTTTAGTACTTCACTGAGTAAGTTCCAGAAGTTGCTGATATGGAAAATGAGTAAGATATTTTCTTGCTCCTCCTTAGTTCTAAGTGTAGTAGAGGCTCAAGAGAAAGTCATGCCATGATTCTGACCAGCAGCTGTGCTGAATGTCTGGTGGGAGAGGAGAGCTAATTTGGCATATTTGTTGGTTTGCAGATGGCTCTATATCCCAGTATAGAGAGTTCATGACTCATGCTTACCTTGAATTTTCTGAAAGTCGTTTTAAATCAAAATTCTGATTCGTCACAACTAGATTGTTCAAGGGAAAAGAAACACAAAGGATTTTATCAGTCAATATTTCCAGGGTTTCTTCTGCTCAAGTGGCTTGGTCTTTGTGCCTTTGAAGTTTTGGTGATACTTCAAGAACGTAGAAGTAGCTAGATTTTATGATTCTGTTATTCCTCTGCTCAAAGTTCAGTAATAACTTTTATGAAGCTGCTTAGGATGGTGAAGCCAACTCCTTGGGACTCAACTAAAGCTTTTGAGCATAAGTTCTAATCTGACTGTACCAGCTATGCAGGAGAGATTTTGGTCACTCCTGATGGAGCTGGCAGACAGGGTTCCTTAACCCTGATGGTATTATTTATCAGCCACTGCTCTCCCAGGCTGAGCTGCAGGTCAGTGAGCACAGGGCACACCAGTGATGGTGACGGGTTCTGTGTCAGGACCAGGAAGTTCCAGTTGGTGTTTGCAGCCCCGGGGTTTTTTGTTCTTAGACTTCTTACACCCTGTTACATCACCTGTTACCTGGAGAAGAAAATAAAACCCTTCTTAATTATTGCGCTTAGAAAGGTCTCTGCAAATTGTTAAGTAATCTTTGATGGGTTTGTAATCAATATTTTCTTTTAAAACACTCTCTTCTGTAAATCTAAGGCTAATAAGAGTCTGGACTGATTAATCACAGACATATTCTGAAATTTTGTTCAGGAGTTCCTAAATGTAGCTAGGAGATTTGGGTCTGAAGGTTTCAGCCTAAGAACAAGAACCAGCTAGTTTTAATTTTAACTGATAATAGTTTTAGAAAAGGAAAGATGACTAATAATTTAAATTTAGGGTTGCAGCTAGAAGTTTTAGAAATCAGATATATAGCTTTTCCAGCTGATTGAGGTCTGTGTATTTAACAATATGATCTAGATCTCAGCATTAAATATTTACAGCAGTAAACAATGCATGCCAAGTGTTTGAATTATTTAACACAGTTGAAAACTTCTGGAAGAGGTAAAAAGTGATAATGAGAGAAATCAGATATTTTTCTCATTTGACTGGCGTAGACATCTCTGATGTGAAAACCTCTCCTTTTAAGCCATGAGTGCAGTGATCAAACTTTTTGAGTTCCAGGTAGTCAAGCTCAGAACAGCAGTAGTTTCTCCTGTTACATTACACAAAGTTTAGAAGGAGCAGCAATGGTTAAACCCCAAACATTGAAATAACCAATGAATCCTTTGACAACTCACTGTAACAGTTTACCCACATTTTTGTTACAGAACAACACCCAACTGGTGTGCTTGCACAGTGGAGAAAAATGGCTTAGAAATTCAAGCCTAAGTTGATATTCCTTAGTTTCCCTGTGGTGTGTGATTTTAATTTAAGTATGTGATTTTAGTATTGGTTAAGATTTAATTTCAAAACTTAGACAAGTCTTTATATCTTACCTTTCTATAAATCTTCTATTAAAATTACAAATGCCTTAGTACAGAGAATGAATTTGTAATATAAATATGTAATCACAATGAATTTGATTTCTGTATAAAAACACATTACTGTTTCACTGTCATCATATCTAATAACAACCTGGACCAACATCATAATGTCTTCTTTTTAATATGTGCATTTAAACAAACTGGGTCAAGTACATTATGTCTTATTCATAAGCAGCTTAAACTGTTCAGCAAGTAGAGGAAAAATGCTAAATTCTTTGGAAGTACCTATAAATTTAAGGTAAATTCATTCTGTTATATTAAGAAATATTAAATTGCAGATAATTCAGCCTTTTAAGGATACACAGAAAGTGTTCATTTAACATCTGCTATACTGTTTAAGTTCCAGTGTGGTTGCTACCATTTCATAGCTTTTTCAGCACAAAAAAGTAAATATAAATGTTTAGCCTGATTCTGAAAATCTTGAGCTAATTAATGTGGTTGGGTTTTATACAGATGGCAGCCTTAATATGAACAACATTTATGATAAACCTACAGAAACAGTGCCTGGAGCAGCTGGATCATTAAAAAAAGTATTTGTTAAGCATTATTCAGTCTTGGTTCTGAATTAATTAATAAAGGATTAAGGAGTAGTTATGTGAGACTTTAAGTATAGAGTGATAAAACAAACTCCTGCATTTCTATGGTGTATATTTTATCCTAACTAGATGCAATTTACTTAAATAAGGCAATTTAATCAGTATTTAGTAAATTTGTCATTTGATATTGTAGAATCTTTCATCATATTTCACTTTAATCAAGCAAGGTAACACCTGTGGTTTATTCACAAAAGCTCCTTTTGTTAAATGAACACCCGCAGGCCATGAAGCAATTACATTTGTTGCTTGTACCAAAGTAGGAGGCACTTAAATAGACCTTAGCAGGGAGAGATGAGAACTTGCAGACTTTATTCTTTTGTCCAGCACTGAGATTAGTTCTTATCATAGCTCAAGAAGGAAGCCTCTGAACTGAAAAGAAAAGATGGGAACGATTTAAAGTTCTTCTTAAGTTTGAAACTTTGATATTGCTGGAGGTGATGGGAATACCTGTGACCTTACAAAAGTTCAAACATCTACTCCCAGCTGATTGTACGTGCTGATGTTTTTTGAGATTGCAAGACATTCATGTTTATAAGTCCCCTAAAATCACTAGCAAAAGCTCTCTCAAAACAAAAAACCCAAACCACAGAAGTCTGTTTTGATTTAGTTGGGTTTGGGGGTATTTTTGAGGCAGATCATTTAGTCTGTTGGTTTTATTTGCAATACATTAGTTTCCTAATATGTCGGTTAATGCAGCACAGGGTTCTTATCTCTTGGGTTTGAAGATAATTGAGTAATCAAAGAAAAATGTTTGGCATCATGTAAAGAGACCAAAAGAATATGAATATGTGATGGTTCCCCCCTCTTTAAGTAAATTAGTGTTTTATGCTGGTGAGTATGCATCAAATACCTGCCCTGAACTTCGGTTTTGCCACTTTAACTGCACCACTGAGTCAATGCCAACAGCTCTGCAAATTCTGCCAATTTGTGGCAGTGAAAGATGCTTATTTGGGGTGATAGAGAATGAACTAATGCTTCAAGCTCAGTTGTTCCCAAGGAGAGTCTTGTTCTTCTGGTCTAGAGCCTGGGAAGGGAGCAGGGTCGTGTCTGATGGGCACCTTTCTTTCTCACACATTTAACCTGCGCTGCAGATAACCGGTTCTGCCTGAGAACTGCCGTCCCTGGGAAGTAAATCCTCGGCTAATCTGCCCAGAACTGAGGCACAGGGGGTGCTGAGGCAGAGGGATTTGCCTGCAGACAGTCAGAGGCAGTGTTTCACAGCAGCCTGCACTGCTGAGGAATTGCTGCTTCTGCAGGAGTCCCACTCCTGTGAAAACTCAGCAGGCGTGTGAGGCTTTCCCCTCGTTAGTTCTGGCCTATGTGTAGGACTTCTACCCCTCATCAGTGTGATCAGTGTGGGCTTGTTGTCACTGTCCCCCTGTGTAGTGGGAACTGTGATTTCAGTGGTACTTCTTGCATGCAGTTAACCTTGGCTAAGAGGTGCAATGCCTGTAGATACCAAAATGCAACGCTGTGAGTTGTCACACAGCTTTCCCTTTGCCTTGGGTTTTTTGGCAGCAACAGCACATTGCTGTGCAATTAATACATTTTTACTAAAAATACAGGTTTTTAACAGTTCAGTTTTTCTCTTTGGGGAGTATTATTGCCAGCCAGTGTGCTTGCAGGGCTTTGCAGTGTTTCAGATTGAGTCCTGGCTGTGCAAAGGCTGATACTCCATGTGAACTATTCCCTGAGTAATCTCACTGAGATCAGTGATGTGGTGTAGACATGGCTTGGTGCATAGAGCTTTGAAAGATTCTGGCACTGGTCTTTATTTCACAAAGGGGTTTCTATTACTTTTTTTTTTTTTTTAATTAATGATTATGGCCTGTCACTGGTATTTGGTTTTACATTTTCCTGTAATTCTTGTGATTTTTATTGCTTGTCTTAATTCTAGGTTGTAGTGAAGTGCCTAGATGATGGACAGACACCCTACAAAGGTATTACAGTGCCTCATCCCTAGATGAATCACACATTGTGACAGTACTCTTAATGCCAAATTCAGAGCTGTAGGGCCCAGTCAGACCTTCCAGGGAGAACTGCAAAAATTACCTTAAGTGGTGAATTTCAGGATATGGGAAGACACTTCACTGCAAATGTTCTACCTGGAATGCAAACTGTGAACATCTTGTCTAGACAAATAACTACTCCTAGTACTGGAAGGAGTTTTATGCCATTGCAGGCAAAAGCAATTAATTTTATTTTTTGTGATTTTGGAGCTTGGAAGACATATGGGAGATACTCTAGAAAGTTTTTGGATATACTTGAGTTACAAGTGGTTCTTTATTTTACACAGTAAAAGAGGAGCATCACATCCTGCCTGTGAACTGGGAGAAGTGAGGAACCATAACAGCACAAGGGGAGGTGGCAGGGAAACGGGAGCACCTTGCAAGAAGTGATGCTTTTGCAGCAACATGAAATGTTAGTGTGGGTTTGCTTTCTATATTTAAGGAAAAAAATTTCTTCCTTTCATAGTAATTCCAGCTTGTCCTGTTTGTGTGTTTGCTAAGGGAGCCTGTCACAGTGACAGCAGTTTGATGCCTGAGTTGTTATTCCAGTGGATACTGGACAGGGGAGTTTGCACCAGAAAGCTCATGACACTGCCTCATGCTGTTATCTGCATGTGAGAAACAAACTCACACGTGTGAGATGTGGACACAGGGAGTGCTTTGGGTGGGTCCACTGAACTAAGTGAATATCCAACTTACATCCTGAACAGCCTGTGTTCCGTGGAATCTTTGAGGAAAACAGCAGTGACAGCACATGCTCAAACAGAGACCCATCAAAAACACAAGATGAGTATTCTACACAGGTTGGTTGATTCCAGATAGAAGCTTTTTAAAATGTATAAATTGACTTCTGGTTGGTTTTTTTGTTTGCAAAGCTGCTTGGCTAGGAGGAGGGTCAAAGTCATCTAGCTGGAACCAGCTGGCCTTCCCAGAGGAAGCCCTTCCATGCATGTGCCAGGAATCTGATCAGCCTACCAAACAACAAAGGTGACAGACAGCTGAAAAGGGAATTCCTGTCTGGAAGGAGTGGGAGAACAAGCAGTAGAGGAGCTTGGCTGAAGCAGTGGATCAGTTAAAGGTGGTGGCTTTCCTTTATACCAGAGCCTGTGGAAGGAGATGGTACCAGTGGGTTTCAGAAGGGCTTGGACGTTGCTGGTCACGTGTGGATTCTGAAACGCTGAGGGCAGGCTTTGTGCCCTCTGACACACCTACAGCACCTTTCCTGGGTGCCACAGAAATGCAGGGGCTGGCTGGGAGGGATGGGCAGGCTTTGTGCCCTCTGACACACCTACAGCACCTTTCCTGGGTGCCACAGAAATGCAGGGGCTGGCTGGGAGGGATGGGCAGGCTCACAGACGCTTTCTGCAGTGAGTGTTTCATTCTGCCACTGCCAAAGGAGACCTGTGGTGTCTCAGTCCACACCTGGCACGTTTGCCATGGCTCAGCAAAGGGGCTCTGGCAGTAAAGTGTGCTGGCCTTGGATCCTGCTCTGGTCACAGGCACCTGGGAGCATGGCTAAGCAAGAGTCTCAGATTAAAGACCAGGTTCCCAGGGAGTTTTACCTGGCCAGGCACCTACAAGTACCAATTGCAGTTTCCTCCAATGGGGACCTGGATTTGTTCTTACTGGTTTACAGCCAGCCTTTACTCTAGAGTCTTATTTCACTTTGTTTATTCTCTTATGTAGACTATTGTGTGTAGAGTCTGCATGGCTCAATTCTAAAACACTCATGCTACTCATGCTTTGAGTTTCATTTGAAATAGTTTATTTAGTTGGTTTCAGTACGTTTTTCCTCTGAATTGTGGTTGTAGCAATGTTTCAAGTACATACTTGGTTTTGGAAAAATGTATATTAGTTAAAAGTCCATCTTAAATATTCTCTAGATTGAGAATATGTTGCTTCATTTAAATCTTCAGCCTGGCTTAAAAATTTAGAAACAAAACCCAATTAGAAATGTAATTATTGAGTATTTTGTTTGGTAACTTGAAAGAGGTTATTTCAATAACAAAAGTTATTGCCTCTGACACGTTTTTAAGAAAACATTACAAAATAGTATTCTATGTTCTAAGCAGATATCTTAGTTTAAGACTTGTAGGAGCAACTTTTTCACATATGAAAGCTTCATACTCTCATTTAGGTAACAATTACAGCTATGTTGCTATTTCTCATTTTGTCACTGAGTCAGCCAGTGAATGCCATGAATCTGTGGTATGTAATATAGTTAATGCATAATATATATGGGCAATGAAAGGTCTTTGTCATATAGTATAAGGTCACCATCATTAATTTTCAAATTATAAAAAGGGATTTGCTGTTTTGTGATCATCATTATTGCAATATAATGTGTTGTGGATTCTGCCTGCACATAGAATGAACTGTGATCTTAATTAGAACTTTGACAAGCCTACTCCGATAAAATGATGAGATTATTCGTAATTGATGTCACAATCAATTACCAGTTAGTTCATCATGAATCTACTAACAGGTCTAGCCTTGGTGCTGGCCCCAGGATGTTGATGAGTGTGTGGCTGCCCTGTTCATGCTGTTACTGCGACAGGAGGGCAGATTTTCAGTCAACATCCTAATGACCTCTTTTGAAGTCTATTAAATTAATGACCCTGTCACATTGGTCTAACCTCTTACATCTTCATTTTGGATTTTTTGTTGCAAACCATTGGTTTTTGAGCACATGATAGAACAGATACTTTGGAGCACTCCTTGTCATCCCTCTAAATCTGGCAGTGGGTCTTGCTAGACTCAATAAAATTTAGTTCATTACACAGTCATGAAATACAGAGCACAGAAATCAGGAAAAACACTGCAAGGCAAATTGTGCTTAAGACCATTCTGTTCTGGTTTCTTTTTACATTTCAATCTTGCTTAATCACAGGTGCCTAAAGGACATGTTTGGTTAGAAGGTGATAATCTCAGGAATTCTACAGATTCCAGGTACTACGGACCTGTTCCTTATGGGCTGATAAGAGGACGCATTTGGCTTAAGGTATGTCAATTTATACTATCTAAAAATAATTGCATTGATACATTTTTAATGCCTGTTAGGCATTGAAACTTGCCTCCCCAACTGTCTGGCCAAAGCAAATGTAAAGGAAAGCATGAACAGTTCACCACCTGCTGTAAAAGGATAAATCAACAGTGGCGGGGTTTTTGGAGGGAGGACTTTGGAGTAGCACTGAGCAGTCACTGCTGTGAAAATTGAATGAATTATTTTGCAAGCAAATCCTAACATGATAAAACCACAAATGTACACACATACACCCTACTGCACAGATGTACATTCCATCCTTACTTTGAGTCTTGCCTCTCTGTAAAAATGGTTTTTCACTGTTGTAGCTCTGTGGTCCAAAAAACAAAATGGAGGAAAATATTCTCTTTCCAGGACTTGCACACATACTTTGGACATGCAGCCTGGCCTTGCTGCTTTTTAGACTAAAAAAATGCTTTGAATGAATATTGTGCTGGATAAACCATCACAGTTCCTTCTGCTTCAACAATTCTACAACTTTATTTCGCACTAAATTATTTTTTCATATTACCTGCATTACTAATTTACTCTTTTTACCAAAAAGAAGAAATGTAACACCATTTTCTCTCCATAACAAGTTTACCTAAGAAACAGGGGAGTGTGTATTACAGACTTATGCACCTGCTTTTAAAAAGCTGGATTTAAAGTTGTGCATTCAGAACAATAAAAAGGGTTTTCTCCATATACTTCAACATATCCACAAACCCATAATTTAGCACACCTGTATTACACAGGGAAGATTAGATCTTTCCAATTTAACAAAGCCTTGTATCCTTAATTTACAGTATTTATGAACACAGTTTGGGACTTCTAAAAAAAAAAACCCAAAACAAATCCTTGCAGCTATTGAGCACAATCAGTAATTGCTTTCTAAACCTCAGACAACACGGCCCCCTCAGCCCTACTGGCAGATTTTGGGTGACTTTGTTCCTCCTGGCTTGCATTTGCTCTGAGTTCTTCCCCAGTGTTTACTCAGCTCTGCCCCTTCTCCTGCTGTCTGCCTTCCCTGGACACAGAGGGGGAAATGCTGATTCCCAACAGGGCTGTTTTTATGACCCAAGTTTTAGCTTGGATTATTGACTGCTAAGAGACAAAGGATGCTCATCTGCTGACACTCCTAAATGAAAATGTGGCAGTAATAATGTGACTGGAAAAAGCATTTCTCCAAACTGATGCACAGGTATAGAAAAGCTGCTGTTTTCTTCTTTTAGGGGACTGTTAGCAAATACTGGATATATTGGATATATCAAAGAACCCATGTGTATGGACAGCCAGAATTAGTCACAGTATCTTTCCACAGCAATAGATTTTGTGTCCAGCTTGTGCCTCAACAAGGAAGGTGTTTGAAAGACATTAATGAAGTGACTGGCAGGACTGAACCCTAGGTAAACTCTGTAAAATGGGTGAAACTCACACACAGATAGTTTATATTGAAGCAGTACTTTAGGACTCCAGAGCATTGTCTGTTAAAGAAGATATTATGCAATCACTTGATAATCACAACAATTTAACCAGATTTTACAGCAGTTGTTTAATGACAGTGGCATAGAGTAGTGATTATTCAAGTTTCCATGAGTATGTGGTGCCTAACAAAAAGCAAAAATGGCTTTGTTCTTCAGATGAGTGTTTACAGTTGGGTTGTGATAAAGCACGAGCATACAGTGATGTTGCTCCCATGTGTTGTTGCTGCACACTGCAGAGGAAGGCAGCAGATCCAGACTGATGGAGGTGGCTGACCACTGACCACTGGCCAGGAAACCTCTGTGTGCTTTCAATGCAGCTTGCTGCAGCTTTGGCTTCTCTTTCATCAGTTTTCACTGCCTTCAGAATGGAAGCTTTTGTGGCTTTATCTTGCAGTGGATTTTGGAGAAGCAGATGTAACAGTGCCTCTCAGTGTTAAATTACTTTTTTAGGAATGGATACAAAAAACACCAAATATAATTTGGAGCTCACTGATTTCAACAGAAGAGAGTGAGCTTAGCCAGCCTAGCTGGCTGAATTTGTTTAGGCAACCTGTTCTTGGCAAAACATGAAAGTTTATCTGAAGTTTAGACTGATGGTTCTCAGTCAGTGTTGGCAGCAGTTTTTAACCCTTACAGAAATACCAACATGTGCTGCTCCTTTCCCTCCCTGCCACATCTCCTGCCACTCCAAACACAAGGTCACTCCATGAAGGGCTGCTGAAATCAAAGCAGCTGCAAATTCAGTAAAAGCACTGGGAATCTCACTTTGACAGAACTCCTGCTTCATCCTGTCCTAGGTAGGATATCCTGTGCATTCCCTGGATTTAGGCTCCATGTCAGAACCAGACCTGTGGTGTATCTTCAAAAGAGCTAGTTAGCCCCATTTATGCCCAGTCCATCAGATCAAATCTATCTATGTAGGCCCAAGCAAAGAGGGCAAAGAGCTGCTAATTGGAAGAGCCAGTCTGAATGAGCAAGTCACAGTCAACTTCTGTCAGAACTTTAAAGCACTAGGGAACTACAGAGTGGCATGTCTTTGTTTCACAGAGAAGGGATTTCCATCTCTTTCCAAGCACCAGTATTGTTTCTCAGGTTCTCCTTGCATGTAGACTAGATAAAACATCATTTTCATTCTCACTCTACCACTAAGATTACTGTGACAAATTTCAAACTACACTGTCAAAGCAACATTTAAAGCTAATTTGATTACTTTTCACTGAAAGAAAGTCAAGTTGCAATAGGTGTGATTTGAGTTGCCTGAAATGAGATTTGTGCTGCAGTGAACGGACTAAAGAACTTCCTTCTCCAGGCCTTTACTGAGATCAGCTTAGATTTGTTGTATGGGATATTTTTCTTTCCTTTTACTTCTGTTTGCCTTGAAGGCCAAACAAAGACTTGACACCCAGCCTGCAGCCAGCACAGGCCCTCTGGACAGCCTTGAATTCTGCAGCTTTGCTGCTAACCAAGAGCACAAATACCCTTCTGTTGTTGGCTTGTATCTGTATTTTTGTGTGGAACTTAAAATAGCTCACCGGCTGATGGGCGCAGAGACAAGACATCACCTCTGTGCTTCTGTGTCTCAGCAGCTGCTCCTGGTGCTCCTCCCTAACTGCACATGCCAGAACCACGAGTGTTTTCTAACATCTTGCACAAGAGCCTTTTTGTGATGCACAGAACTTGAGGTGCTGAGCGTGCCTCATCCTCCTGCCTTGCTGAGGGCCCTGTGCAGGTGAAGGGGCACATGGGGCAGGGCACAGCCCCAGCCAGGACTGAGCTGCTGCTGCTCCTGCCATCCTGTCCTCAGCTGCCTCAGCCCCTTCTGTCACAGCCTTTGGGGCTGGGGACAAATCACAGCGGTACAAATAACTGAACCTCTGCCTGTGCTGCCTCTTCTGAATGAGACAATTACTGTTTCACTCCACACAGAACGTGGTAAAGGCTCCTTCTGTGCTGTGGCTGCTCCATGAAGAGTTGCTGTTCTTATACCTTAAGACCAAATTCTAAGGAAAAATAAGCGAGATAAACAAAATACTGACAGATGCTTTGGGAACAAGGTAGTGCCCCACCTTTCTCTGTCTAGGTTGCTTCATCTTGGGCAGGGGCTGTGAAATTTTTATGGGATTAGAGCCACAGAGGGCACTGATTCTTCAGGATCATCTTTCCTTTCTTCCTGCTGAGCCCCTTGTGCCATCTTTGAAAGAACATCTTGCCAAGAGACACAGACATTCAAGGGAGACAAAGAACAATGAGTAAATGAGTGCCTTGCTTTTCTATTACCTTTTTTTTGCATCCAAGACCATCCTACATGTAATTAATGACTGTGCAGAGCAAAGTACTCCTGGGAGCATTCAGTACATGAAGAGCTATACAGTTAATTTCTGGGGAGAAGATTTGTTTATTGGTCAGCATCATTCTCTGACACCTGAACTGGGTGATGAGTTGTGCTCTTGTGTAAATAACTGTCCCCTTCTCAGAGGAGCCTCTCAGTCCAGAGCCCCAGACAGTGGCAGGCCCACAAACAAACTTCCTGTTTGTCTAAGTTTACCTGTAGCCAGTGAGTCTTTTTTTCCAAGGTTTGGTATTTGCAGTTCAAAGGCCCATCCTGAAAATACAAATGTGCACCTCACCACAGGGAGGTCCACGTGCATGGTACTTGTTTTCTCCTAGATGGACCAAAAAACACACACCTTGTCTTTAAAGTCATGAAGAGCTTTACAAGCTAGAAAACACTGAATTGGAAAGGCACTCTTTAGAAACATGTTTATTTCCAAGGATGAAAAAAGCAATGGAATTTGTGAGGCTCTTCACGGCAAAGCATACCCTCTATAAATTGTGAAGTTCACACTATGGAACGATTGATTCCCTGTAATGTACAGTATTTATTACTTCCACTAAGAGAAGCACATCAGTGAGCAAAGTTCTTTACCAAAGAGAGAAAAAATTATGTGTTTATGAAATGATTACAATAACAAATGAAAATACTGAACTTGGAATTGTGATTACTTTAATTAAGATCTCTTGTAACTGCTTTATTTTACAGATATGGCCTCTGAATGACTTTGGATTTCTACGTGCAAGCCCCAATGGCCACAGATTTCTTGATGATTAAAAGACTTCAGTTACTATTGACAGTTTTCATAGCATTTTCTACTAAAATGACTGGAACTATTTTTGTTTAGAATAAACACAAATATTACTTGACAAAGGTCTCTTTCTCAGATTACACCCAACTTCAGAGTGGGAATGATACACTTGTGTCACCAACAAAAATGAGCCTCTTGCTCTGCTTCCTCTGGTGAGCCACAGTAAGTTGGATTGGTTTTATGGGGAAGTTCTGGGGTTTTGTTCCAAGCTAAGGTTAGCACTGAGTGTTGAGAAGGATGGAAAAGGCACAGTGCACTTCCAGTGTTGTCACACAGCTGGAGCCATCCCCTGGCTCTCCCTACATCAGCAGCTGGAACACAGAACCAGCAGGGTTCCCCATCTGCTGGTCACTCCAGGAGCCCAGTGGGGTCACAGCACGGTTCCCTCCTTAGCTTTCCTCTCAGGAATGATGAATCCATTTGCTCTGATGATGGAGAGCCCAGCTCAACATGTGCTCCTGCTCCAGGCTGCCCAGGTGATGTCACTGTCACAGGGCAGGACACAGCCACCAGCTCCTCAGCACTGGGACACCCAGCGGCCTCCAGCTGCCAGCCTCTGCTGCCTCCTTCTAGGCTCCAGGCTTTGAGAGGATTTCACCAACTTAAATGTTTAGCTTATAAACACAAAATGTTCCTGTTTCCCACTGCTGAACCTTGCTCTTCATTATCTTCAAAACATTCTCACATCAGTGCCTCCTGATTGAATTTTGTCATCTGAGCTGTTAAAAGGATTTAACCTAAGAGGAAGGGCCTGAGGTAGAGCTGCTTCAGACTGAAATTGAAAGAAGCTACTCTGTTGTTTGCTGGGGAAGAAACCTTTAGATCAGGAGATACATTCCAGTTGTACAGAACTTGTGTTCTGGGTTGGAGGTGTTTAATCTGAGCCTCTGCAGAGCTGTGTGAGGAAAGGGGCACTTGTCATTTTAAGCCTGAATGAACTTGTTCTAGTAGTGCCCCCCTTTTCTATAACATGCATTTCTTTAGCAGATGCTGTCCCTTGTTTGTCCAGTCTTTTGAGAAGTTTGTAACACTCAATGTGCTTCATTGAAACAATCATTGCAGGATCTCGATGACAAGTGAACACGTGTCACAACAAACCAAAGATACATCTTGGGTTTCACTCTTGGAGATGCTGTAATTCCCACCACATCGACAGGACAGAGTGTAGAGTTGTTCATCTGCCAAAAAAGAAAACAAAAATGCCTTTAGTGCTGGAGAAGAATCAAGAATTTATTTGGAACATTCTTCACAAAGCTGCTCTTAGTAACAAATAACCTCCCACTGCTGGGTTGTAAATATCAGTATCTGTGCTACCATTTGTAGCTCAAAAAATAGTCTCAAAATGTTTCACTGTTCAAGGAATTCTTACACTGAACACCCAGGACCAGTGGAGTCTCTTCAAAAAGAAAAGCCCAGTAATAATAAGGTGACTATCTGTGAAATGGATGACACCAGAAGAAAAAACTAAGTGGTGTTAGTTATACATGTGATGGATCAAGGATGCTTTCAAAACAGGCCGCTAACCCAGGAACCAAAAGAGAAGAGAGGAAAGTAGGATTTTTCCCCTCACAACTTAAAAAAGGTAAAAAAAAGTAAAAATAAAAATCTGCCATTTATTCCAAAAGCAATTAAAAAGAAAAGCCAGAGCAATAGACAGGAGGGAATTAACAGTGGCAGATGAAAAAAGAAACACAGGCATTCTACCATCATGGGAAGAGCAAGAAGATGCACAAGAGATACAGGAAAAATCTACATACTCTCAATTATACAAGAGGAGAGCTGGGTGAAAAGTGGTACTGCAAGTGAGGGTGGGGAGATGTGATGCAGATGGAAGGGAAAACAAATGTAACAGAAAGTTAAATTCTAATCCAGATAATCTCAGAGAGCAAAACATCTTTGTCCCAGGAAATACAGAAAAAAACAGCACTTGAAGTAAGACAAAAATGGTGCAAGATGCAGAAAAAAATGAACAGGGACAATGAAAAGCATTAGGAACCAACAGCAAGGCACTCATACCTTCATTCCAGGACATGTCCTCCAGATAAATCTGTGCATGAAGTGGCCATTCTTTTGTCAGGTTATCTTCTATAAAGCAAACATGACAGATGTTCAGTCTTTTCTGATAAATTAATAGTTTTATATACCTAGCAGTCAATCCAGTCCCTACTAGAGTCCTAACTAGACCACTGTATCAGTTCAAAATGTAGTTCTCTAAAAATTTAGTTTCCATATATCTGCATAAGCTGGAAAATGTCCTCTTGTAGCCAGGAGAAATAAATGGTGACAATGTATTACTGAATTAAGACCCTGAAACCAGCACTTTTGCACATCCCACTTCAGTGAAATTAGGGGCAAACTTCTGTTTTGATGCAGATGCCTTTTAAAACCTGGCTGTAACTTCAACTCCACGAGCTGAAATGGTGAAGGTCAGCTAACCTCCTTTTCCCAGATTTGTGGGACAGCTGAGGTCCAAAGGGACTCTCAGGATCACCTATCAAAGCCTCCTGCACCTGTGGGGCAGCTGAGCAGGATGGGCCACGTCCAGGCAGATTTTAAATATCTCCACAAATGGAGACTTCTCAGTATCCCTCATGCAACCCATTCCTCGTTAGAAAGGAGAAGCCAAAGAAAAACCCTCCAGTCAGCACCCAGGGAATGTTGTGTGTGAGAACACCACTGAGATCCCTGCAAAGAAATAAATGCAAAACACTTGTAGGGGAAGACCAGTCCAAGTGCTCTTTTATGATAAAGAGTCTCTGAGCACAGAAAGAAAGTCAAGCTCTGGCCTGTATCTGAGAGATCTGCTGCCATTTGAGCCCCCAGACTCTTCCAACATTGAGTACAGCATGAAATAAAACTGTACAACACAACTGACAGCATCAAATGCAAAGTGCTCATTACAAATTGATGTTTTTTCCATTTATCAGCAACTCATTTGATCTACAAAGGTCACACCAACTTCTTTAGCTTGTCATCCAAGCTACAAGTGAAGCCATAAAAAGTAATATTTAAAAAGTGAAAAAAAGACATAACCCCCTTATAACTAAATGGCACAAAACCTCCCAGCTGCTGCCTGTCCCCTGAAAGCTCCAACTCCCCAAATGCTGTATTTTGAAGAACAAGAAATGCCCAAAAGCTGAACTACAGAACATACACAGACATGCCTTGCCTTTGGCAAGACTCAGGAGCTCAGTGCCTATGCGCAGTTTAAATGAGGTTGTTCTTGAGAAGGGAAGTGTTCCCCCTCTTGGAGTGGTGAATTTTTAAGCCTGTTTATAGTTTAGTATCTTTTGAGAGCATGGATGGTTTTCTTCAGCTTTCTTTGAAAAGCTGGCAGCGAAATAATGTCTTATTCCAGAACTGCTTATTGAGCACGTGCTGGAAAAGTCAGAGGACCAGATGATGTTGTTTTATTCTCACAAGATTGCCCTGCTTAATCACTACATTCTAAGTGGTTCCCAGCTTCTTCTGTGTAACTTCCATGGAATTTCTTTGCTCTGGCCTGAAAAGAGCTGAGGGACTTCACAGCTCCTCTCCAGTAGCAGCCCAGAGAAACTGCCCCTCTCCAACCTTCGTCTGATCAGGCAATGGAGAATTCCCTTCTCTATCACCACAACCCAACCACCAAGTTTTAAATCCCACTCCTTCTTTTGCAACTCAATGTTCTATTTGCAACTGAAATGTACATTATATATGCCTGGGAACGAGCCTCATCTCAATTAGTTCTAATGAAAGCAATTAAGTGGGACACATTGGAAATAATGACACGATCAGTACAGCCTCTTTGATGTTACCTTTGCTGAACACCTATTTGGTAATGAAAAAGTCAGAACCAAAAGAAAATTAACCCAACCAGACCCAGTGCTTTATTACTCTCAAAGAAAGGGGGAAAATCAGCAGGAGTGTAATGATGAAAGAAAACAGGAAAACACACCAGTTACATGGAGTAACAGCATTTTCCTTGCACCTGATCAGAACATTAGCTAACTGTGTGAGGTGTCAAAATAAAGGATCAGATGGCCTCATCTCATCCCAAATAACACCAATGTTACACAGAGTTTGCTTGGTACAAGCTACAAACTGTGAGGACTGCAATGGTGAATGTCCTGAAAACGCTCACAAAAACAGCCAGAGGCCTTTCCTCCAGCAGGCCTTGCTTGGAGCAGAATCCTTCTTTTCTCTGAGGAAGAAAACAATTAAAAAACAGAGCTCACAATCAAGTTTGTGTACCTATCTGGCTCACCATGTGATCAAATAAGACCATAACTGTGAGAACAGTATGAAAATGGGAAATGCTTCCTATTTCACATATTTATTTTTAATACATTTTTAATTATGGAGACAAATTCATAATATTCACAAAGGGAAAGGGTCTCAGGTTGTAGAATGAAAAGACTTGCATCTACAGGTAACAAAAAAAAAATGAGTTAGAAAACTTGCAGAGTTTCCTATTTGGAATTAATGAAGCAGCATTTCTCTCAGAACAACTTTTATAGGATTGGTGGTGGAGGTCTGGGTCATGCCTTACTGCTACAAAGTACAAAAAGGCAGATGGGCCTTGAGCCACCTGAAGAGAACTGGTACGATGCAAATTCATGAGGTTACCATATTTCAAGTAAAGTAACTGAATCACAGAACTACAGCATCATTTATGTTGGAAAACACCTTTAAGATCATTGAGTTCCAACCATTAAAGTAATGAAGATGCAGCTGAGGAAAAGTCTGTCTCTCTTCTATTCCAAACATGGTACAATACGGAGCCCAGGGAGCAGAATTTCAACCAAGCTTTTCTAATTCATCCCTGCAATTGTAATTTTGAGAATAAAAAACAAAAATCCCAACCAACAGGCAAAATTAATCCTTCTCACAATTCCCAGGCTGAACAGAGATCGTTATTCCCCATCTGATGCTCAGATCCTGAAAGATCAGCATCACCAGGCAAGGGAGGAGATTGTCCCACTCTGCTCTGAGCTGGGGTGGCCTCACCTGAAGTCCTGGGGGCAGTTTTGGGCCCCACAATGTAAGAAAGGCATGAAGCCATGAGAGAGTGCCCAAAGGAGACCACGAGGAAGGTGAAGGGCTGTGAGGAGAAGCTGTGTGAGGAGGGGCTGAGGACACTTGGTTTGTTCAGCCTGGAGGAGACTGAGGTCAGACCTCACTGCAGTTACAAATTCCTGGTGAGGGGAAAAGGAGGAGCAGGCACTGATCTCTGCTCTCTAGTGACAGGACCCGAGGGAATGGCCTGAAGCTGAGTCAGGGGAGGTTCAGGCTGGATATCAGGAAAAGATTCTTCACCCAGAGGGTGGCTGGGCACTGGAACAGGCTCCCCAGGGAAGTGCTCACAGCACCAGCCTGACAGAGCTCAGGAAGTGTTTGGACAATGCTCTCAGGTACATGTTGTGATTCTTGGGGTGTCCTGTGCAGGGCCATCAGTGATCCTCCTAGTCCCTCCCAACTTGGCATATTCTATGACTGTGATCCTATGAAGTCTAAAATCTGGTTATCTCAAAAAATAAATTTTTTTATTAGTACTCTTGACTTCACACATAATCCAATAACAGCTCTTGTCAGGCAGTTTTGCACACTGCATTTATTTGCCTGTCTGGTTCAAGCAGAAGGAACATTTTCCAGAGATGAACAAAGCTTTTTTATTTTCTAGGTCTCCTATTACCTTACCCAACCTAATACACCTTGAGACAGCAGAAACAGAGGTAACCACTTAAAAAGAGAGGCAGGGCCCAGTCTCAGTTTGCAATCAGCACATCCAACCTAATGGCTCTCACAGGGATTCCTATTTCTTGTGCCCTTCCTTATTTTATCTGCATCATTGTCATTACAACCACTGCTCCTTGGTGGTGCTGCTCTGCAGTAAACTGGTGCCCCATTTTCACTCCCTGGCTGAAGGAAAGTGGGAGTTCACCAGTGCTGAGTTATGTGGTGGCCTTGCACGTGATGCCTGCTGGCCTGTAAAACTCTGTCTACAGAGCTGTCATTTCTGAAACACACCCTGAACACACAGGGGGAGATGTGAGGACCTGATTGTCCACCAGAACTCGTGAAACAAATTTTAATTCCCCAGCAGCACAGCCTGCCTGCCTTTGCCATCTATTGGATTTGTCTGACAACAAGAGGTGAAAGGATTCTGCAGCTCCATTGTCTCA
This sequence comes from Argya squamiceps, assembly GCA_037834095.1. Lineage (NCBI taxonomy): Eukaryota > Metazoa > Chordata > Aves > Passeriformes > Leiothrichidae > Argya > Argya squamiceps. Next base: position 1,821,268 of record JBBMKD010000216.1, on the reverse strand, counting down.
AATGCAGGGTCTAAGAAAACACTGGCAGGCTCATCAGAGAGGTTTATGAGCCTGCAATTCAAAGAGATTAAAAGGAAAAATCTACTGAGATTCTTTCAGGCTACAGAACAACATTAAATAACTATTAGCAGCTTGGTTCAGTAAAGCTTTACTAGAGCCCTTGCTGGGTCATTCAGAAATTGTAAAAGAGGAAAGGTATTTAAGTTTCACTTGGAGATACAATAAATATTTCTTGGGCTATTTAAGGCTGAGTTTTAGGGAAAGGGTTGCCAGCAGTAAATGGAAATTCAACCCTTTTAAGAGTTTATGGTTATTGTAAAAATAGTCATAATACTTGAAAGATTTTTCTAGCTCTTTATCAGGCATACATACATACATACTTAGGATTGATTTTTTTTTCAAACCAAACACAATTAAACTTCAAGATGTGTACTGTCAGTCAAATACTGTTCACAGGACCTATTCTGCATAAAAATCCCCACAGTACTCACTGGATGTTTTCACAAGTTATTTTTTTCTAATAAGCTTTTCAGTTTTAAAACAATTACTTACATTTGAGTTTTTTTCAGTTAATTTAAAACAATCTCACTTGCTTTAATTTGAAATTTTAACAAAGTCACGTGTCAAGAATTTTCATAACAAAGAGATATGTTTGTTATAAAAATACCAAAACAATCCTGCTCCACTTGTTGCAGATGAGATTTAACCCCAGAGAGTTCAAAGGCTTGTGCTCCAGCTGAGGGGCTACAGCCACAAATCCATGGCTGGAGAAGGAATGTGCACTTCTGTCATGTACAGAGCACAACCTGGCACACTGCAAGACCAGTGCTCCTGTCAGCAAAGCCTGCCTCAGTGACCAGATATTACAAAATGAGCTGCTTTAGGCTAAGCACAATTTTTTGTTGTGCCTCAGGGCATGATGGAGTATTGAACCAGAGCCATTCTCAGAGGCACAAGTGTTTCAACACTGGCAATTCCAGTTAGAGCCCAGAATTCCTCATGCCTAAGAACTGACACAAGAACAAAACAGAAATTACACTGGAATGTTACTCCTGTATGAAAATTACATCTACAATATTTTTCTAACAGTGCAATTTAAAAAGTGAAAATCCAACGGAGGTATGTGCCAAGATGTCAAAACTCCTCCCCCCAGCCTATAAACCTCTGGAGGCCACAAGAAAGATGGAGAGGGAGTTTTTAGCAGGGCACATAGTGACAGGACAAGCAAGAATGGGTTTAAACTGAAAGACAGCTGGTTTTCATTAGACAGTGGGGAAAACGATCCGGCTGTGAGGGAGGTGAGGCCCTGGCACAGGCTGCCCAGAGAAGCTGTGGCTCCCCATCCCTGAAGTGCCCAAGGCCAGGCTGGATGGGGCTCTGTCAAACTGGTTCTGTGGAAGATGTCCCTGCCCATGGTGGAGGGGCTGGAACAGGATGGTCTTTAAGGTATTTTCCAACCCAAACCATTCAGTGATTCTATGGGTTACGGACATCTGTGTCCATCCTCATGTGCAAACAGACCATCCTTGATTGAACCTCACTGGAGCCACACATGGAAAAGAACCCCTAGATTCTCCAATCTGCCACCCAAAATCATATACAAAGCAACTGGTTTTAGTGTTGATTCCGTTACTAGCTTTGAATTATTTGCTACATTTATCACCAGAAATTATCTTAAGGCACCAATTTATTGACTTAATTTTGTGACCTTTCTGCTAATCATCCATTAATAATTAAAACATAAAATCGATCAATTATTAAGACATGAAATGAATTCTTATTATTACTTTGGTAATGTGATTGTTTAGACACAGTTCCCTTGTATATATCAATAAAAATGCAGATAAATAAAAGTTGCAGGGCTGCTGTTCCAAGGGACCTGGAGAGAATATGGAGATGGGCTGGCAGAGACATCAAAGAGTTCAACCAAGAAGTGCTGCTTTTGGGCTGGAATAACCCACTGCACCAGTACAGGTGGTCATTTCCATCTGGCTGGAAAGCAGCTCCCCACACAAGGACCAGAGAGATCAGATGGACAAAGGCCACACCAGCCAGCACAGGGCACTCCTGTGCTGTCCCCACGCTGGGCTGTGGCAGCAGCACCATGGCCAGCAGGTCAGCACAGGGATTGTTTCTCCTCTCTCCTCAGCACTAAGGAAACTGCACCCAAAATCCTGTGTGCAGCTTTGGTGTCCCCAGCACAAAGCCCTGACTTACTGGGGTGAGTCCACTGCATTGCCAGCATGGTCAGGGGCAAGGAGGGAGCACACAGGAAGGAAGAGAAGTGAATGGCACAAGTTGTGAAGTCCTTATCTACGACCTGAGAGAAGCAAAACGTGTTTTGTTGATTTGGGGTTTGGTTTTTGTTCGTTCAGTTGGTTTTTCTACCATGAGGGTGTTCAAACACTGGAACTGCTGCCCAGAGCAGCTCAGGAGTTTCCATCCTTGGAGACACTAAAGCTAGGCTGGGTAAGGGCTGAGTAACTGACTATGAGGACTGGCTTTAGGTAGGAGATTGATCTGGCTGGCCCCTGAAGGCCTCTTCTAGCCTGTGTGATTCTCTGATTCTATGAGAAGTTTTTCTTCTTTCCAGTCATGAAAGCATGAACTTCCAGGGTTCAGATGATTTCTAATGTGAAAAATGTGAAACATGTTTTACCCATGCTAAAAACTTTTGGTAATAATTAGAGTCAAGCTTGACTTTAACTGCATTTTCATCTTTTTTAAATGGGATATCAAACAAAGAATGGAAAAATCTGAGAAGAAAATCTATTGACAAAAAACCCAAGTCCATTCTTCATAGATAAATTGTTATGCAGATTTTTTTTTCCATCCCCCAAATTTTTCACAGGGACTGTATCAAAAGATTCACCATCATAAAAAGGTATTCTTATATGACAAAACAATGAATTGGAAGAAATTTCAGAAAACATACAAAAAGGCAGTTTTTATAAGATTTCTAGATCAGAAGAAGTTGGGTAAGTATTTGAGCCTAACCTCTGAACAGTTTGTGGTTTGTCCCTTCGCCTTTAATGCTATGACCTGAAGGCACAAAAAAATTAGGAGATTATTGGGAAACCTTCAGAGAAAAGTAGTATTAAGATATAAAAGCACATTCACTTGTTATTCTCAACAATTCAAACAAAAAGAAAATTAAAACCATAGAGCCCCAAAGCATTTCACCTCCTTGGAACTCCTCTGGCTAGTGAATTTCGGAGCCAACCAATTAAGATTTAGTTAGTGTAACACAAGAAGGTACACACAAATAAACAATCTGTGAAATGGGGAAAAGACTGCAGTGCAAAGGGCTTCCTGCTGATGGGCAGCCACACACACAGAGGCATCCTTCAGATCCTGTTTCCTGGCTTTCCTTTGCATCTGACTAACTTGCTGTATTATCTCTCTCATCACTATTCCCCTTAGCTGCTGTCTCAATTCCTTTGTTTCTCTGAGCTTTTATGGCAGTGTCTACGAATTTGTCTAGAATCATGACTTCAGAAGCAGCTTGACAGGCATTCAAAGAACTAGAATTTATTTCCCCATCGTTTTGCTGCCAGGGAACATGCTGGAAAGAATGCAGCAGCACTGTCCATGTGTGTTAGGTGTGGCTCAGTCTGAAACACAGGGGCCCTGGCAATGGCACCCTCTGTGCTAAAACAGAATGTCCCATCACCATCCCGTTACCAAACACCTGCCTAAATAGAGGGACAATCTGATTTCTTTATTTACCAAGTCTTTTATAGAGAATCTTGGGATGGCTTTTTGAAGAACTCATCTGGATGCAAAAGAATCTCAGAAAATACAGATAATCTTCAAATTACGGTCAAAACTAATTTACAGCAATGTCCTTAAATCCCAAGAGAAAACAACAATCTTGATGTAGCTCTCTGCTCCAGTGGATTAACCTGACCCAGGCAAAACAAAACTTCATAGTCTGAATTTAAGCTTCAGGTAAAACTCACCAAATACTGAAAAGATTCCCAACTTAATCTCTAGCATTTCCTTTTTCCTCTGCACATAAAATTTGTGAAAAGAGAAGGCATAACCAATATTACAATGGTAAGAGTACAATAGCATGAGAGCATTGGGCAGCAGAAACTCCTGACATCACCTTCAGGCATTAAAAAAAAATAACTTTGAGATGAAAAATGTATTTAAGTCTGATTTTAATACTGTTTACATTACAAATAGAACGAGATCAAATTTTTTCCATTCTTCTAAAATATTTATTTATTCAACGACTCTGTTTTCACCCCTCCCCCTCTCTTCCCAAAGCCACACAAAGTCTGAAACACCAGGTTATTGAAGTGGAGAATTCACCCTGTGTATCTGCAGCCCTCCATCACCCTCTTTATCCTGCGTGCCACAGCAACTACGCCCTTGTCTCTCGGTGGCAGGGGAGTTAAAAATCAGCACGAGGGAGCAAGGTCTGATGGTGTGCCAGTGCACAATGGCAGGGAATTCAATAACAAGCTGCACAGACAGAGGGCTTTTATCAGCACATTCCGCAGTGGTGGTGGCTCCACGTCAATGCCAGGCCCCAGTGTGTTACTGCAGAGTGCAACCCAGTGTTCTCCCCACGGGCAAGCCACTATTATTGACTCCCCCCATTAACATGGAGGGTGGATATACATTTATTGAAGGTTCTAATGGAAGGCTGAGGGACTCCTATCCTGAGGCCAGAGCAGAAAGACAGCCTATCACTTCATGTAATGGTAGCCCATGTGTGACAGACCTGACCTACATTTCCCCCCTTTCTTTCTCACAACAGCCTGTCACTGTTTTAAGAAGCTATTTTCTGAGAACTATAAAAAGGAATGCGTGCTAGAGCTGCCTAGTTAATATGTTACATTGAAATATTATTTACAAACCTGCTTTAGAAAGGCTAGTTTAGACTATGGATGAATTATGAATGCTACCTAACACCCACAACGGAAAAGAATATGTCCTAATGAGTCTGGTTATAAATCCATACACAAAGAACAGTAGGTGTAGATGGATTAATCTAAAACACAGCAACAAAATGGAGCATAAAACTTAAAATTAAGAACAATTAATGAAGCTACCTTCATAAAATAAAAAGGGCTAAGGCCTGCAATTAGTATAAATTTCATAATAATTCAAACTATCGTTTTGTTGGAAGTAACTCTGTGTTTTCAGCAGCTAATGTATGTGTACCACAAGCTATAAATAATGGATCCACGTTTGAAAGTAGGACAAGAGCGAAAGAAACATTCGGTTCAGCACTAAACAGCATTTTAAAATACCATCTAACTACCACTCCCAGCCCCTGCTTATTTAAAGAGCTGCTGCCACTCCAGCACTCCTTGGCAGGAACCTACCACGCTGCTGCAGGTCATACTCTTTTTTTGTCTCCTCGTTCCCTAGAATTTTCCACGCTTGATCAATTTCGATGAACCGCTGCACGCGCTCCTCCACTTCTCCTGCTGGCACATCTGCCTCCTGTTTGTCGGGGTGATACTGCCAATCAAAAACAACATGAGAAAAAGGGCTGGGGGAGTGAAAGTGAGGAGGGTGGGAGAGGAACAATCAATAATGCATTTGATACTCAGGCAGGAGGACAGAGAAAAGGAGAAGGTCTAAGCTGAGGAGCCAAAGGAAGGGAGATGACGACGCTGGGCACGAGAGGAACCTGCCAATTTAATTACCCCACTGGAATGGCAACAGAACCACCAGTGGCACAAGTGTCACCATGAGCACTGACAGCATTTTCTGGATAATTTGCTGATGGAATCACTGGCCTTATGGACAATTTACCTGGAGAGTGACTACCACAAACAGAAATAGGTACATGCAGCGGACCACGCCACAGGAACAAGAGGAGGTGCTGGAGGTGCTGGCAGCTCTCGTGGTACTACACAGAGCTGATTTAAACATAACCACCAATGCTTAGTTAAAGCTATTACAGATAAATTGAATGCTGTATTACGTGTGCCTAGCTTTTTTTATGATTTAAATGGTAAATAAAATATACATGATCAAATATAATTTATACTACATGTAATTCTACTTTTGAAAATATGCCTCAACATCTTTAATTTCTTCCAGTTCAGTGACTCAATAGCCCTTCCAAATACTTAAAGTCATGGATCACTGGCTACAAAACTGTGTCATTTTAGTTAAGAAATGTTTATTCAAGGACACGGTTATTCAAGAAATCCCACGTTAAACAGGCAATAATAATTAAAATGGTAACACGTTTTCTTTCTTATTTGTTCTGAGCAGAGCATTAGGACTTGAGTGGTTCCAATGTTTACTGAAAGGAACCCTCCAAGCTCCACCTTCCTGTAGCTTTAATTCATCTCCAGTAATCTCTTTTTTCTGATATTTTAAATTGCTTAGTAGACGTGATGGAGCATCAGGAAACAGCATTTGAGAAAGCTGCAACATAATCAGGCCTACCAGCTGATATCTGTGTTTCCCCTTATTCTGGAGCTTTAACTGCCCTTTATATCAACATCAGCTGGGGCACTGAAAGACAGAGCAGATTTTAGGATGTAGAACACCTGTTCTGTAAAGTGTTTAAGCAGATTTCTGGTTAAATTAATCTGTTTTAGCTTATAATCCATTTTGGAAGGAAAAGAATGCTAGTAACGTGCAGTTGATGGAAAAATGTAAAGGAGAGCACTTCTCCTGGAGTCTATTTGCTCACTGACATATCTGTCACAGGCACTGATGGGTGTTACCCAGACAAATCCCCTGCACAACAACAGCAGGGATGGGTGAGCAAAATGCTCTGATCTCAGGTTTTTTCACAGGTGTTTTTCCATATACAAGTGGATGTACCTCCAACCTCACACACGAGGTCTGTACACAAAATCCTGTTCTTGTTCCACTTGAAGTCCCCTCTGCATTCAAGACTGAGGACTATCTTACAACTTGCTGAAAATATGGCTGAAGAACAGTTGTGACCCATAAAGATTCACCCCTTTTCTATCTCCTCAACTGAAGATGACAAAATTCTAAGGTGCAAACGAAACCAAATATTTTTGGCCATTGCATTAAGTCATTATATTCTGTACAGATAACTGCTAGACACTTGGATTGGCCACAAAGACCACACCTTCTCAGATCAGTTTCTCAGAAATAGATGGAAACATGACTGATCAACTGCCCAAAGCAGAGCTATGCATACTGGCTTCTTTCCTGCCAAGAATGTTGAGAGAACACTCCCACAAAACTGGTCACACTTTCCCTTTGCTGCATCAAAACTCTGTATGACTGAAAAACAATTCTGAACTATACTGGAAGGAGACAGCAAAATACAGGAAGCCATGCATCACAAAAGTACTGGGGAAAAATAATAACCAATGCAGAAAACACTACTCTGTTCATTTCTTGAATAATGCAGAAAATTAATTATTCTTCAGGTTTATCACATAGCCCTTAACTCCTTTCTTACAGATTTGGAAAATTCAGTATCTGCAGCACATGCAAGTTTTAAGTTAGACTACAATTTCATCTAATTTGCATTAACTCCATTGTAGGAGACCTACTCATTAAAATACCCATCTGTATCTATAGCTATCTATTTCTCTCCATTTTGGTCTCCATGCCTTCTGAACCTATTTGCTCCTTCCTCTCTTGGCCTTTCTCCTCTATTATCACCTAACAGATGCCTTTAGCAAACTATGTCTACACTAAGAAAATCCTCAAACATCAGCTCTTCTACTCTAATACTCCTCTTATTCTTGTTTTATTCCAGTGACTCCATTTCATCTGGATTTATGTACTTATTTTTATGCTTTTATTGACTTATTTTCCTACTCTCTAGCTTGCTAATCAAAATCCAGGCATTTTATCTGTAGCAAAAATCCACTCGTGATTCAACTGCCCTTCTCCTCCCTCTCCAAGACAGCAAATGAGGTGTCCTCTCCCCAGTTGTTTTACACACTGTTCAGCCACTCAGTCACAGAGGACACTTTACAGAAGTACTGAAGTTTTCAGAGGGAGCACTCTGATGTCCTCTGTCAATACTTCAGACAGAAATCAACCATAGTCTTTTTTGGGACCTTCCCTCACCACTAGTTACCTGATTCTTGTGTCTGATCCTACCCCCTCTCCAGCATAACCTTCAGAGGAGCCGCCTGAAGAAACAGAGCCAGGGGTTTGGTTTTGTTTTGCAGGAGGTGAAATATGACAGACATTAGTGATCCCCTCCTCTCTCCCATTCAGCCTTATTTCTGGGTTAATCTCAGCTGCAGCCTGTCCAGGCCCCATAATGCAAACAGACAGGCCCTGTTTTCTACTCGACCTCCCTCCTTCGGCTCCAGCTGAGCTGCTGCTCATCTCTCCCTCGTGCACCCACTTGTAAGGTTTGACTCAGAATGCCACAGCCCCCCTGTCTCCTGCAATATCACTCCTCAGGATCTGTGCAGATGATGCTCATGTCATTCATACCCTACCTGAGCACTGTTCTCAGCCCTGTTACTGGATGCATTTAAATCTTTCACCTGTGGATGTCCAAAGGTTTGAGGCAGCAATACTTCATAAAAATAACTTTTTGCTGAGCCCTCATTCTGCTAACTGTGTTCAAAACCAAGTTTTACTAATGTGCTACTATTTTATAGGATTTTATAAAAGCAATAAATGGTCCTTTCCCAAGTCCAGCTGAGGGAAGGGAAAATGAAGAAGGTTGGCGATACATGCCCGAACTAATTTGCCTTTTTTATAGCTGTACTAGATATAACTTGCTGACTCCCTGTGTGGGATTTGTATCACTTTACAGCTTTTCAGTTAGTCTGAATGCTAAAAAATAAATCAATTGATTTTGGAAATATGTTAGTTCACCTGGTAACATACATGTGATACTACCGTTCTCTCTCCTGATGTTTATCTTAAATGTCACATTGTCCTAGTATTTCTTGAGGACTCTGGTTCTTGGTGTAAGATTAATTCAAAAACCTTTTCTTAAAGGTTTTATTTTCTTTAGCTTTTGAAATTGTTAAAAAACATTTTGGAAAAGCACAAACCTTAAAGTCCAAAGCTCAAATGAAAAACACTTTAAGCAGTATCTGTTGGAGACACAAACTTAACCTCGTGCCCTTTTCAATTACAGTATCATTATCACACCTTGATAAAACAACTGTATTCTAGTGTGTTATTCTTAGTATACATCAGACTATACTATTCAGCAGGCTGGGTACTGTGAGAAACAATGTATCACTGGGCAAACATTCTCTGAAACACAGATACAGGTTCAGTTCACAGTTCTCAGTCTTTTGTCAAGTATTAAAAGTTAGAAATTTTTCACAGACTTGTTTCAGGTGAATTACTTGTATTTCATTACGCTGATCTACTGCCTTTGATATCTGCTACAGAATAAATAACAAGCAAGTAAACAAACCTTTTCTGTCTCAAAAAAAATAAGGTGTTAATGTTGCTGCAAGTGTAGACTATGAAAACGCCTTGAGTTCCAACACCTATTTTATTTATGATATCCTTATTTGTACAGTGCAGCACACAATTAGGTTTGTTTAAGAATCTGGAACATGCTGCAGCACATTCAAACTTTTACTCTCTCAATTTCTGCTTTACAATTTCACTTTACACTCCGTGCTTGGACCCTTCTGCACTTTGAACAACTGCAAAATCAATCCCTGGACTTTAATCCCTGGTAGTTAATGTGACCATTTAGTTAACTGGTATTACATCCCAGTGACCCACCAGCAGAACTCAAGAAATCTCACACGACAGATGAGGAGCCATGAGAGCTGGCTGAGCTTTGCCTGAGCAACTCCAGGGCCTCAGATGCCACACGGACATCCCCGTCCTCCTGACCCTGCCACCAGCTTCTTAACTTTGGGCAAGAAACCTAACAGGGTGACTGATTTTAATCAAACTCAAATTAGCAAGCAGAGACCCTCTAGTTGAATCAATGTAATGTACATTTCTTACTGGGGCTCATGAATTAATTTTCCAAAAGACATTTACAGCACCCAGTGAGGATCAGCTGAATACAGCTCAGTGGGAGGGGAGGGGTGAAGCATTACAGGCCTGAGTTTTACACTGGATTGGTAATGTCCTCCTAAACTGTGGAATACACAATAACTAAACCACTTAAGATGGTCAAACTTTACTCACAGCTGCTTTTTCACGTGCCAGATTGAAAAGACTGGTTATTTAGAAAAGGTTTAAAAAGTACTATCCCTTCTCATTCAGTAATTAAAACATCACTGTGGCTATTTTGTCTTGTGTATAAAGGGTATTCACTCCAAAAACAAAAGATGCACCACATCCCTAATTCTGTACATCAAACCAGGAGGCTTCATTTTCTAGGAAAACTACTACTGCTTCCAAATTTTCATTTCACTTATAAAAAAGTGATTTAATCTACTACTGTGTATCTTCACACATAACTGTAAAAAACTCCTCCCTGCTGAAATTACATAGCTTTTAAGTAAGCCACTTAAAATGTAAACTTGCCTTTTTCTGACTGAGGAAACTGAAGAGAAATCAGTTCCATTTTTTTTCCAGGATAAAACGAAGGAATATTCTTTACCTTCTTCAGCTTTGTCTTTCCTATTTTCCAATATCATCTGTGGTGATGTGCAATATATACTATCCAATACCGTCCAATCATCTGATTATTATTTTGGAGACATATTTTCAGATTTTAAGATTTTTATTATACTCCATTCAGATTCTTTCCCCATAAGGGAAACCATTATTAAAGTTCTAAAATTCAAAAGTAACGACAGGCATAGAACAATGATGAAACCATCAGAGCTCAAAAATTCAAGTTAGATTATTCTGGACTTACTATCATAAGTCATAAAGTAACCATTAAGTAGTGAGTAAAACCAACACTTACAGCACAGCAGATTTCTAAACTACCTGATTTATTAAAGATTTTTAACTCTGAAATCATCTACAGTCTCATGGAATCACCTTGCTAAATCAAACTGACAAGTTTAGACAAGTCTTGAATTCCTGCTTTATTTCCATTGGGGATGTGTGCCTATATTTGAATATGGGATATATTTAAAGCTGGAGATGTGCCCTGAGTAAATGAAATAGCAGGATTTTATCAGAGGATTACTTAGATGCACCAAGTATTTCTACCTTTGAAAGAACTACATCTAATGACTAAACCTGACCTTTACACAAAAGCAAATGATAGAATATTAACATCTCAAATTAACTCAATATCTCAGCATCCTTACCCCTCTCTCCATGCTAGGCATATAGTAGTAGCTACAGTATTTTCATAGCTAGACATAATTTTATCCATGGAATGCTATGAGAAGCCTAATTTCCACCCAACTATGAATTACCTTTTCTAAAAAAACAATTCTCACAACCTACACTACAACACTTTCTGGAATGTGTAAAAAGATGCATATTTATACTAAAAAATAAGCAGTGATGAAAGACACTCAGCAATGGTCAGGGAAGAGAAATTCAATCCAAACTTGACAAATACTCTTCACATCTGGTGCAGGTACATTTTTGATGAATGAAAGAACTGAATTAAAATTGCAAACAGAAGAGAGCCAAGCCACAAAACTGGTGTGCAAATGGCTGGACGGACTAACATGGCAGAAGTGAAGTGGCCCTGGACAAGTGTGGGATGAGAGCAGGACACAGCACTGACAGCCCTGTCCTGGCAGGAGTGAGCTGGTCACTGCTGCTGGAACAGAGAATGAGGAAGGGAAACACTGCAAGCAGCTGGATGAAGAGACACCCAAGCCATTATTTTCCAACCACATGGCCAGACTCGTGGCTGGGAACACAGAGGATGAAACTCTGACTCCTTATGGGAACTGCACAGATTAGTATCAAGCAATTTTGTGAATCACATTATCAGTATTAAGGGGTCAATCTATTTATTCTTTTATCAAAGCTCAATATCAAACAGGCAGTATATTCAAATTTCAGAATCAGAACTCTCCCTCAGTGTAATAAGTCCAAACTGTTATTTTATTTATAGCACACTATGGCATAAAAAATAACTTAAAATGGGCTTAAGCAAGCAGACCAGAAAGCCTCATGCAAACAGCCTTGCTCTGTACAAAATTAAACAATCATGCTGCACTTAGACAAAATGCACAAATCCTTAACAATGTGTCCCTTGCAATACAATGTTAACATCATGTTAACAAAGCAACAAGATCAAAATGCAGAAATTAATATAAACATAAAAATATCGAAATTGGGAGCTATGTTTAAAAACACTTGTCATGCTTTATTCTACATGTATACATTATCAACTGTAATTGTCATTATCTACAGGTTAAGCAAATGAAGTCAGGACAAAAACTGTCAAGTGTTCTCATCTGACACATTTACAGGTCCATGCAAATCTGTCTGTATGTTACAAGCCCATCATAACACTTCACATCACATTAAAATGAAGCTGCAAGACAGTCAACATTAAGAGGAAAAATATTAACTGGCTATTTCCTATTTAACTTCTGATTGACTCTGAATTCCTGTTACATTTCCCTGCCTTAAAAAAAAAAATCTCAGTATATTTAACGCCAGGCTGTTCTTAGGAGGAAACTCCTTTGCCCCTGCTTACAATATATGTAGTAAATACCAGTTTTTACTCAGACTTGCCAATAAATCTCACCCCCTGACACAGTGTCTGTTCATCCTCAGTTTTTGGCTGCTCTGCCACAAATGCCAACAAAGGGACCAATTAATGAAAACTTTCTTGATACATTCCCAGTGGATGAATGTCCGCCTTGCAGAAGGTACCTTGACAACATCCATCTCACACAGGCCAAATGGTTGCTCTGTGGTAGCAATTAAGACACCACCAGCCTTGGCTAGGTTTAAACCAACAACCAAATCTGTGTAGGTCAGAACAAATGCTCATAGAAATCTGGAGAAATTAACTGCTAAACAAGGGCTGGATTGGGTCATATAATTGCATCCATTTCTCTAGTTATTTACAGACCATGAGGATCCATTTTTGTAAGAAAGCAATTACAATTCCTAAAACAAAATCTCTCAATCTGGCCAAGCAATATGACCACAATATTTAAGCCACATCTATAAACATCTAAGAAATCAACAGCTATTTAAAATAATTTCAAAAATCAAAATATTATGGTAGGCTGACATTCCCTTTGTACTCAGTTTTTTTCTCTCTCTCCACAAAAAGACTGTGTTCAGTCTTCATCTTCCCACAGCTTTGGCATCAAGTTTGGACAATTAAGCTTAGTGCAGCATTCCTCCTCTTTCTAAAATTACATTTGGAGATAGAGTTTTGTTGCTTTGATCCAGAAGTGCTTATCAGAGGGTCTCTTGCTGCAGACTGTGAGCAGGAGATCAGTTTGAGAGCTGGTGGGAAAACCCTGCCTCCACTGCAAAGTTCAGACTGACTTTGGGTTTTTATGCAGGGTACCCACCCTGCAATCTCTGTCCTCAGAGAGTTCAAAGTGTGGCTGATCCAGGCCTCAGCCCTCATGAACAAGTAATTCTGCTTTTATTGGTCTCAGGGCTCAATAAATTGATGTTTAAAGCTACCCAAGATATTAAACTTCTGCATCTGAAACACTACCAGCTGAGCTTAACACAGTGTAGGGGAGTGGGCTCCCCTCATCCCCCCACACCTGGGCAAAACTGCACATTTCCAGCTCTGAACTGTCATCACAGGCCTTGTAGCAATACTTTCCATCAAATTATGCAGAATGTCTTGGAAGTTCCAGATCAGCTGATAAAGCACCAAAATGTAAAGCTGAGCAGTCTCCCTGCTGGACACAGCACGGGAAAGGAACCAGATAATGCAATTACAACACTCCCAGAGCTCTGTAATTACATTTAAAGTTAACACTTTGGCTGATTTTACCTCCACCATCACCCTGAACACTTTCAGCCACAAATCCCCACCAGGCTGTCACAGAACTAACACCCAGACCTGGTATTACCTTTGCCATAGCTGAGCACCCAAGCCTCCAAATGAGCATTTGCTCTGGTTGTGGGCAGGACACACAGAGCACAGACTGCCTGCTGTGCTCTGGGCCCAACTGTTTTCCTTGCACAATCCATTCTGCAATGGGTTTTAAAATTAGAACACAGGGCAAATTATCAGTTTGTTTATTAAATTGGAATTTGAACTTTTGGCTAACAAAATGTAAGAAAAGCACATTTTAGCCACCTGTGAAAAATCAAGGGAAAAAGTGACAAATGTGCACTTGCCCCCACCCTGTGGCACTCACTGAAAGGTCAAAGAAAGAAGCCATTTTCCAACTTAACCAGCTGAACTTACAAAATTAGGGCAGGGTAAAAAAAAATACACTATTTTACACACAAAAAAAGAGGTTATTTACTCAATGAAAGTATTCTGAAACAAGATGTTTATCTCAGTAAAACAAAGAAGTTTAAACTGCAGGAGAAAATGAGTTAGCTTTTAAAAAATCTTGAATTTAACCATGTAAACATTAAAATTCTGTCACTACAGAAGGAGCTTCTGAATGAAGAATGTGAATTAATTACCAATGTCTTTATACAAATGAATAGAAAAAACCCACTAACTACCAGTAACTAATAATTCTGGCATCCTACCTTCCTACACTCAAAGTACTTTTCAATTTAGAATGCCTTAAGTTTCACCTGAAAAACTCTCCAGCACTGCTGTGTAATTGAAAACCAGTTGGGGTGGAACCCTTGAACCCTGTGGTGCTGGCTGCTCCTCACTTGGAATCCTTTTGCTTGCCATTTTATCACAGGAGCCATCAGCAAATCTTACTGCCCTAGTATTTCTCTCTGGCTACACAGTTTTGTTTAAAAAAAAAAAAAGAACACCTATTTGTAGATCAGCTCTTCCATTAAAAAATATCTGAGCAAACAAAAGGCTACATTACTTCAGAGCAAGATGTGTATAAAACACAGGGTTGATAATTTGATATGTGCTCCTTCTGTGAAGTATGAAGCTTCCCCCAAGGTTGCAGTGGAAATGGAAATATTTCAGCAATGAAAACTTCCTTCCCTGGCTTTTCCACAGCCTATTTTGCATATAAAGGTCTTGTATAGTTGCCACCCTGAGGCAACATCACAGTCTGGGCTCTGTGGCCTACATGCTCCATCAGGTACTAATTAGGTAGCATGTTCTGTCAACACTTTCTTGCTCTTCTTCCATTAATTGATCATCCTGCCCAATTAATACAATGCAACACAGTTCTGAAATCCTTGAGATCCTTTACCTGGGAGAAACAAGGATGAAGGGAAAAAACACCCTCCCAAAAGGGTCACAAGGTAACTGCACTTGTCCAAGACCTGGAGTGACAGTAACACCACTGTGCTGAAGGGGTAATTATGTTCCTACCAACTTTCTCTTGAGCCTAAGATTGTTTTTTATCTAAGAAAAAAGACTAAAAAGAAAAATAAAAAGCCCAAACCTACTTCATCTAACAGACTATATATATTATGTTTAGATATGTTAACAGCTTATGAAAATATAAGGGCTGCAGAACTAAACTCATTTGGCCATTAACAGCATCTTTATCATCAGAATATGTGTGGTTAATGTTATCACTGCTAAGTACTACAGACCAGAAAATAAGTCATGGGAACTGTGCACACACTGCAGCACCCTAATCCCAGCACTGCACACAGGCCTCCAAACACCTGCCCTTACAGTCCCACAACCAAAGCAACCCTAAATCAGCGTTTTGTAACAACTGTGAGAAATCAAATACATGTTTTCTCCATTTATGAAACTGCACTGAAGACACCAAAGATAAAAACCCGACGACAAAGCAGCTGCCAACCACAACACGCTACTGCCACCTAATGCTGACTGCGACACAGCAAAGCTCGGCATTGTTCCCCTGCAGCACACCAGCAACGGGGCCACCACCAGACACAGAGTTTAGTGCTGCTCTTAAATATTTGCTTCACATTTCCTGCCCTACAGTCTTCCTAAGCTGCTGGGATGACATCCTTGCTTGTACACAAAGCCTGAGGCGGGCAGGATGAATGTCTGTCTGCAGGAACACCAGGGATGTAACACGTGCATTTCAGGAGAGAAGTGGGGCCCTCACTAGGTCAGGCTCCACACTCGTTTGTTTCCTAAGCTGTCCCCTCTGAAGTCACTGGCATAATTCAGTACTGAAAAGCTTCGTGTGACAAATATTTGGGAAGGGAAAAAAAAAACAAAAAACGGAGTGCTCTTATCTTAAACCAGCACAAAACAAGATTACTTTGAAGGTGCTTTTTGTATTTCACTCATGTTGCAAAGCACTCTCTCCAAAATGTGAAACTTGTTCACTTCCATGAAAAGGATGATGCCAGCTCTTAAACTTGCCTTCCTAGTCCACAATCAGTCTTCTCAACATGCTCACTCAGTTGGCAGAAGTTAGCAGAGAACATGCAAGGAGCCTGCTTCTTCCACTTGCAAAGAGGAGAAACAGTGAGGAGCTCCTTGTGACATTCAATCTTTTCATACAGAGATTTAAACCTCCCCAAAGGATGTCTGTCCAAAGACAGCTGGACAAAAGAGCAAGGAATTTATCTACTTGATTCATTACTTCAATCCATCTCTTCTTCCTTTCTTCCCCTAAACACAACCAACCTTTAAGCTTTTAAACAACTTTAGCCTTGCCCCACCTGATCATGTTATCAGCCTTGACACTAATTACAGCCTGCACTGCCCATCTCCAGGATGTTTCTTTCTTATGGGAAATGTTCCTCATTTATGGAAAAATAAAGATGACCACTTCCCTTTTCCTTCTCATCTCTTACAACTTACCCATTCTATGACTTTTCTAACACTGCACATTGATCACTTAGCTGGTGAAAACTGTGTCCAGTCTTGTCCCTTTTTCCTCCTTATAATCTGCCATGATCAAAACTATTGTACAAGTATCAATCTTCCCACACAACATTCCACTGCTTGCATGTTTTACACACATTATTATTTTCCATAACCTTTCTGGCCAGAAATAACACTGGTGTACACAACATCCAGCACAACACACCTACACTTTTTCCTGAGACAAAAAAAAATCCACCAGAACAGAAATATTTCAAGTAACACTATTGTTGCTATAGCTGGAACTATAAGGAAATAATTGCTGTGACTCAAGTAACTGCAGCAAAATGTCCTCAAGACAGCACTCTGGAGGAAAAAGGAGTTTTCCCCTAACATTTTTGTTACTCATTACCCAGAGGATAATTCTGACAGAAAAGACCCACAGACAACCCAAACTACTTTCTTTTAAAACCAGCCAGAATTAAAAAAAAAAGAAGTTAGGATTACTTGTACAGAGCAATGTGCAACAGGTATGCAGAACACAAAATGGGTGTTCACTGCAGCTGCACAGTAAAAACACAGGATGGGACTACAAATCCAGTGCAGCAAATTCTTGAAAATTACTGGAGTCTTCAAAGTGCAATTAAAAAACCTCACAGATTAAATTACACTGCCATAAACTCATTAAAAAAAAAAACCCAACATGGAAATTAAAGGTATCTTGCTTAAACA
The DNA here is from genome assembly GCA_037834095.1 of Argya squamiceps. Taxonomy (NCBI): domain Eukaryota; kingdom Metazoa; phylum Chordata; class Aves; order Passeriformes; family Leiothrichidae; genus Argya; species Argya squamiceps. Next base: position 1,803,813 of record JBBMKD010000216.1, on the reverse strand, counting down.
TACTTAAAACGTAATTGTTTTTATCCTGGTACTGTAGCATCACCCTGCTACTTTGAACTTCCACACTCTTCACTGGTCTTAACTGGTGCCAGTGGCTCTCCTCTTTGTCCAAGGCAACTCTCCATCAATCTGCTACTTTAGAGCCCTTCAGCTCCCCCTGAAAAAATCAAGTGTAAAAGTTTCTGTTTCTATTGATAGAAAAGAATATAAACTGTTCTATAAATAGAAGAGTTGGCTAATGAAGGTATGAAAATGAGGAGAAAAAACAGAAGCTATGGTTACCAAAAAGTACTTTTTTAGAAAGACTTTTTCATTTTCTTGCCCTTCCATGGCTTCTTATTTTTCTGTGAAGAGTGACCCAAGAGTCTCAAGAGGTACTTCAAAAAGCCCTTTGAAAACTACACTAATACAGCAGGAGAAGAAAAAAACAACAGAAAATCCATCAAAAACTAGCAAAGGAATGAAGGGGGAAATTGCACTTAAATTTACAATAGTATAAAGGTAAAATTAGAAAGGGAATTTGAAACTTTTTCTAAATTTCCAGCTCCTATGCTCACAATTTACACTAATAATGTCACACTGAACAATGTTCTGTAGTTTAGGCATAGATTATTGTGGCCTTAGTCATATAATAATTCCAGACAAACTGTTTGGAAAACAGTTTAGGCAAATGCTATTTTCATGTGAAAGCAAACTATGATCATCTATTTTATCACAGAAAAATACCCCAAACAAACAAACAAAAACACTCCAGAAAATCAAACCAAGCAGGGTTGCTAAAACTACTGAAGAAACCTTTCCAGCTGCCATGGACTGTAGTGCTCAAAGGAAAACCCACAGGCTGAGTAACCTGTGGCAGTTTGGGGCAGGAGCCTTGGGCTGGCACTGGGACTCACCAGAGGAAAACCCTTTTGCAGGTCAAGTCAACTTTGATCCCCACGATTTCCTAAGAGCTGCTGAGCACAAAGCACAATTTTCTGTGCTGCCCCCCTGCCCCAGTCACAAACACAGTATTCCAAACCAAAGTGTAACACCCATTTTCTGACTCATTTGGAAAACCTGGAAACAGCCTTTAAGAGGTCAGATTTAAGCATAATGCAAAACAACCCAAGTCCCTAAGGCACTTCAGCTGCAGATGGAAAGCAGGCCTTGAAGAATACAGGACTTTTAAAAAACCAGCCATTAGCAATCATAACTCCAACACTTGCACAACAAGTGGTCTTAATTCTTTGTTTTCTTGAAACTATTTCTTTCAGCTCTCCCCATCTCTGAGACTGATATAGAATCACTACAGTGTTTGAAGCCATTTGATATCTCAAAATAACAGGTTTGGCCCTTGTTGAATTATAACTTTTAGAATGGACACAAAAAGCTACCATTAATTAGCTTTTTAAATTAATTTAAAAAGCTAATTAATTAATTAACAGAATTAATTCTGTTAATTACCTTAACAGAATAGGTCATTCTGTTAAATTACCTATTAACAGAATTTACTCAGTTGTGAAAACTGGTATTAAAAAAACCAAACAGCCAAAAACCCCCCCAAAACACAACAGAAAAAAAAAACCCTAACAACAATAAATAAAAGTCAGCATTATTTCATGAATTCATAGCAACAGCAACAAAACAATCCATGGAATCACACACACTTAGAAATTAGTTTGCACTGGATTTATTTATCACCGTGAAGGATGTGTTCCTATCTGGACTGATCACTAGTTTGGGTGTTAATTTAACTTCTAATTTGATGTTTGATGTGGTTGGCAAATTTCTCCATCTGCAGCAAGGGAAAAACTTTGGCAGCACATCCTCACAATGCTAAAGGGACACACTTGGAGGGGGACTCCAGGAAATCACATATCCATACAATATTCTGCTCACTTAGCAGAATTCACTACTGACCTTTGGGACACTGATATTTAATAACACTCTATCCTAGCCAGTCTTAGCCTTTACAGAACTGCCCCATTTTAGAAAGGAATAGACAAGAGAAGGAGATGGAAAGATAAAGTCAAAACTTAGCACAGGTCAGCAACTGTAGGGGAATAATCCAAGGTTTTGATCCCTTGAGTTTCAACAGCAACATTTCCAGGAGGCAGAGTTTCACTGGGAGAATCCTCCCAAGCCTCCAGCTGGCACTGCTCCTCTGCAGCAGTCAGAGCCAAGCCTGCATTGCTCTGACAGAAGGCAAGCACCTCTTAAAAGAGCAGCTCTTGTTCAGCCTCTCCTCAAACACCTCATTAGTTACAACCCAATGTTCTGTCAAGGAAAGAAAAATGTTTAGCTAAGGTGCTGCTCAGCAAACTCATTCATCTTTACCTTCTCTGACTAGGGACATTTTCAGGTCACAAATCCAACCAAAACAGACTGAATTTTTTCATTATTGATAATTTAGTAGGAATAACAATGAAGGGTCAAGTTTGACAACAGTCAGTCAATAGCTGACTACTGACTTTTCAGCCTTGAAGCATCACTTTTAATGAACTGAAAATTAAGTGACAAAGAGTTTATCCAAATGACTGGCAGAGGACAAAAAGTTGAACTTTTTTTCTGTAGTAATAAGCTTTCTAGAACGTATCCTACAAGCCACCTCTTCAGGTACAGGAACTCACTTCTGCATTAAATCAGCTCAAATGAGCTCATGTCTGCTGAGCATTTGAGCTCAGTGGGAGATGAGGAAGCATTTCTGATGCAGTGAGGCAAGGAAAAGATGGAGGGTGGGACAGTTATGTCATTCAGGTGGGGATTTTCTGACTCTAGTGTAAAAAGATGAAGAAAAGAAGGAACATGAGAATGTGTTGCTTTAACAGCTTTCTGTAATAATTATATTATGTATTTTAAACAGAAGACAAAGTAAGACACAGACTACTTATTTAAACAATAAAAAAACCAAACAAGTCCCCAGAACATTGAATTTTAGAGGTCAGGACAAAATTTGAAAAAATGTAATCACTATTTCAGATTCACCACAAACATAGTCAATTTCATTGAACAGCAATCAGAGATCCTTACATAAACACAGCCAGTGCAGGATGATTGATTCTACCCCAAACTTTTCTTACCCCTCAGACCATTGCATTAAATAACTGACCTAGTGCTTAAAATTTCTGAAACAGACACCTGAATGCCTGGTCTGATTTGGACACGTTGAACACCTCACAGTACTCCTGACTGTGGCTCTTCAAACATCAGAACAAGCAGAACATTTATGATGTGAAAGCATTTATGCTGCTCTTTGTAGCTTCCTTCTTTGTGCTTTAGGATGTATCTTTTGCTATATGGTTTTTATTTCAAACATCTCATGTTAGAAAGGAGATAAAAAGCACACTGCTCAATATAAAACTACTTAAATGTCCTCAAAATGCTGAAAGAACAGTTGCAAATATTACAGAAACGTCTTTATGGCATTTAGTAAGCTACTAAAGATTTTATTTTTAATCAGAATTTTAGTGTTATATTGACTCAGGACTCAGTGAATATTTGTGAATAGTGAACACCTTTCACAAAAAAGTCTACTGAACAACAGCACAGATCCTTTTTAAAATAGATTGTTTCAATGACTAACTTACACAACCAGGGCACAAAGTGTTCAAGAGAGGCATCAGATTCCTCTGCAGAGCACAAATGACATCAGAGGCCAAGCACAATTTGCTCAAATCTCCCATTTCAATCACCTGGTGCCCATTCTGTTATGTAGGAACCATAAATCTACCGAGGATGAGGTACCAGAAGCTGCTCATGATAACAAATGAACTGTGGACAATAACCCTGTAAGTCAACAAATTAAATTTAGGAATTTTTGAAACTACCATTACTTTCAGAACTGGCTGAACTACCTGGATAAGCAATGCACTACTTACTTGCTGGTTTATTTTGTGATGCTATAGGTTCTCATAGTCTATGTAGGTTAAAGATAAAATTTCTTCTGTAGGGATATTCACACCCCATCCACTCGTTAAAATTCACCTACATCTCTGAAAAATCATTACACATTACAAAGTAAACCAAACACCAAAGTCAGGGGAATAAATCACACAACTCATAGTTTGAACAGCAGCAGCACAATCATGACCTGGCTAATCAGAATTTTAATTTGAATTAGTGACTTCTCTAACACTGAGCTTCACTTGGTACTATCTAGGCCAGTAATCAACTTCTCAAGTCACACCTTGAAAATATTCCCCCTTCTTTGTGTCAAAGTGATAACTGGTAAATCAGATGTAAAAACAGCTCCAAGTAAATCTACCCTGAGCATTGAAACAACAGTCCTCTGTATTAAACTTGATGGCTAATCTTTCTGCAGCTATTAGATTAACTCCAGTCAGCTCCAGGCTGCAATGAACTTACTCTGTTTATATTGTCAAATTACAAATCCATTCTCTGCCAGTTAGGTGAAGTTGGAATTAACTAAGCATCTGCTAAACACCTCTCACATGTGCTGCTATCCAAATAAAAAACCCCCAAACCTGGCCAAGGTTACTGAAAAAGGAATACATACACTGCCTGATTCTCATGAAAAACATTATTATGAGACTTCCAATACAAAACTCCAAGTGTTATCATTTCTAGTTTCAAATTCTCAAATTTAGCATGAAGTTCCTCAGTAATCAATTCCTTTAAGGTCTAATACTGAATTTACCTTGCAACAAACTTTAAAACAACAGCACAAAAAAAGAACAAGCAGCTCTTTAACTTTACATAAATGACATCCTCTGCATTTCTTGTGATTGCAGAATTTGGATGTGTACATAAATCTGGTAACAGATTCTCTGCTCTCCAGAAAATCTTATCTTTCCTTTAAACATGCTTCATGGAATAATTTCTTCTTGAAGTAATTTTGCCTCATTAAATTTCTATTAATCTCCTTATTTATTGTTGCTGAGATTCATTCTCACCTATGCCTGATGCTCTGTTTGCAAATCTACTCCTTCAAACGGATCAGGTGAGCACCTTAACACTTTGTATTTATATACACAAACACCACCCCCTTTGATAAAAAAGATAATCTTTGTAGCACTCTGTGTTAAGTGGCACATTTTATTTCCTTACCATATTAAAAATAAGAGCTTCTTGCATACTGCCTGCTCAAATTACATGGATTTTCTTTAAGATTAGGGCATACATTGTAACAGCAGCATATAATTTTCCTGCACAATAATTTTTTTTCCAGTTGAAAGGTATCCTATAATATCATCAGCATCAACAGGAACAGACGCCTGATTTTCAGCTAGACAAAGCTTATGTGTTTGGTGACTTTATTCCTGGTAAAAAGCATTTTTCAGCTATAAAGCAGCTACATAAAAATTCAAAAACAATCTGACAACTTATTCTTTGACCGCAAAGTGCTAGACCAAAAGCAAATGCTAAAATTGGGCCAAAAATAAGATAGGAGGGGGTGGGGTGTCCCCTGAATGTCCTATTTCTGTTGCTCTAATTTCATCTTCTGTCAATTTTACACACATTTAGAAATGGAACATAAGCACTGTCCTTCCTAAAAGCTGAATGGATTCCTTAAAAAACCAAGCATAGAGCACCAAACTCATTTAAGAAATCAACCTTGTTCAAACCACCACATATGTAACTGTGGATAAAAGGCTGTGTGTGTCCCAAAGATCCCAAACTCACCAGCATGTCCCAAAGACAGAAGGTTAAAGACCTACTCCTACCACTTCAACAAGTTATTAATCCTCAGAATTTGCTGGACTCCTTTTAGGTATGGAAACTACAAGTCTTCTGTGCCTCAGAAAGCAATTTAACAGGAGTTTCTAAGAGTCAGCCAAGGAATCTTTGCACTGAGCTATGCTGGTTCAAAGCACCTGCTCACAGATTTCTTCTCCTTTCAGAATTACTGGCTGGAGCTTTGTGCCAGAGTATGAGTCTGCATAAACAGAACTTTTATTTTCTTTTAAAAAGAAGCTTTTTATAGAATTGACAATGGCACATGCACCTTGTGCCCCAAAGTCTTGTCATATTCAGCTGCTACTGATTCTTACAGTAATAGAGTATCAAGATGATCAAGTATCAGTCACCTAAGGAAACAAGAATTACTAAAAAAAAAAGTCTCAAGCAAGTTTTATAAGATGCTTAAGTAATTAGAAGGTGTGGTAGGAAAAAAATCCCTAGTTTTAGCCCAAACTCGTTGTCTGCATCCAATTAATACTATTCTTAAGGACTGAAAGCATTATCTATAGTAAAATAATTCACTTGCATACCTGACCAAATGAAAAAATTAAATGCAGTAAAGAAAAGTAGGGTGTCTATGTACAGTTTTGTTCTGGGTTATTAACTTTTTCCATCCTCAATTTGTTAGAATTACTAAAAAGGGGTTTGATTCTAAAAATTCATTCATTTTAAGAGAATTTGCCCTGATGAAGTTGTTCTCACAAAGCTACAATTCCATCACTTTTAATTGTGTACTACTTTGTATTATTAAGGCCAATCCTGAGATTTAACTGCAGATATAATTATCTTTTGGATGACATATGGCAAAATCTCCAACTCTTTTTAGCTTTGGAAATTTTACATCTGCCTGTTTCTTCAAGATGCTAAGCCTACATGTGTTGACAAATACAGAAAATAGCAGATGGCAAAAAGCAAATGCTCAACATGAAGCATTGGGGATCACTGGAAAAAGGTTTGGATGCAGAGATTTTTATTTGAACAACAAAATTATGATTAAAAAATAAATTCCACCATCTATTCTGCTTGATGCTAAGTTATGTATGTTGGTAGACAGACTCTGCACATGGTATTAGCTGCCATTTTCTTCAATACACAGCCCATATGAATCATCTACATATTAACAGGCATCTAAGCATTAACATTTTATCTGTACTAGTAACCACTTAAAAGTTCAATTGCAAAAAACCAATCTGAAACATTTTATCTAACCTGATAACAGAAATCACAACTCTAATTGTTAATGAATGGGAAACAACTAAACCATTGCCAGACTTCTTGGTTTTCCCCTAAAACTTACATTTCATTAATTGAAAATAATTAAACTACTGCCAAACTTCCTTAGGAAGTCTTCACTAAAGGGAAATGCACCAAGTTCCTCTTCCTACACTGAACATTTTACAGGAAACACAACAACGTGTGATCAGAATACTCATGATTACAGAATCAATGTTAATTAACTGCAGCTATCCAACACTCAAGTTCCTTTGCAAACCTTTGGACTTTAAGGCTATTAGCACAGCATAATTCTTTAGGAGATTAACTTCTGCAGCTACATAAAAACTGGAAAACATTCTCCACTAATATATATATATATATATATCTGTGAATATATATATATTTTATATATATATAATATCTGTCACATAAAACGTGACATGCAAGAAGCAACAGAGGCTGTGCCCATCTGCTATTCCAGCTTCCAAAGGCCTGCATGTGCCTGCAAGGAGCCCTGTCCCCTGCCCTTGGCAATGGCAATGCCACCTGTACCATTCCCATCCCCAGGAACAGCATCAGAGAACTCCAGGAGCCCTTGGGCACTCAGAGCTGAGGAGTTACCACAGGCTGCAAGGAGCAGCCTGGGGAGCAGGAGGGTGACTCCATCTGAAAGGACACAGAAGGTCCACCCACAGCTGCATTTCTTACTAACAGTGAACACTGGGTGACCAGGGAACAGCATCAGGACAAACATTCCCCTAACAGCCAACCTTCAGAAGGCCACAGCTCAGGAATCCCTGAACCAGAGAGAACATTTCTGTGTTAACATGCCATGGCTGACTCTAAGGAAACCCCCAGAGTTTTTCCAAACATGGAACCTCTCAACTGTGGCACTTTCCCACTGTAACAGAGAGAAGATTCGTGCTGTGCCCTCCAGTCTCTCCTACAGCCAGTGGGGGTGTAAGGTGCACAAAACCCATGGTGGTCTCATTAGCACCCTGCTCTGGAGACCCCAGAGTGACTGTGCCAGATGCTGCAACAGGAAGGAGAGCATCAAGCAGAGTCTGTAACAGTTCAGCTAAAAGAAAAAGATGAGCAGAGACAGGACATATGGTAACAACAACAGACAAGCAGCAGATCTGCCTTGGGAAAACACCTACAAGTAAACATCAGTAAACATCTCTTTACAGTCAGAGGGATCCATCACAGACACTACCAGAAAAACAACAAAAAAAGTATCTTCATTTTCTCTAACATTTCTTTTTAAATAAAGAGCACTAACCAGTCAGGTTGGAAATATACAGGTGCTAAAGAAATGCGTGTATACCAACAATATTAACACAATATTTGAATCTTATGAAACTACAGTTACAGGTGTAGACACACAGTTGTAAACTTTGATAATTCTCACTTCATACACCCCAAAATAATGACATGAAATTACACAGAAGTACAGCTCTGTAACTTCATACAAGAAAGGGACTATGCAAGCTTTACTTCTGTAACAGCTCTGAACAACAGCTATAATTTTAATTCCATTTTCATACATCAATTCATAGGCAAATAAACATATTAATTCCACTACAGTATTCAGTTTAAATTAACCCCCTGTCTGGACAGAAGTATTTTACACCATGGTCCCTTGACCACTTTCACTAAGAACAATCAGACCTTTATCAATCTTTTATTCACATTTTACTAGCAATTCAATAGAACAAAACCATTAGGAGGTCCAGGAAAACCACAATTTCTATTCAAAATGGAACTAAGAAACTTGGCTTCCAAAGCCCTCTCCTACATTAGGATAATCAAAGTTTAATAGTGAGAACCAAGGGATTTATGTCCAGAATCTGCACACAAACATCTTGCCAGGTGTAGAACTTAAGACTGAGAACACCCATCAGTTTCAGGCACAGAAATAAGTTCACAGGAGGCACTGAGAAGGAGTAGATGTACAGCAGGGGGTGCCCAGCAAATCCAGCTGAAGAACAAGATGTGTAAAATTGGAACACACTGGTGAAATGACCAAACCTTAAAACTGTTTCTGTAGTGGTTAGAAATAAAAATTAACAACCTCTCCCCACAACACCATGAAGTTACTTCAACTCTAACAAAACTCAGTCTCCTGGTCACTGGCATTCTCTTTACTCCACTTAAAAATCTCAACTTCTTATCACATTCACTTTGACACCCCAAACCACCTCTGATCTGCCATGCACATGCTCCAACACCCTGCCAATACTGACAGCCTAGCCAGCAGCTTCCTACAGAAAAGAGGTTTTCCTACAAAAACTAAGTTCTGCTTACCTTTCTTCTTCTTTACCAAGTCACCAGCTTTCAAGAAACAGGAATTTAGTTACCTTGGGAATTCTGTCTATCACATTCAGCTGAAAAGAGTCAATAGTATCGAAAAAGACACCCAAGCCACAGCACTTTCTGAGCAAAATGCCTGAATTCAAGGAAGGGAGTAAAACAGAATAACCAGGAATCACACAGAATAATCTGGTAAAGCTCTGAGATTCTTGTGCACATACAGCAGCAGTACAGAAAAAATTAGGGGAATTCACATAACGTGAAGTCTTGATGTATGACCAAGAATACAAAAACTCACCAGAAACTTTCCAATAAAATTAACATATTTTCCTCCTATTCATTTTTTATTTCAATACGACTATTGGGAAAAAAACCCTTCTTTTTGTTCTTTGCATCTGGCCTTTGTGTACTCAAGGGTTGCATCTGATCAACCACATGGATACAAAAACTGTAAAAACAAACCTTGCAACCACCACCTTATTGGTTCATAAAAATGACTTTGGTGTATGTTAAATATCAGACCCAGCCTTACCAACAAAGCGAGTTTTTGGTATTTCCGTTTCAGCTCTGCAGGGCTGTCCCATGGTTTGGCCCCCAGGACCTTGTACCAGTCCTTCTGGTTTGTCCTCTCAAAGGCCATGGCCTGGGTGCCTTTGGAATCACTGTGTAAGAAAACCAGAAAAATGAAATCACAACTTGAAAGAGAAAAAGCAAAAACAAGGATGTGGCCTATCGGCGATTGATGGAGAGACAGGAAGACTGATTTGGTGATCAGAATTCATTTTACTCAGGTTTTCCAAAAGCTTATATACCATTTCAGGAAGGTTAATAATTTCCACTACAGTAATTAGGTTAAAAGATCATACAAACTTATGCATTTTACAACATCTTTCTCATGGGGGATTGACTGAATCTCTCCTCTTCCTGTAAACAGGTTTAATCCCATCTTTTGTAATCTCAGAGTTCTGTTTGTTCCTGCCATGGCATCCTGGTTAGCAAACCAGCTATGCTAACTAAATCTGTTTTTCTCTCTGTCTTGTGTATTCCCACAGTGGCCAACTACAGGATCACAGAACTGACTGTTACCCTCAAATACCTCTATGCTGTACATGAGAACTGTTGTGCAAAAAAAGTTAAATTCATGTGGCCACTCCATCCCACAGACTGTTAAACGTGAAGTCTTGTGTTTCCTGTCCAAGTGCCTCAGCATACCCTGTTCAGAAGCCATCCATGCTTCTTTAAAAATCATTCTGTATGTAAAATGATCTGCTTAGAAATGCCCCAGGTTACAGATACCCTGTTTATAAAGGCACTTCATAAAACAAACTTTTGACTTTGAAGCAACACCACACTTAACACATGAAAACATTAAGTACATAAAAGTGAGACATATTTCAAATTGTGCAAGAAGACACAGGAAAAGGTGTGTGTTGGTTTTTACAAAATGACATTTTCACAGCATGGGAAATCCTTCATCCTGCTGAGTAAGAAGTCAGTTTTCTAAAGTAGAAGAGCACATAAAAACAAATAAAAACGAACCAAAACATACATCGTTAGCACAGATCGGTAAGCAAAACCTAACTAGTAGTGTGGGTTTCAATTTTAGCCATCTTTCGTCAAGTTAATGACTCAGAAAGAAAAAAAATAAACAGGAGAACTAAGTGCCAGTAATAGAATGGCAATGCTTGAGCTTCAGCAGATTCTTACGCGTGCTCGAACCCCAAGCTAGCAGTAGATGATTTACTATGAACTTCCAGAGAAGAAATAACACTGTCAGTAGGCAAGAGCTTTGTAAATATACAAGCCCTACTGTATATTTACTGCAGATAACTGTAAATTAACTGCCAAACAAACAAACAAAGGTTTAGGGTTGTTATTTTTTTTCCATTTCAAAACTGCTTCTTGGTGACTAACGTGGTACTTCAGAACCAACCTGTCTTTCACGGGGGAAGAAAAGTACGTGTTCCAAACCCCGCAGAGCTACGAGCAGACACACACCGCAGGGGAAAGCACCACGCCCCCGTCCTACCCGCCCTGGGGCAGAGCCCCGGGGCCGCGCTCCGCCACAGCGGAGCCTCCGCACGACCCGGCGGGCGGCACCTCGGGCCTCCGCCGCGG
>JBBMKD010000216.1:1763785-1791711 GCA_037834095.1 Argya squamiceps | reverse complement strand
GGGCCGCTGCGGGAAGGCACCGCTGCCCGGGAGCTCGGGACGCCCCACAGCCGCTCTCCCCGCAGGGGCTCCGCCTCCCCCGTTGCCCGCCCCGGCCCCGCAGGCGGAGCTCGGCAGCCCGTGCCTCTCCCGGCCTCGGGAGAGGACTAATGCCGTGGTTTCTTTCTAGGGAATACTTGTGATAAAGGGGTGGGAAGTACATCCTCTTGATGAAAAAAAAAAATAAAATTAAGCTCTGGAGGCAGGTTTTTAATGATGTGAAGGCGTTTCTTCATTAGAAACGAACAAGAAACCACACAACCCCTTGCGCCCCCACCCCGCCCCCAAAAATGCGAAAATAACAAACAAAACTCAACAACCATCGCAAACAAAAAACCCACACCACAACAACAAACTAAAAAGAAAAACACACAAAAAACCCAAAAACCACCAAAACCAACCAAACAAAAAACCGACAGCCCCTCCCCCCCCCCCCTACAACCACTCCCCCCACTCCCCCAAAAAGCTTAGGTGGATGCTGCAGCCTTCAGCTTTCAGAATCTTAGGCAAACCTACTTAGCAAAATCCCAAAATCCCCTAATCCAGGCAAACTCAGTTCACACTGCACTTTAAATGTATGGTGTACATCCTGTGACATAGTATTTTTCTGTGATACGTTAGAATTAAAGCAACTTCTGGTCCCTTTTCTTACCCTTTGAACTGTTTAAGCAGAGGAGCAGCCGGGCTGTACAGACACTGTCAGGAAGAACTGGGAGTGTTCCTGGCGTTCCCATTAAACGCCACTGGAGGAAAAGAGTGGAACAGCTGGGGTTCAGTGATAGACGTGGAGAATGTATTTGAAGTTTAAGGGTGGGAAAACATCACATCTGCAAAACCACTCAACACTTGATTTTTGTCTGTGCTGGTTGTCAATGTCCCTTTTGAAATTAGAGTTTTCTTCTCAGGCCAAGGTTTCAGTGTGGTTCCATGTGGCATCTCCTGCACTGGGGCTGGTGTGTGAACAAGGGACTGCTGTCGTGAGGGGGAGAATTGAAGAGAAGTCTTTTAAAAATGTGGTGTTTTCCTGGAGATTGGTCACTACACCTGTGCTTTCATCAAAAATGGTTAATATCTTCCTAAAGACTGGATACAATATCTGTTGTTTATCCTTTATGTCAAAAATTTCCAAGTGTTGCATGTTGAGTTTTTTTCACTTTTAGATCATGATAGGATTGGTACCAGCTCATACAGTATTCTAAACACAGAGCTGTTTGAGAGATTGTGAGCAATTGTGTATCTGTAATGGGTTGTTAAATAGAAAATTAGCTGTACGTGTTGAGGAATTATTTCTGGAGTCAGTGGAACAATTTTGGAAGTGAAACACTTGTTCTTTTCTGTGCATGCTCAGCATGCCAAAGTAGAAGAAAATGGGCTATTTAATATAACAGGTTGGTGTTCATGCACCACTGACCTTGTCTGGTATCACAGCCCTTGTGTCTCAGTTTCTCTTTTAATCTACCCAGTTTCAGAAGCCATAACGTTATGTTTGGGTCAGTCAGAGCTAATCGTGCCCTGACTGGTAATAAGGACTTGTGAAACTGTTGGTCAGTCTCAAGGCAATTTGATAATCTTTCATCTCTAGAGGTATAAAAATTAACTTAGTTCAAGATTTGTTAAATGGGAATGAGTATGAAGGGGAGAGGAGCAGGGCAAAACAGACTGAACACAAATGCTCTGGCAGGTGAGTCACCACACAGAGCTTTGCTGCTTTTTCCCCCTTCTGAAGGCAAAAAGGAAAAAAGAGTAGGTAAATGACAGGAGAGTGTGGAGAAGTTGCCATGGCAGTCTAGGAGAAGTGGAGACAGAACAGAAAGTCATGGAGAGAGCTGGGACTGTTGTCCCAGAATGGAGGCATGAGACACGTTTGTAAGAAACCAGGGTTGCTTAATAATCTTAAAGTATGTAAGCATGCCTAGGTGCTATGCATTTCACTGGAGCTGGACACCTGAATATGGTAAAAAAGTTTCCTTCTCTTGTTTAAGATACTTTAGATGTAAGTTGGTGATTTCAGACATTTTTGTGATAATATTTGACTTTTTAGTAGATGCTTTTCTTGAGACTGTCACATAGCATTGGGCTGTGTTGCCATAGAATTATAGGAGAATTATTTAGAGCTTCTGTTTCTGCAATAAAAGATGATTGGACAAATTATGGACCAGCTGAAACATCCAGACTTTCTCACTATTAACTACTTTTTTTTACTTCTGGATGGCATTTTTCCAAAGTCTTTGTAAGAATAGTAAAGCTTTTTTGCCTTTTTTTTTTTGTTCATGTTGGTTTTCTACTGCTACACAGAGAGTCCTAGAATGGTTTGGGTTAGAAAGGACTTTAAAGATCATTCAGTTCCAAAGTTCCAACCCCCTGCAATGAGCAGGGAACCTTCCACTGTCCCAGGTTGCTCAGAGCCCCATCCAGCCTGTCCTCGGACACTTCCAGGGATGGGGCAGCCACAGTTTCTCTGTGCCAGGGCCTCACCAGCCTCACAGGGAACAATTTCTTCCCAATATCTAATCTAAACCTCTTTCAGCATCATAAAGAAGGACAGAATGTTGATTGGATTTAAGAGACTGAGCGTGTTTAAGTCATGCAAAGATGAATATTTTGCCTTAAATAATTTTTGCAGCTGTTGTCTTCATTTTTTCAGCTCTTCAATGTGACAGTATCAGCAATTAATTAATGTGGCAAATAATAGTACAAGATTTCATTATGGGGTCTCACTTCTGATGTGCTGTTTTCATCCTGGCTCTTCAGTCAGTACAGTGAGAAGAATTTTTTTTCAAGTGATTTTTTTCTGTCAGAGCTCTAATAGCTGACTCTAATCAGTGAAATTAAAGTGAACATTCTGAGTTTTGTCTCTTGGGAACCACTGACATAAAATAATTTGTTCAACTTTGAACAATGTTGGACTTCTTTTTTTAACCTAGATATTTAATATCCTTGGAAGAGATAGGAGTATTTTAAAATTATTAATGGATTTTTTCCTTTTTATTTTTTTTTTTTTAAGAGAAAGGGGTCAGAGATCCGAATGCTGAGTTCTTCCAGAATTTATTTAATTGGATCTGATTTGTCAACAGTAAAAATTAAAAGTTTTGTCTCCCAGGAGATGTGCATATGATAGACTAAATGTCATAATGATGTGAACAAATGAGATGTAACATGCACGGAAAATATATGTTTTCCATTAAATTTCCACAGAAATGATTGAAAATGTCTTGGGAATTATTTAAGCAATTTACAATATTGTTTAAAAAGGTACATCTGGGCACACTGAGTACAGTCTTTTGTCGTTCATTAGCAATGTATTTAATGAGGGTTTTTTTAAGTGATAGATAGTTAAGGTAACAGACAAGTGACAGATTGTTTGTCTTTAATGATTTCCCTATTTCAGGCCCATTACAAAGCAATTAGAAATCTGACAGCATTTTTACTCTGCATTACTGATCATCTAAAGTGATGAGAAATGAGAGGTGATGAATATTAATTGTATATTTTCATATAATTATCATAAATTATTACCTTGTCTACTGCACTGCAGGTGGAGTAAAATCAATGGATGAAAATGGATGAAAACTCAGTCAAATATGATAATTTGAAAGATTTCATGACTTAGTTTCTGTCTTTAAAGTACAGTGTCAATCAGTCTAAACCAGGCATGCATTAAGTGAGGGAAATACAAAGATACTCTTACCTTTTCTTGCTTTGCTAGCACTGAGCAGCAGGGCTTTTACTCCTGTGCCCTGTGACAAATTATTTACCTCTCATTTTTAGCCTGCCAAATTTACCCTGGATTTTACCTATCTCCAACTTTTTGCCATAAGCATTTGCACTTTGTCTGAGCTTTTGAATATGCTACTCCTATTATTTACATCACTTAATTTTGTAATGCCTCTCCTTAATTTACAGTTAGTGGAAAGACTGTAAAAAGAGATCACAGATTCTCCAAACCAGGCATCTAGGCAGTGTGGCCAGTGTTGGTGTTTTTCCTGAAAAAATTTGGTTGACCTGAGTTGTTCAATATCATTTCAGTCTTCTAAGACAACAACAAGATTGATATACCATTTATTTGGGATGGCAGATCTTACCCATGAGAAAATTCTTATTTTTTTCCTCATTTCCCTCATGTTCTGGCTGAGAGAAGTGAGAAAAATGGATGAACCATAAAAAAGAAATTTTTATGGTGCTAAGTCCATCAGAGTTCATGTATTCAAAGTCAAGTGAAAACTGCAAGTGCAAGTCTGTATTTTCATCTTCATTTTAAATGCTTGACTTTGCAAACTGGATAATTTTAACAAATTGCATTCGAAAACTCACTTTATTATCATATTTTATCTTCCAATGTTAGTAAGAAAGAATAGGGTTGGTGTGTTTTCTCATGGTGTAAACTTCACAATTGTCTCTTGTATTAATGTGGTTTCTTCTATGAGCACAAAACCAGGGTTAAACTTGTACTTAGCTTTCTATCTCTGGTAGTGACCAGTGATGGAATGAAAGGGTAACAAGAACAGCACCAGTGTAGAGAAAACCTTCAGGTGTTAAATCCTCCAAGATGTGTATTTTTTTCATATATGGAATAAATTCTGTCCTGGCCTAACAGTCTGTAGTTACCAGCACACTATTGTTTGAAAATGAGGGTCTCATTCATCAGTAAGCTACCATTGCTTGTCCATACTTTGTCAGTGTGGTATATTCTAATCCCCATTTTCATCATAATGGGATTTCCTTTGGGATATTTTCATGCTATAAAAAGCCTCATTCACATCCTGAGTGCTTGTTGATGGAAAAGGTGGCATGTTTAGGCTGGTACCACCATGCCCTTCCTGCTGAGGCCTCATGATCATCGTAAGGAATCTTGTTTATTCTGTCTGAAGTCAAGGTCCAACTCTTCAAATTTGGATTTTACATATCAAAATCAAAAAAAAAATCAACTTTTTTTTTTCAGCTCTATGCCAGTACAAGCTGTAGTAGCTGTTTTCAGATTTTGTCATTTCAATCCTGGTTTTGTCATGTAGGCTCAGTAGAATTCATTAACAATGTATTCCATCATGTATTCTCATCATGTGAGACTGTAAGAATCTCTGCATTGTTCTCAATATCCTTCTGCACCTCTGAGAGCAAAGAGTACCATTTTCCTTTCCTTTTTTCATGTCTGTCACAAAACACAGAACAGTTTTAATATCCATCCACTCTCTCAGTATTGCATTACACTTGTGTCTGTATTGCACATGGGTTTTTCAAACAAAAGGACCTGTTTTCTTCTTCTCCATCTTGTGCATATGTTCACATTCTGCACAGTCACATGCTGCTAACCATGTGTATAGAGACACATGTTGTGTCATATTTCTCCTTTTTTGAAATTCCTGTGATGAAAAGACTGAATAAGACTCCTTTTTTGATACACCTTGATCTTTATTCTGATGTATTTGAACCAAATATTCAGAGGTTTGAATACCCTTATCAGAAATGAGTCTGTTTAATGTCACTTTTGTTACTTGCTAATGCAAAGTGTTATGTACACAAAGGCAAGGGAGCACCAACTGTAGTGTGGATAAGGCTTGCAAACACAACAGATTGACAGCATTTCCCTGTTTATGTTAAAGCCAGCTTCTTGAGAAAGGCAATTATAAAATGAAATATTTAATTCTGAGATTTAAATTATTAATTTTATTTTAATTGGTGCTTTCCAAAATGATAGGATATGTTTCCACATGTTTGTTGAATAAAAGCTCTGGGCTAACTGCTTTTTGCTTTTTTTCTTTAAAGATACAGTTTATAATTTTATATTAGCTTATAATACTTTTGATTATGATTAACACATTCACATTATGTGAATTCTTTTAAAGATTAAAGTGCTTTCCAAGTGAGACAACAAGTAATAAAGTCCTTTTAATATTGCAGGGAAGAACATACCTGCTGTACCTCAAAACCGTTTCATTATATTTCAAATATTCATTATATTTCAAATACTCCTATGTTGCATATATTTTTCAGTCTTACCTCCCCAAGGAAAACTTTTGTCTTTTCAGTTTGAACTGAAAGGTGTAGATTGAAGATACATCTGTGCTGATCCAAGGGCCAATTGCCACTGGAAGTGGCAAAATTCTTCTGCCATTCCTTCTTCACTTGCTTAATTCATGAGCTCTTACTGCCTTTGCATCAGCATCACCTTTCGTGTGATCACACAATGAAATAGTTCATGAAGACAGAGGGGCAAAAATCTAATTCTGCCAAAAACCTGATAATTTTCTGGTAATTTAGCTCCACTAAATGGATTTGTCATGTGTCAGTGTCAGCACAGAGAGGACAGCTGGAGAACTTGTCTGGGAGAAGGGGAAGAGATGGCAGAGGAGAGTAAGTCTGCCAGAAAATGGATGTTACTTAGTCATTAGACCACATTACTTCTTCATCAAGTTGGATGCTGAGCTAGGCTGTGTAAAGTTCATAAAAGTAAGCACAGAATAAACAAAGCTGGTTTAAGATAACGAATATCACCAATGTATGTTTAAAGGTTAAATAGTGAGTCATATCAAGGATAACAAGCCAGTCAAATGGAAATAAATGTTACTGAATAAAGTTTGCATTTCTTTCTGATTTTTGCAACTGATAGTGGTATTATCTAATATTAAAATTATGTTTCAGCAGTACAGTTGACTTTTCTTTTGGCTCAGAATTACTCTGCTCTGCTTTACTACTTTATTTTTACCTTAATGTTGATTGGTGGGGGGGAT
The DNA here is from genome assembly GCA_037834095.1 of Argya squamiceps. NCBI lineage: Eukaryota > Metazoa > Chordata > Aves > Passeriformes > Leiothrichidae > Argya > Argya squamiceps. Next base: position 1,784,947 of record JBBMKD010000216.1, on the reverse strand, counting down.
GTTTTCCATTGATATTTCAGGGAACTTCAGGGCTAATTGTGTTAGACACTGTACAGAAATATCATTAACAAAATCCTGTCAGCAAAAAACCCAATCAAGTGAACAATCTGTAGCAATCAATTATAGGTACAATGTTAGATTCTATGTATGTTCAAAAGCCAGTGTCGTAGGTTTATGTAAATTCTGACCTGAACTGAGGCAATTTATCTGAAGGTCTAGTGCAAACTTATTTTCTCCTCAATTAAAAAAGAAAAAAGAAAAAAAACCCCTTGCTATTAAAAGAAATAAAATACTTACAAATCTCCTGATTTCTTAGTGATGTCTTGGTAGAAGCAACTCTTGAAACACAGCAGCTGTGTTTCAATTTCAGTATGGGTAGAGGAGATGGAGGGCAGCAGGGAAAAGACAAGGAGAGAAGAGATGAATTTATTGAAAATTTGTATGACTTTATTTCAGGTATTTCTGATTTGATTGTATAGATAATTGTGCATATAATCAGATTAATCTCAATTCACAAAGAATGTAATTGGTCTACTTATAGCTTCCAGATTTCCCATTTGGTTTCTAATTTTACTACTCCAGAAAAGAGAAATACGCAAAGTATAGAGAGATTCCAAACAAATCTGAATCTCACCATGCTCTCAAAAGCTGTAGAGAAAACAACGATACAAGATTAGGTCATTTTTTTAAATCAATATTTGATCATCAACCTTAACAATTAACAAAATACTTGTGCTTTCATTTTATAGCAAACAACAGAAGTCTCATAAGTGCTCAGGAAAAATGCCATATGGCATGTGCATCATCACAAAAAAAAGCGATGAGTTCTAAACTTTGCAAATGTCTTTGTGCCACATGGATGCACAGCCTGTATTAGCAAAAAAAGTATGAGTAAAGTCATGGGAACTTTTCACTCATGTCATTTGTCACAGATGTTTAGTTTGCTGCTGTATGATAAATTTAAAAATATCATTGAGTAAATATTTTTTTAGCGTCAGTCTCAAAATAAGTATGAAGAGATGTATAACATTTAATACAATTTTATATTTTCTCTGTTTGATGCACCTTCAGTTTCATTCAAGTTAAAGGAAAAGTAACTCAAAACCCTGCAGATATGCTGATTTTCAACTTCAATCTTTATTTAAAATTTTAGCTCTGAAAAGTGCAAATCCTTCATTCTGGATCCATCTGCAGCTGACTTAGTGGTCCTGGAATTTAAAACAATTTTATCTTCTCACATTTCTTCATCTCTAGATACCAGTTCTTCCTTTTTGGGCAAACAGCAAACTGGACGGAGCAGGGATGGAGCTGTACCAGGGCAGATCCCGGAGGAGAGAGCAGGGATGAGGCTGTACCAGGGCAGATCCCGGGATGGAGGAGCAGGATTGGGGCTGTGCCAGGGCAGATCCCGGGACGCAGGGCAGGGACGGGGCTGTGCCAGGGCCGATCCCGGGATGCAGGGCAGGGATGGAGTTGTACCAGGGCAGATCCCGGGATGGAGGGCAGGGATGAGGCTGTGCCAGGGCAGATCCCGGGATGAAGGAGCAGGGATGAGGCTGTGCCAGGTCAGATCCCGGGATGAAGGAGCAGGGATGGGGCTGTACCAGGGCAGACCCCGGGATGCAGGAGCACGGATGGGGCTGTGCCAGGGCAGATCCCGGGATGCAGGAGCAGGACTGGGGCTGTACCAGGGCAGATCCCGGAGGACAGAGCAGGGATGAGATTGTGCCAGGGCAGATCCCGGCACGCAGGAGCAGGGAAGCAGAGCTGGCCGGAGCCCAGCAGCCGAGCCCCGGGAGCGGGATGAGCCGGGGCCCTCCCAGCCATCCCACATCTCTGGGGCTGCTGCTCTTGTTTCCCTGCCTCACCGCGGATCCTGGGAGCAGATGGCAGCCTTGCACTCTAACCGTGCAAATGTAAGTGGCGCTTCAAACTTCTACAGCTTTCTTTTTTTGGCCTTGTTACCTACCCAGCCAGTAAAACTGTGATATGATACCTCACTTGTCGGTTTCTTTGGGAGCATTATTTTGGTCAAGGATGGGTATGTTCTAATTTTTTTTTTGCCCTAATCTCTTTTCTATAGTGTGGCAGCTTTGTTCCTCAGGCAAAGAGGTTTTTACCTGTTCCAGGCACTGAAAGAAGCTCCATTCATCTGGCACGTGGGGGGAAACAGAAGAGATTCATTGGGTGCTGTGGAGTTTCTTGATTAATTAAGAAGAGATAGCAAATGATCTCAGATTATTGCAATAACCAAGAACTGTTCAAACATTTTTCTTCTGCGCTAAGCACCACTTGCCTCCCTGAGCAGTCTGGTCTCTTCTTTTCTTAAGCATGCTGGAGAAAATCTTTCATAGCCAGAGATCTGTGGGATGCCAGGGCTTCAGTGGAGAAGTGACAGAGAGAGGAGGAACAGTTTCTTTCTATTCATCAACTCAGAGATGCAGGAGAAAATTTTCATTCAAGCCTTTGGCAAAATTCCCAATAAATGTAGTGGGATATGAGTTTTACAGACAGCCTGTACTTATTAGGTTATATCTCAGCATGCACTGCTTTAGAATGGATTGTAGTTTCATGATAGCCTGTAATTGGAAGAGTATTAAGAGAAAAGTGGAAGATCTGGTGGGTTTTTTTTTTAATAAAAGAAAAATAATCATCTCTTCTTTCCTACTGCCGTATGAGTTGAGATCAGTTCAGTTTGTTGAAGAAGGCCCTTCTCAAAATGATGCAGATTATGTGTATAAAGCTGTCCTTTGTTGGGTGAGTTATTATGAAAGCAGTTTCCCAAACATTGAATTTGATAAACTATTAGGCTTTGGGTTTTAATCATGTGAATAGCGTATTTTGTAGGTTTCTTCTGTAATAATATGAAACTTAGAATTTTTACAAGTCTTATGATGATGCTAGTGCAAGTCTGTAGCAGAAAATGTTTCAGGACCATAATATATGAAACATCATGTGCTCATCCATCAAGATGAAGATATATTTATATGGTTATCTGGACTACACATGCATGTTGTGCAACAATATTGTAAATGCAAATGCAGTTGACTGCTGGAGAAAAATAAAAGCGTAAACAAATTATGGATAAATATAAGATTTACTTAATCCCTCCATCATAGTTAAGATCTGATATTGCCATTATTTTAATTTTTAATACCTTTGATAGATAAACAAAATGCCTTTGCTGTTCAGACAGTGCTTACAAGAATAAAAAAAGGTAGATTGAAATAGGAGAACATTGAAATAAATCACTGTATCTTTTGAACAAGTACTGAAATAAAATAAAGCAAAGAATACATGCTTGTCAAATATGCAGTATAAATAAATAATTTAGGTGAAAACGGATGACTAGAAATAACAAAGGGACAACAAAATAATGAAGGGCTAAAGGGTGGTTGTTACATCTGATGTACTTCATTGTGGATTGTAAGTAATTGCTATCCATAAAAAATTCCATGGCTTCTGTATGAGAAAAAGAGACAATTTGACAGGCAACACTGGCAGTAAGCGACAGCAAGCACTAATCCTTGGCAACTGTCATTATCCTGCTGTTGGATTCACATCCCAAACTGTGGGATAACTTTGACCTGTATCGCTGTTCATGATCCACCGTCTGTTAAAGCAACTGTATTTTTAACTTAGCAAAGAAGAATATTAGTCAGCTGCAGATTTATGCCTTAGAAAATTGTATGGACTTTTTTTTTTTTTTGGCATACTGTTGCTCTCTATTTAAAAAGAAATATGGAGACCTGCTTTAGTTAGACAACAATGAATAATGAGAAAATTGCACAAGAGGAGCAGAATAGAAATTTTGAATTTCAGAATGTAGAACTAACTGAAAGTAAAAGTTCCTCCTTTTGTAATAATTGCAAAAATGCCTCAGTGTTTTGGCCATGAATAAACCAAAGTTTAATTGTTTTAAATTTTCTGATACTTAGGAGTTACTTGAATATGAAAGGACAATGAGGGCTTGATCTCATCCAATTTCTTTCTTGCTTCCTCTTGATCTTTGATATTGCTCTTGGCACAATTACACTTGTGCTGATTTGGATCTTCCAAAGACAGGATAAAATAGGATTGCTTGATCTTCATATTACATCTAGACTTTTGGCCTACAGTATAAAGTAATTTTTGTATCATTTATGGTAGCTCCAATTTGGATGTTGAAGGCTTTTACTCTCATTATTTTTAATGTTTTTATGCAAGTAAAGCCTTTATTTCGAGCTCAAGAGATAATTCAATGTTCATTTTGCATGAGGAAGGCTAGCATAGGCTCCGTGCTAGTGCAGCATAGCTGAAATACCTGCTGTACTTCACCATAATCCTGTCCTACAGCACTTTGTGCATTGCCCTTCTGATCCCAGTTTGTGCAAAGATTAATTGAGCTGAAATCTGAAATACTGCTTGCAGAAATAAGAATCAGGATGAAAGTATTAACACGGTTTCATAAGGCATTTTGCAGCTTTCATTAAGATGTTGTAGGCTTTTCTGAACTCTGTACAGTCAATTAATACTAATTTACAATAGTTGAAAGACCAGAACAAAAAGATAACATTTTAACGACATTTATCATATTTTTGTTTTGTGAAATGTTTCCCTCCCTTTGTAAAGAAAACTACTAAAATATTGAAGGGAAGCAAAGCTCTAAACAACTTCTGTTTGCCCACAGCATTCGCCTGCCATCAGCAATGGTAGCAAGGAGGTCAAGACTTCAACATTGTTCTCCACATCAAACAAAATCAGTTCAGAGCTGTGATGGAGCATCAGATGTATAGACAGCTGCAAATCAAGCAGTACAGACAATTTCTCTCTTATATCACCATCAGAGAGAAACAGGGCTGAAAGTGTTCCCACAGGTCAGCCAAGGTAATCAAAGCTCTCCTCTGTTGCTTTTAATCAAGGATGCTGCAGTTCAGTCACCTTGTAATGATGATTCAGTTGATATTCTAATTTTTATTAAGATTTCTTGACCTAGAAATTTGTCAGAGTATATAGCTTTTAAAGACCTTATTGATTCCAATCAAACTTTCCTAGAAGACAAAATTACAGTGAATCAGGCATCCCAGTCCACCTTCCAAATTTTTAAGACTTAACAATAGATAGGTAATAGCCAACAAGCCGACCCCTCTGTAAAGAAGAATGTGATTCTCCATAATTAATCCAAAATGAATTGATTCTGTCTGTCAGGGAAATCCAAGAGAGCAATTGGATTTTGCAATGTACCATAAAGGTGATTAAAGAAAATAGTATACTATAATGTGCTTTACTTAGATGTCCTCACAAAAGTTTTTTGTTGTTAGTGTCTTCTGTTTTGAGGGAGGAAATTGTTGTAAACTGAGGCAAAGCTTGATGATTAGAGTTATCATGGTATCCCTGTATCCTTTGATTTGTGACCTCAAATAGAATTCAAAGGGCTCTAATTTTTTATTTTGTAGCTATTTTCTGAAAGGGCTTTTTCCAAAACTTTGAAATATTTGTAACTACTGATTTTGTTTAATAAGACATGTATATTAATATAATGGTCCCCTGGTTTATGAAAGTCATTTCTAGTTCCTTTTCAAGGGGCCACATTCTGTCTTTCTTATTACATGATTTAGTACTCAGCACTGAAGTAGCTACGTTGATTTAATAGCATGACTTACTTTGGAAATTCTGAAAAGAAGACAAAAAAAAATCTAGGATTCTTATGTGGTCATTTTGCCATTCAAGAAATGTGGGAACTTGATTATGTTTCTTGAATGTTTGAAAAATTTCTAAAAATTTTTAAAGGAGAGGAATTCACGTCTTAGGCCTCAAACAACTTTTGAGCTCTGCATGGAAACCTCTTGTTGAGGAGAGAGACCATGTGTCACAAATGTTCTTGCTGAAGTATGACATTTTGTTATAAATCTGCTTCCCGCTCCTTTCTTTTTCTTTTTAAAAATAGTCTTACTATTCTTGTGTTTGTTATATATGAATATATGTTTATATTCAATAAAATATTCACTATTTTATTGTGTTATTATTCAGAAGACGTGCTATAAGCATTTTAAAGTAGTATCATGATGCCTTTAAACTGATTATTAGTTTATTTAATTTTATTCTGGCAGCTGTATTGAATATGTTTTGCTATCTGGGAAACAGAAACAATTAACAATAAGCCCCAGTCTGCAGTCACTGTACAGGCATAATTGCTGTCAACTTGATTGAAATTTTGCTGAGAAAAGACTATCACCAGTTCTTACTTTTAAACTAGAAGCAATAACCTACATATTGAAATACTGAAAAGCTCTCTTTAATCAGGAGTTTTCTCAGAATCTAATTTTTCCTGTATTTATTTCAGCTGCTAAATTTTGAAAACTAAATTCGGTGATTTATTTTCTTGTGATGTTCTTAAGACATTTCATAAAAATACTTCACAGCAACTACTTTCCAGTATTTCAGAAGTTCTGAATAAACTCGGTTTGAGACATGTTAAGTGTATTTTGTTTACAAGAATTCAGTTTCTCTGTATTTTCTATATTTATGATTTACATGGTGTGAAATACTTCTTACACTGTGAGGAATTTTAATGACTGTATGCTCAGCTTGTCTTCTTACCCAACTACTTATAGAAGTTCTAAAAAAATATTAAGAAAACAATATTGGATTGTTTCTTTCATATGCTAAACTGGATTTTTTTTCTAACAGAATTTACTGTGCTCTCTGTGTCAAAACTCATGTCATATCCACAGGGCATTTGAACTATCCAAAGTTACTAAACAGCAGCCAAATGTAATCAAAGTCACAGCTTAGAAAAATGGCCCAAGAAAGACTTCTTTGCTGAAGTTTCTGTGTCCTTAATTAAGCCAGTAATCTCTAACACAAATTTTCTTGCATACATAAAGTTTCTCTGTAGCTTTTACTTCAAACCCCAATGTACATCCTTTTTTGCTTTAAATTACACTTACATGAAACTTTTCATCCTTTGTACACTATTTCTAAAATGCATGAGTTGTTAAAAATACTTATAAATGCTAAGTGAAATAATTTACAGAATTAAGTACAATATTATTTGACATTAAAAGCAAATAGCACAATACTTTTAAACCAAGCTTTGAGATCACGTGTGTTTCCCATCCTATGATTTCTAGCAATAATCAACAAAATTCTGAATTAACCATAGTGCAGTTCTGACATTCGGTAAATTAATTGAGAGCGGATTTTTTGATTTCTAGTTTTATTTGTCCTGACCCAATATCAGTGACAAAATAACTGTTTGCAAGCAGCATTCCTTACCCCTTGCATCCATTTAGCTGCTGGAGGAGTGCTCTGAGGAGCTGACTCTGAACATGGCTGCACAATGAGAGTTCTTGGCAGGCAGCACCGAGGCACCAGAACCAAGCACAGACCCCACGTTGCAACTGGAGAAACATTTCTGTGGCCACTCAAAAAACCAGAAGGTAAAACCCAAAAACCAGGACTGAGAACCCGCAGCAAATGGCTTAAGGGGTGCAATTAAAAATTATTTTCATCCTGCCTTTTTGCATGGTTTAACAAAACTAATGTTTACTCATTTACAGCTCAGTAAGAGGATAATGTGCTTAATGAAAGAAAAATCTACTGACAGCCACATTTATTGCCCTTCATTAGCATTGGTACTTAATTTAATATAGATCTGAATAGACATTAGGGGGCCTGCAGGAGGTTAAATGGTGAAAATGTAAAGAGATTATTGAATTTACTGTTTGGTTTCAGTGACATCAAACAGACATAATTAATTATGTTTATTCCACTAGCAAAAATAATCCAGAATGTAAGACTGGATTCATCAATGCCAACATTTAACATTTTTTTGGAAGTTTAATAGAGCAATATGTAATATCTTCTTTCTTATGCTTTCTAAATTTTACACTGTTTGGTGAGACCATTATTAAAATTCTTCTTTGCTCCTTCTTATTCTTTCACCAAAATGATAGTTATGTTTTAGTTTTTAAGAGGGCTGAAAAATATTTCTGAATCCTCTACAGTTTAGATATTCATGTAAATGTTTGCACTGTCATTTTAAGACCTTGAAGTACCTTGTGAGATTGCTGGTGCAAATTCATGGCAGCATTTTAAAACTTAAGTAGGATTCACCAAACTGAATATAGTGCTTGGGTATTTTATCAAACTATTAATTCAGCCAACATTTATGATAAAGAACTTTTAATTAATACAACCTTAAATATTCTTAAAAGCAAAATTATTATGAAGATGGTGTATATGTAGGTAAGAATGTACAGTTCCAGTGTACAATTCCAATGAGAAATGTAAATAAGATTAATTGTTTAACATAACATGAAATGTTTGATATTTTATAATCTTGTTGTAGCAAATTGTGTGGTAGGGTTTTTTTTGAAAGTTAGGGATTACAAGAAAAACAAGAGGAAATCATTCACATAGTTTGCATATTTTGCATATATTGTATGTATTTTATATACAGATTTCTTTGCATTTTGGGTTTTTTTTTTATTATGTACATTCTTTAGAAAAGATCTGGTTTTATTTTTCTGTGTAGTTTTTCAATAGCATTTCTTATCTTGGGAAGTTTTGGGGGACATATTTTAGTGTTAAATCAGACATATTTTAGTGTTAAATTCAGAATTTCAAAATATACAAGTGATCTTTCACTAATTCTTTTAGAGATTGATAATACTACAAGTACACTTTAAGACAATGTCTGTATCATACTCATTAATGGCTATTTCACAAAAAAAATCACTATTATATAGCTCTTTCTCTAAAGAGAAACATCCAATACTAATTATGGAGTCCAGTAATTAAAGGCTTGTTTACATATTCATGGAGGGATTTACAAAAAACTTATGTTAGTAAGCCTGTGCCTTACATAATCAATGTAATACATTATAATCTCCTTTTAATAACAAAAATTATTCTGAGTACGATTCAGGTGGGGGAATCACCAAAATGGCTGTAATTAATGGTCTGTATCTTCAGAGAAAAGCACAGATCACTGCTTTTACTCTTGCAAAAGTGTGTGATAAATCTGCTGTTTGTGCTGTTTGAATCATTTACACAATCCTATTATTGCAGGATTTTTGTAGGAGTATTGGTGTTTGTCACACAGTCTTCACTGGTACATGCTTCTCCATGCGTATGACTTGAGGGTTTTGATAGATTTTCAAAGTCATTAAGGGAGTCTTTTTTCCTTTCTCTCATTTTCCTCTTGCAAGCCAAGTTCAGAACAAAAACTTCTGTGCTTTGTCTGCGTATCTTTGGCTGTGTTTCATTGTGACATGCACTGCTGTTCTTTTAGCACCAAAATGTTGGCACACATTACTGAAAATTTCACACCATCTCTTGCTGGATCAGCAAGCTTAACCTACCAAAATCTGGTGTTGTTGAATGGTTTTTGACTGATAATCAATCTTTTTGCTGCTCGACAGTTGTTGCTGGGACACAGACTAGAGCAGGTGGCAGATGTGCCTTGTCTTTTGAGAAAAGAAAGAGTAGGTGAGCTTGGGCACAGAGTAGCATATTGTGTGTCCATTAAAAGGGTAAGTATAACAGCAAAAAGTCACTGCTGTAAGTAGAAAAGCCACCAACACCAGAAAATAGGCCTTTTAACATCCCTGTTTACAAGTTTAATAGAACTGGAAAATGACAGTTTATAGTGTAGAATTCCACATGCTCAGAAATCAGAACCAATGTTAAAAACGCTCACAAATTCTCTGTAAAACATTCCACAGTACATTTTTTTACTTAAAAAATATATACATATAATTAATTGTAATGTATAGAAATTCAAATGCTGCAGTGTATTGAAGTTAGGTTTAGAGGTGTATGGGGACAGGCAGTACCTATTTCATATTTTCTTTCTCTAGCCCAAGATGGGGCAGAGAGCAGAGGGTGGTGTGACTGGTCATTATAAACACACTGATGGCTGCATTTCCTGAACACACCAGTAACCAGGTCAAATGTCAACAGCAAATCTTTTTTACATGGGAATGGAAGATCAGTGATACAGTGTAAAGCCCTGGAAATATGCACAAGTGATGCCACTGAAATCAGACTGACTTTTTACAGGTGTAATTAAACATAAATATTTGCAAGGTCAACACCTTTGTAGAAATTTGTATTTCAAATAGAAATTACAAACTTTGTCAGAACTGTGTCATCGTGCATATAGTTTCATTGCTTCAAGTGGCATCAATACTTGGATGAAGTCTAGTTCCCAGTAGTGCTGATGTCTTGCTTTATTGGCATTTCTTAATCTTCCTATCTTTCTAAAATACTAAAATTTACCTTGAGAGTTTGGTTAAGTGAAGAAGGATTCAAACATAAGGTGACAAATTGCATGATCTGGGATAAAAATTGAAAACCATTGCAGCTTCTAATTTAATTCAGTATTTATAATAAATGCATGTGACATATCAGTGACACGGTGCCATTCCAACAGGAGTTTAGCAAAGAAAAATGTGTCAGGTTTCAAGCATTTAAAACCTATTTTTGGGGGGACTATTGTGGAACTAGTGTGGTGCAGAACTGTGCCAAAGAGCTGATTCTCTGTAGGTCCAGCATGTCATTTGGTGATGGTCAATCGTCATATTTAATTAACTATTCCTTGGAAATTTATGGGAGCACACAAACTTCAGTGTTTTTTTGCAGACAAATATATTTAACAGTTGCTGAATTTCAAAATATAGTGGGTATTTTATTTATTCTTTTATTACCTTGTGTTTCTCCTGACAGCTTTTATTGTACCTCCACCGTTCATTACAACTGAATTTCAAACATTTCCAGTGTACTGCTTCATGCTTTCTTTATTATTTACTGATTTCTTCAACTGGTACTACCTTATTTCTATTGAATTTAACTGCAGAGACTTTAGCAAACTTGCTGAGTAAAACAATCAATTTGCTATCACTCTTTCATAAAAAATTTGTGCATATCAGTCATGCTACTGTGGAAAAAATGGTTTCTTGACCATTTCATGTTCCATTCAGCAATTTTTCAGTTTCTGTGTTTGCCATTTACCATGATCTTGTTTCAGAGTGTGATTATATTTAAAACAGGACATATTTTCTGCAAGGAGTGTCAGTGAAAAGATAGATTCTAACCATTGATCAGTTTGGAAAGATTTAAACTCCAAGCAGCATTCTAAGCACGCTAGGGATTTTTTTCACCAGCACATAAAAATTAAAGTTGTCACATTTTATTTTTCAGAAAAAAAAAAAAAGAATCTCCTCTTTGAACTTGAAATGAATACATTTTATTACACATTTTTATGTAATGACTGTATTATATGTTATTATTTCATTTCTGCTGGGATTTTGCCTGAAAAATACCCATAAAATATGCAGCAGTATGTAAATCATCATATATTATGAGCTTATTCTTGTTTTAGGTTGGAGATCTCAAGACCTAAAACAGAGTTGTGTTGTAAGATACAGATATTTTCTCTTGCAGCATCATATATCAATACAGAATTGATTATTTCCACAATAGCTTGACCATATCCTGAAAGATAGAATAATATTACCCTGCTCTTTGAGAAGGATGCCAGCAACATCTAGAGTACATTTTAAGGGCTTCTCTCAGAAAACTAATTTTAGTCTTTTACTGTGGAAAATTCAGATTCAAATTATTACAGATTCTTACAGCCTTTTTCTGTTACGAGGGACTTTTTGAAATCTGAAAGATGCCAATTTATGAGCTGCTTTGGAATCCTTCACAGCACTGAAGCCTCCCTTCTGGCCTCTCGGTGGCATTGAACTCTTTAGTTTTGTTTTTTTATACATACAGGAATCTAGTGGTAATAGATATACCACTCTAATATTCCATGTCTTTTCCTCTTTAGATTTTTTACTTAGCAAACTCTACTAATTGCTTTGGCATAAGAATCAAAGGTACATGTATCAGTGAATCACAGAATTGCAGAATCACAGAATATGCTGAGATGGAAGGGGCCCATCAGGATTGTTGAGTCCAGCTCCTGGCCCTGCACAGGACCATCCCCTAGAGTCACACCATGTGCCTGGGAACGTTGTCCAAATTCTTCTTGAACTCTGGCAGGCTCAGCAGTGCTCCCTCAAGAGCTTCCACAGCAGATTTTGATAAATATTTTCTTCAGATGACACATATGAGGCCTTGTTGATGGCACAATGACCACAGCAAACGTGTGTTGTCAGATTTTAACTTCCTTTCCTGGTCTTTGGCTTTACTGTCCTGCCCATTGACATTGGCAGTTTGTTAATGAAATATGAGAGACCTTTGTGATGTACTTTAGCTCAGTGCTGTTCCTGGGGCAGAGACATTTTCCACCATGATGGTTTGATTTTTGGGAGCAAGCAATAGGCTTTGAGAAGGAAACATGAAAACTTAACCACTGATAATGAATTTTCACACACGTAAGCACATAAGGCAAGTTGGGCAGGGTAAAAAACATCACTGGAGGGAATATTTTTTTCACTAATACCTTGGGAACTTTTTTGTGATTGAAAAGCCGTAATTCAAAAATGACATAAAAGTAAGATTAATTATACAAATGGAATTGTTTAGATAGCCAGCCAACACCCACTACAATGTGCTGCTAAACAGAAATTACTAAAGCCTCTATATGGAGCTTTCACTTTTTCAACTGATTGTATAAAATGATAGTATCTACTACATTTCATACACATATATATAAACAAAATGCCTTATTTCTCACCCTTTTACCCTCTTTAAAAGCACTTATATTATACTTTGGTTTAGAGCAGCAACGAGTGAAATGTATTCATTAGTTAGGTGTCAGTACTTTGTTTTGAGGGAATGCAGACTCTGATGCCCTTCCCCTAATCCACCTGAATTTAAAAGGAGAGAACTTAAATTCCTTCACAAATTTCTACACTAGGCTCAGGCTGTAGAGATGGATTAGACAAGGTGTCTTTCTGTACATTTTCATGACATCCACATCTGTAGGAATACAATCATGATAAAGAAGTCTGTAATAAAATACTGTACTACTAATAAAGAAAGAATAATGCTATTTTCTAGACTAGAAATACACTTTCCAAATGTGGCTTAAAATTGTATGTTGAATAAAATAACATGGAAAGAATAAAGTACAACCAAACCAATTTCAATCAAATGTTTAAAGTACAGCTCTATTTACCCTAGGGCTTGGACTTGGGCTAACACATACTCAACAGTATTCCAGAAGAAAAATCCAGGGTAAATTTTGATACAACCTTATGAATACAAAGAACCAGTAGTTACAGAAATGGATTTCCCTACCTTTCACATGGGAGAGGATGAAGATCTTGGCCTGTAGAGCCTTTGTCTAATCCCTTTGTTTGCACTCAGCCAGAGTGTTTAAATGAAACTTTCTTCAAGAAGTGCAAAGACTGAGACTTGTATCCCTACTAATCTGTAGGTTGCAGTAAAAATCTGTTTAAAATAAGTTATGGTTACATCTCTGATGCTTGATATAAAAACACCCTCAACCAAAAATGATTACCAGCCATGACAAATGGAGAAATTCATTCAAATCCTGAACAAGACATAGAATCTTCCACCTATTATCATTTTGGATCCAGTGCTTGTAAGTATGAGGGAAAAATGGTGAAGATAAATGTAGAGAAGGGGTGACTAAGAGGAATTCTGCCTCTTCTCTTTGCCAAATGAAAGAAAACTGCTTTCATTGTAAACCATGAACCCATCAACAGAACTTGGGGTTGGCAGCCAAAAAGCCTGGAAGTTTTAACATTTCACTCAGTCTCTATAAGTTTCTGTCATTCTGCATTTTTGCTCAAGTGTCTTCAGGGCTTGTCTTGTTTATTCTGTTTGGCATTTACACCTGTTTAATCCCCAAATAATTTTATGTTTACTTGAGTGCAAATAAGGTAAGGATTCATGTGAAATTGCATGAACAAATGTTAATTCCTTCTTTTTAACTCTTCCAACACCAATATTTTTATTTCTTCAAACAATTTTCTTTGCTTCTAGAGTGCTTAAGTGTAATCATAGGAAGTTTTGCACAGTTTTCAGTATTGATTCCCTGTTCAATTAGACCTATTAGAAGCTTTAATTGGTAGTTATTTGCATATTTTCCATTATTTCCCAAAGTAGCTTCATTTATTGGAAAGGAATTACAGCACGTTTTTTGTAAATTCTACATTTCAGATTCCTATCACACAAAATATAATAAACAATGTTGATCATTCATCAATGAACCTAAACTTTTATTTGTGTTTTGTGAACACAGTATAGAGGTACTTTCACTATCTGGGAGCCTTCTTTATTTTAAGTGGACTCTACTGCCATGACCCATTTTCCTTCAGAGTTCATACAAAAGGTCAGGGTGAGGGGATGAAGCTTGTTGATTGGCAGAGAAGAGGGGATGTTTGTGATTTTAATCAAATTTAGTATTAAGACATACTTCAAATAATATGTCAGCCTAGTGTTAGTGAGTTTAAAATCTAATGATGACTGCTGTCATTATTAGTTAAATATAGCCAGTGTGCCTGTGGCAATAAATGATGACACTTCAGAACATGCAGAAACAAAAAGCTCTCAAGTATTTAAAGAAAAGGGAGTGACTGTAAACTTAGTTAAACACAGGAATGTGACCTGGGCATAATATGTTTCCCAAACAGAGAGGCATCTGGAATTTGAACAAAGAGCATAATTGAACGGAACATTATCTGTTCTTACTACTAGAATTTAAGTTGCAGGAAACTTGGGCCTTTCTTCCTACTTCATAAATATATACCAGGGGGTTTCATATTCACTATAATAACACTTTTATTGTTATGTAAGATATATTTCAGATTCATGTCTCTGTTACTGTTCTGTACCCTTTAAAATATGTTGCTCAATTTTTCAAAATCCTAAAAAAGAAAAATTATGAAAAAACTATGTCCTCTTATTCATAGATAAAAATGTATTTTTCCAGACAGTTAGTTTTGGATTCATGAAGTTTTGTAGTTTGCTCATGGCAGTGTTTGGCATTTATTTCTGTGAAGGTGAGGAAAGAGAAAGAAGTTAAAGCAAGATGTGTCTGAGTACACTGGCATAATGTAACATATAGTATACAGTATCCATGTATTTGTAATACCATATGCTACTCCCTTTAAACCTACTAGGTTATTGCTTTTTAATGTTGAAGAAAGTTTCTTACAAGTCTGTAAATCTTGTTTAAGCAACAACAGCATAAAGGAATTGTGGATGAAAAGGTAGAGGTGTTGGCAGAATAAGAAAACCGAATTTTGAAATCAGTTCAATGTAACAGGAAATGCAAACCCATGCTCAGGTCATGATCAGTGTAGTCCTCAGGCAGAGATTTAGGGAATGTCATATGAGGATTTTAGGGCTCTGTGAGTTTTTACTGTTATTCTACAAGCTCCATTCTTCATTCCTAACAGTGAACCTCTAAGTCATCCTGTCATTAGGAACTCTTTCGCTGGAGGAAGGTATTTCTTGGCATGTGAATTTGAACCATAATTCTGCTATCTTGAGGCAATTAGAGCTTTGCAGCTGATTTAACTAGCAGTAACAGTATTACTGTGTGCTTGGGTAGGGGCTGCTTCCATTTAGGTAATATTTTCTGTTTATCTACACTTCTAAGTGTAATGTCAGTTTGCTAAGTTAATCTTCACTTTCTGTACCAAATTATTGACCAGTGTTGCTGCTCTTGTTTGAATAATTTTAACATCTAACACTGAGTACACTACCAAGAGTATAATTTAATTTTTGAAAATTGTGGTAAATTCTGGCATAAAAAATTATGAAAAATATGTGCATAAAAATTAGGCTAAGATTAATAGATTTGCAGTATCAAGCACTCACAAGTGTGAACATAATGGTTATCAAAATAAGGTACATTACAGCTGGTAGTGGCTTGTACAACTGTCTGCTACTCAGTGGCAGATTACTGAGAATCACAGGATAATTTGCCTTGGAAAGGATCTCTGCAGGTCACCTCATCAAATCTCCTCAGATACAGACACAAAAAGTTCAGAGACAAGTCTGTACATGAATAAAATCCACTTGTGTTGGAGCAGTGGTGGTAGATCCTTGTAGATGATCTGAGTAACCCATGCAAGAAAGACTTATATGCCAAATAGCTTCCCTGGTTTTTTAATTATAATTGTTAGTTATTCTCTCTCCCTACAAACCTTGGCAATCTTCTACTGTTCATTTTCATTTTTGCTCTATTTCTGTTACTTATCCTTGTCAAAAAAACACCTTGTTTGGACATTATGTAGGTTATAAAATCCTTACCCTAGTTCCAAAAAAGTTCTTTATTGTCAAAGATCTGTAAAATCATATTCCCATGGCTGTTCTTTCTTTTTTCCCCTGATAATTTTTCATTGCTGTACAGGCCAAGAGCAACAGGAGAGAGATATCAGTGCAGCCTGCAAACTGGAGACTGTGGACACTGTCCTGGGAATTGTGAAATGTGGAACTGACTGTCAGAATGAGAAGGTTATAGAATCTGACCCCCCTCTGCCCAGGAAATAGAAACACTTGGCCACTCTATAAATGAGACTTTAGCATGAGTCTCCAGGTAATTTTTTAAATTTAAATGCTGATGTCTGTTTCACTTTGTGTTGAACTCTGCTATTGCTGTTTGTCTCTGCATTCAGTGTATCTGCATTTAGTGTATATCATTGAAGGAATTTTGCTTTGGAGGTTCCTGGTTTGTAAGCCCCTAAAGACTGGCAGCTGCTGAATTATCAAACCAGACAGGATCATGATGCACAGAAGTGTCAGTGAACAGAAAACTTCAGGTGGCAAGAGTAGTTTATTTTTGAAAATAAGGGAAGATAAAGGCACTCAGGTATGTGATGTTACATCTGAGCCACTCTGAAGTGGCAGAAGTTTATTTGTTACCATGTAGTGCCTTCCATGCACATATAAACCTCATTGACATCTTGTTCATTCAAGGCTAGGAACAGAAGTCGTGCTTCACATTTTTGGCCATGCAGATTCCTGGAGGGCTTATTCCTATTGTGCTTGAATCTTGCTAGCAGGCTTATCCTAGAGAATACAGACAAGTTTGACCTTCAGAAAACATCTCCAGCCAGCCTTGAGGGATACTGTGAGCATGACCCTAAAGCATGGACAAAATTTTTCTTTATCACATTCTTTGGTTTAGGCAGCTGTAATCTCCCTAAATTTGCCTTTAAGGCATCTACTTACTGGCTCTTATCATTCAATGTCAAACAATCTCTAAGTTTCACCTTATGTCATCTTTCATTATAATCTGAATCAGCTGCCCCTTCTTTTGCAAGTACCACGCTGCTCAGGAGGAAACCAAACCACTCTTACTTAGTGTGGCATACCTAAAATGAGAGCATCCTTTTGCTCTTGTATGACAAACGATTTGTAATAGTTGCTTACATGGCAAATAACACAATGTTTATCCAATAACTGAATAAATTAATACCCCACCAAACTAGATCATGGTACAGACATAGAATAGATTTTGGAATGCAAACTAGAGCCCCTCCTTCTCAGGCTTAGGCGCTTTCTGAAACTTGTCTGAAAACATAATTCAAAAACTTACAAATGACAGTCAGTCCTTCTTTTTACTCACTGCTGTTGAGGTTTTGAGATCTGTTTTCCAATGTTAGTAGACATATTTTTCAACTATTAATTAAACTGGTCTTGCAACTGCCTCATTCTTACAGGATCACTATTTTCCTATGGTCAGAAGTAGAATTCATGGACAAGTCACAGGAAGGTGTGATTCGAAATGTGTTAACCTTGGGAATTCTGAAATACATCACCCTCACTGCTGCAGTCTCATATGATTTGAAACCTGTATTGATGGCAGGACCAGGAGTCAGTCAAGCCATCCTATATGCTGAGTGGGCAGGGTGTCTTCTACGGTCAAACAATTTAATCTTTGCACACAAATGGAGATTATTAACATAAGCAATGTCCATAAGAATAATGTAATCAAAAACTTGTTGTTCATGAAGTAAAAGGAACTTTAATGTATGAATAAGTGGTTCTTATCCGTGTTGACATCGATGCCCTTTTAGAGAGGAGATTATTTCAAGCTCTTCTGTGAGATCCCTTACAATTTTTCATGAGTTCCACTTCTAAAATTTATTTACTAAAACTTTTGTTCTTTCTCAATGAATAATAAATCAATAATAACAAATTTTCTCAATTGCTTAATAATAAGGACAGTGAAATACATGGAATTGTTAATGTCACTTCTGCATTTGCTGATCTAGCATTGTTCCATTTAGCTGTGGCAGGTAAATGGGTGATCTTCACCCATCTGTATCCTACCTGGCAGTTTTACCTCTACTGTGTGAAAGGCTGCTCTGAGTCTGAGACTCCTCAGTACAGCCAGTGTCAGCAAAGTCATTTGATGCTGGAATCAGTGGCAATGGGAATGTTTAGGTTTTCAGCAGAAGATTTTAACAAGTGCATATGCCAAATTTCACAGCAACCATAGAATAACTTCCTGACAACAGCAAGGGCACATTTGTGCTGTTTAAAACGTGGAGGTAAGGCAAAATGCATAAATTCTGCTAGGAACAGGAAGGGCTCTGGAGAAGAGAGCAGAAAAATGGAACATCTTAGTTACTACATCTTCTACATCTGTGTTACCAAGTTGTCCAGTGCCAGGAAAACAGAAGTTGTTAGTACAGAGGATCTTAATGTCCACATTATACACATCTAAAAGACAATACTCTGAGCTATATCTAGTCTATAGTGTGGCTTTATGGAAGGGCTTTGAATCACATCCATTGCTTTAATTTCATCCAAATGATATCAGTTTGCATGCTTTCAAACTGCTCTGTGATACGAATCAAAGTACATTAAGTGGAAGCATTGTTTTCCTCACCCAAAAATTGGAGTCATTGCTTGAACTAATGTAGATACATCCCCATGGAAGAAAACAAACCACAACTGTTCAAGTGCAAATTCAAAATTCCCTTTCCTATTGAGAAGTAAGTTTGGTTACCAAACCTTTTATAATTTATAATTTATAAATTCACATTCTCAGTCATGGTAAGTTACAGTAGCTATAAGTTACTGAATTAAATAAAGTTACCTCATTTACATTCACTGAGGATCTAATCCATGGACAGTCACTAAAGATATTTAATTGGGAAACTAAACCAATTAAATTGTGTGTGCTTTTTTTTTCCAAATTGATTGATAATATTAATACTGATTAGATGATAAATTTTTTTGTCTTAGAATTTTAAAGTGCTATGAAGGGCTCAGCCATTTCTACTTTAGTGGATTTAAAGACATTTATTAACATAATCAACACATCCTTTATATTTTATAATAATGTAGCCTCATGACATGAAGACCTGTGCATTGAAACCAATTTTTCAAAAGAACTGTCATGCATCTAACATAATCCAACTGTAATAACAGCAATATGAGGCTTATATTTTCAAAATTATGTGTGTAGATGCATTCCATTAACATTAATGGCAATTACAAGGGAAAGGATCAAATTTTTCCTGAGTTAATCCTCTAACTCCCACTGATTTTAGTGATCTTAGATTACTGAATAATTTTTAAAGTCCTTCAGCCCCTAAATTTTTAAACATATCCAGCTCAGACTGAATCGTTGTCAGTCCAATGATTGTGTTTATTGGCACAGTTTTGATCTGTAGCTGGATACTGATTATATTTCTGCATGCAATATGCAACAATCTCCTTTGAAGGTTTAATTGTAAGTGCATTTTATGCAGTGGCAGCACACAATTTAGAGGTCATTTTCTAGTGTTTGAAAAAAGAAGAAAACTAACAGTTGAAGTGAAATAAAAATGTCATTTATATGATGTGGTGTCAGATGTGGAACTCAAACAACGTACAAAAGGTTCAGACTTAATTTTTCTGAAGCAGAAGAAATGAGAGGCATTTCATTTTTGTAGGTGAGAAGTGAAATGTTCCTCTCTGCTCACTGATAGAGGCATGCTAAGGTGAATTTTAATTATGACTAAATTGTGGTATTACTCTTTCATACCCTGAACATCTGTTCCCTTCAGGAACAATGATTTATGCAGGCTATCACTGCAGACAGCTTGCTACAGCTTATGTCATGGTTAGTAGGAAGCTGGGGGTAGTATTTCAGAAAATACCAGCATCGAAGTGGAGACAGGCCAGTGTGTATTTTTAAGGCAGTAGAGAAAAGGGAGCATGATGTGTCTATTTTCAGTTTTGAAGCCAAATATTCACTTTACTTTTTTTTTTTCTTTTTCCTTTCAGATCATCTATCATTGATGAAGAAAGTATCTCAGATAGTGAATGGCCTGGTTCCTCATAGTGGTGTCAAGCAAAGAAAAATCAAACATGTCATCTGCATGTAGAAGATTACTGAGAACACCTCTGTTAGAATTTTAGTGCTTAAGAGCTGTACAGGGCACAATAACTGTGAGAAGAATACTGCTTCACAAAATCAAATTGAAAAGGTAACCTTTGTTTATTAGCATGCTTGAATCAATGATCTCAAAAGTACATTCATTTTTACTGCAGTTGCGCTGCTTTTGTATAGTTGTAGGTTACGATTTAAGCAAGAAAAAAATCCCTTATGTTATAAAGCCTTGGAATTCAACAAAGCAGGGAATATAAGGGAAATTTAATTTCCCTGTTCCCTCTTTTCTGAAATCCCTTTCCTATTTAACCTGCTTGTCTTCGCCAAGCAGCCATCTTGCTTGTGATGAATGCCTATTTCTTCTCCTACTTCTGTGTGTGCTAATTAATAACATGTAATCTGAGGATTTATAGCCAAGGAAGAGAATTTCTAGGATTACCTGAGGCAAGGGTTATGTGTGTTATACGCACATACAGTCAATTTCAGTTTGCAAATATAGTCAATTTCAATTCAATGGGATATTATAAATATTCAGTAGTTAAAATGCTTGTCTTTTGCGGCGGTGTCCACTTTCCCAAGCATGGCTAGCCCCAGCACCGCTGCAAGCCAGTGGGACTTGGCAGCCAAGGAGCAGTAGCGTGGCTAAGACGGGGAGGGGAAAGGAGGGACTCTCCAGAGGTTAAACCAAACCAGAGTTTATTGAGTCTGGGACAGAGCCCTCACCCCATGGCCAGTGCCTCAGGAGAGACAGCTCAGCCCTTGAGGCAGGCCCTTATAAAGGGAGGTGGGACTTAGGGGAGCATTCAACAGGGGACCAATAAGGTGTAGCAGGGGAGTGGCTGATAACATAACAGATG
>JBBMKD010000216.1:1751992-1763685 GCA_037834095.1 Argya squamiceps | reverse complement strand
GGTACAGAGAACAAACCAATTTACAATTAACTTCAACTTATAGTTCAACATTAAACTAAGAAAAATGCACCCCCACAGTCTTTGAAAGATATGACACTATAACCATATTCTGAAGTTCTCCTGTATACAAGAATCTTTTTTCCTATATAAAACATCTTAACACTTTCTAGACACTTCAGTAGTTTTAGAAGAATTTCCATGCTGTCTTCATTTTCAGGCAAGTCTAGAAGGGCCAGTGTATTTGTTCCAAAACAAGTGGGGCATATATGCTTTATACTACTTCATGTCTATTATTATTCTGTGATATGTTTGAAACAAGTTTTAAACAATAAATTTTAAGGGCTTTTCAAACCTAGAGTTTATTAACAACATGGAATCCTTTGCAACAATTTGCACTATGCATAAGGAATTGAATGCCTGGAATATTAGTGTTCAGTCCCACTCTGAATTATGTACTCCATGTTTGGGGTTTTTTTAAAGATTGTAGGACAATACAGTCATTGTAGGCCCCCTCCAACTGAGCTGTTCTGTTTATTCTATAGTTTTCACCCACTAAAATAACGCCCAGAAGAACTATATAACTACATCTGGCACAGTTAATGAAAAAAAAAGTCTGTCAGTTTTCTGATATTGCCTTTGATAGAGATCATCCCATATTTTTTGCAATATAGAATTAATTGTATTGCTGTCAATACTGGTGCTAATAGATATCAAGATATTGCATTCAAATGTGAATAACAACACTTCAGCAGTAAATGTTCTTAGATCCTCTTTTGTAACTAGGACCTTCACAATTCCTTCAGTATGATGAGGATAATCAAAACACATGGACCAAGCTTGTCTGTACACTGGAGCAAAAAAGTTCAACAGTAATTTCTGAACATCACAGAAAAAAACTATTAATCAATCATTGGGGTTTTTCCACAGAGATATCTTGAGCTAGACTGATATCCATGATTCCTCATAGATATGTGGGCTGCCTGTAAAGGCAGGCTGGCAAGGCAGCTGTGGATGTCCAACAGTGACAGGGCAAAAGTGACTGAGACTAACTTTGAGTGTATTCCAAATCAGTGTATTCAAGTGCTGTTGCTAAAAGAAGTCTCCATCACTTGTGCCCTGTCATTGTAGGACTTCTGCAACTCCCTGGACAGTGCAAGGATTCTCCTCCACCATTCAGTGAACTGCACAGGGAAGATGATCTATGCTAAAAATAAACCAGCTGAAGTCATCGATTTTAATCTGGGATAGTTTCTGGAGACTGATGGACTGCACATAGCACAAGAAGAGAGGTTGCAAGGGAGTGGAAAAGAAACAAATGAGTCTGCAAGACAAAAGCTGGGAAAATTCCAGCACGTATGTAACTGCCTTGTGAGAGAAAGGAGAACTGGGAGCAAAGGGACAGTTCTATGTTTATATGCAAGTCAAGGTGTGCTGGTTTCAGCTGGGGTAGAGTTAATTTTCTTTGCAGGGGCTGGTGTGAGGCCGTGTTTGGATTTGTGTTGAACACAGGGCTGATAACACAGAGATGTTTTTGTTAGTGCTGAGCAGGGCTTGCACAGAGCCAAGGCCTTCTCTGCTTTTTGGGAACTACACTGGTGAGGGAGCTGGGGGTGCCTGGGAGGGTGGGAGGGGACACAGCCAGGACAGGGGACCCAAAATGACCAAAGGGAGAGTCCAGACCATGTGATGTCATAGAAAGTGAGGGAAAGGAAAAAAAGGGGGGATATTTGGGGTGATGCTGTTCATCTTCACAACCCACTGTTAGCTGTGATGGGACTCTGCTCTCCTGGAGAAGGCTGAGTTCCTGCCTGGCCTTGGGAAGCAATGAATTAATTCCATTTTTTCCTTTCCTTCTGTGTGTGTGGCTTTTACTTTCCCTATTAAACTGTCTTTATCTCAACCCATGAATCTTCTGGCTTCAATCCTTTCTCTTTTCTCCCCTGTTCCACCGCTGATGTTCCAGTGAGCAGCCACCCAGGGCTGGGTTGCTGGCTGGGGTTAAACCACAACGAAAACTCAGCATATTTAAAATAAACTGCAAATTGGTGCTACAGATATTAACACAACAGTAAAAAACAGAAATATTTTTAAATTTTCAAAACCACATTTCATCCAGTCAAGTAATTTTAAAAGAAAAATTATTTCTTGCTGGTAAATTAAAAACAAAGCTAAATTGCCATAAAAATCATGATACTGTATCAGACCGGATTTTCACATAGTCCAATATCCTGTCTTGAAGTGGGTGTCTAATGAAAAGTGGGAGAGTAAAGGCAGCATATGGTGCATATGTTGATAATGTCCTAGCACACTGCCCTAATCTGGAACAACACCAGTTATGGTGCAGTCAAATCACCAATATATCAAAAGCAGAGCATTTTCTTTTCCCTTGACTACAAATATTATTTGTTATTTGAGACATTATTTATTCCCTTGGCAGTGTCATTCACCTAGCATGATTTAAAAGGAACTATTAAAACATTTCAGTTCATAATAAGCAAATGCTCAGCAGATTGTTGCTACTGTGTGAAAAGTGTGTTCGTTTCACTGTCGTCAGTAAATATTTCTTTTCAGACTTTTACCATGAAAAAGTGGGTCAGCTATGCAGAGGTGTGTGAATCCATCAAATCTGGTGGTAGCTTGGCGGGGAAGCCTGAAGCACAACTGAAGGATGTTTGATTCTCTGTGTTCTGAAACCCTGAAAAAAGGAATGACTTTCTCACTTCACTTCTGCTAGATTTGTATCACTGAAGGAATGGGGAAAAGTACACACTGAAAATTTGCTGTCTCAGTTTCAGTTCTCAAAAAAAGCAGATTTACCACACTGTACAACCTTCACAGTTTTCCTCCTATCTCTACTTAGTCAACTCCTCACCCACCACACAGCAATCAGTATATTGATCTATAGCAAAGAGAATTCAGAATTAACTGAGGAATTTTCATGCTGAAAATGCCTATCCTTATGTTTACAAAATTTGAAAGAAGATACAAGATACACAATGATTTTTTTCTTATTTGTTTTATATTTGAAAAAAGTGTATGAAACAGTTTTTCTGTCTCACCAAAGTCCAGAAAATGTCAAAAATACTGTTCAGTTTAAACTTGAACCTGATTCTCCCAAACCTATTTTAGATAGTCATATTCAGTTGGACAACTGCCTAAAAAAGTAAGGGTAAGGAACCTTTAGTTGTAAAGAATTGGAAAGTACAAGTGATAGAGAACCTTGACCCCATTGTCAGAAATTGTAATGTATTTGCATGTTTTCCTATCTTCTATTCTCTCTTGCAAAGAAAGGGATTCTGAGTCAAAACTGGGTCAAAAACATGGCATTTGGGCCTAAATATGGCAAATATGTGCAGAAATGGGCAAATGGAGGGGAGTATATGGAATTTTAGCTTAGGTGATATGCAGCACCTTCAAAAGAATTCCATGATTTTGAGTGTTCGAACAGCATTGAATATACTGTAACTACAGTTAAAATTGAAAAAAAAAGGAAAAAAAAAAAAGAACCCCACAAAAGTTTATTTATGGTGTATTCTCTTTTTCTTTTTTTAAATTGGTTCTCTTTGGATGGGCAGGTTCTCTCCTAAGTTTGGTGTGTAGTGTCAGTTGTGGAATGTGCATTTTCCTGAGGCAAGAGATGCATTTTTCATAACTGAACATGCCTTATTGCAGTTGAATGTGGGATTTTTGAAACAGGAGGCATTCATTTTAAAATTTACAAGATCTGTAAAATTTTTCTTCTCTGTGTTGTCTATGAGCACCTTGAAAAAGACTGCTTAGGATATTCTCCTGCCTGGCCTGAAACAGGAGTGATGGCTAAATAACATCATTAGTATTTTCCTCTTGCCTCTTCTTTTCAACAGCTCCGTGAACAATAAATTCCTCCTGGTCAAAGTATTGCCATTTCTGTCATCAAAAAGTAACTTGTACACTATATTTCTTAGACTTTCTTTCAAAGAATGACAGGTAATTTCAGCAGCATCACTTCAGTGACAGTTTCTGCTTTAATCACAGAACTCCCATAGTGATGATTCATCTCCTTCATAATTTTGCATTGGCTGAATAGTATTGCACAATATAAAACAGCTATTGTATATATTCCCAAGTATTATGATTTCTGTACAAGCTGGAGGAAAGTAAGCCAAATATTCAATAATCAATTATTTCAAAGTAAGTGTAGCAAGAAAATAGGATTTAAAAGAATGCTATCAGGAAATGAAAGTTTTAAATTGACTGACTATATGACTTTATGTTGTTCAATCTGGAAACCTGGTTCAGCATAAAATCTCAGTGGGGGGAGGATTCTCTCTAAAACAATAGCTGTAATGCATGACTAGAAAAAATCAGAACAATGTGGGCATGGACAGTAAACATAATTTAGAATTTTACTGTGAGCACAAGAAATGGCTTGTGGTACTCCCTCTTGTGATGGTATACAATGGGCCAAAACATTCTCATGTTGGGGGTGTGTTATTTTACAGTTTTCTGAAGGTGAGTTTCTCTCTTTGTTGGCAGAGTTGAGAGCCCCCCTTCTCTCTGCAGAGCCCAGTGTAATTCAAATGGAGGCCACACACTTCCCACTGCTAGGGACCCTCTTGCTGAAGTCACGGAGTAAGTTCTAAGATATTGCTACATTTTACTGGGTTCCTGCCAGTAAACATCATTAAAACCAGAGATCATCTATGGTCAATGCCTACACATAAAAATTTAGCACAACGTAGTCATCTTTCTGTTTGGCTAAACAATTAGATTTGATAGCAGTTTTGTTTTCACGTCTTATAAAGTCATTGAAGAAGATTTTTCTGCTGCATGTATATGTACAGCATCTGACATTTAGAATAATTTTTTGCAAGAATTTAAATTTTTCTTTTTAGTTCACATTATTTCATTTGGTAAAAGACATAAAACATTTTGCTAGACCTGCAATTACCTTCACGCAGCCCCCTGCCCCAAGATGACTTGGAATATGAAATTTCTTGTATTTCTAATAAATTTGCATATATAGAATGCTGAACTTGAAAATGTCTAGAGTCATTGCTGGAAATGAAATAATGGATAGCTGTACATTCTGCATTGCTGCATTTTATGTAGAGAATAGATTGCTTTGCAAAGACATTTGTTCTCTAAATGGTAAATGTTTTCTTTGTAGGTGTTTACGGCTTATCCTATGGCTTTTTTGGTTTTCTTAAGGTTGTTAAAGAACCAGGTTTTAATTATTTGCAGTAACAGCTTTCTTTTTTTAAAGTTTGCAGATGACTGCACACTGAGGATGAGCGTTACTTCTCCAGTGAGATACTGACACAAGGTATGTGGAGAAAAATTTGGCATTATCATAAGTGGTAAAGCAATGTTTGTAGGACAGATGTTCTCTTTACTGCATTGAGGACTTAGACTGAAAAGTGAATCCAGATTTTTTTTTTTTTTTGATAATGTGTGGGTTTGTGCCTTTAATTTAAACTAAAAATTACAAATACTCAGTAAATAAGCTTGTGATTAAAGCTATTGCTTTATGTTATTCTAGCATTTTAATATTTGCATAGTTTTAATCTATTTTCAGGAACTGATTGTCTTTTGTAGGTACTGCTTTAGTATGAAAACATTTTCTCACCATTTCAATGGAATAACACACACAGAGTTTCTTTCTTCCTCCCTTGTATATGGTCTACAAGTAAGACATCATTCCAACACTGTTTAAGAAAGCTAAAAATTATTTCTAAGCTTTCCCTAATGGTTATTTTTAGCAAATACCTATATCCTTATACTATGAACCTCATTAGGTATTTAAAAATATATCCCCATGACTGTTCTTTTCCTTATTCATGAATATCTTTTTTTTGACACCAAAGATTTTTAGTACAAGATTTTAGACAAATAAATTCTTGATTCTCAGACTTTAGAACTGCCTGTGTCTGTAAGTAAGCCTCCTGTCACGGGAGAAATACACGTGGAAGATGTAACATTTGTAAATCAATAAAAGGAGTCATATATTCTTTAGGTTTTGCACCTCAAGAATTGTCCTTGTAAGCAGTCTGCTTTTTTCTCATGTAGTCCTAACCACTTTCAGAGAAGCAAAGCAAATTTCAGTTCAGCTATGAGTAGAGTTTTCCAAGGCTTTTTGACTCTCCTCACAAGTGAGATAACATTTCCTGGCCACATTTTAGGAAGAGGGATGGCTGCCGTAATTATGAACATTTTTTTGCTATTTCAAAGTTTATAGCTACTTTCAGATCAAAGATATTAAATGAATATGTTCTTGGTTATTAAAAGAAATGTAGGGAATGCTCATTATAATATTTATAATAAGAAAAGCATGCCATCCTCACCTAAATATTCTCCCAAATTATCTGAGGAGAAACTGGACTGTCAGTATTGCTGTAAAAAGTATCCATTGATGTATTCATTGCCTTCCTACTCCACGTGATGAAAATATTTCTCTCTTCAAAGTAATTTTCAATTTATATATTATACACTGAATATTTCTATTATTATAGTAAATGTCTACTCTTAGGCTGCATTATATACATATATATATATATACATCTATATATTATAATAGAAAAATTATACTTTTTTTTCATTAACCTTTGATACTTAAATAAAACTAAATGCTCCACACTCAGTTCTACTCACCTGTAAAATTCTCCATTGGAAAGTACAAAAGAATCTATTACATTTATTTAACACACTGAATGAACCTACCTTATACTGCTTAGTGTAGAAAGCACATTCTGAACAGGAAAAATAATAATAAAAATAGTTTGAATTAATCTGGCAAGTGTGTAGCTGCTGACACCATGGGTTGTAACCACTGCAACTGCACTACGTTTTATAGTGCATCTTTCCTTGACTCAGTAAATTAAAATACAAAAAAATGTCACGACATCAAGGTTTCCTCTGTCTCCTGCCTGGCAGTGCATGTATCCGGTTGAACAGAAAACACCACCTTGGCTTTTCAGTAATTTTTTAGACTAGTATCTGGAGTTGTTTGTTTTGAAATCTGAATATATCCCTTCATAGGCAGTTTGGTTGTTTTAGTTCACTGGCAATGATTTGTACATGAGGTCAGAGTCATGAAGATTAATTTTCTCCAGTACCTTTCTCCAGTAGCTTCTACTTAAGTTAAACATGTATTGAACTAGGCAATATGTATTGTTCTTGTAAGTCTTCAGGAACTTCTGCATATTAGAATAAATGCTGGAGAAAGAATGCATGCATAGCTAGAGAGGAATACAATAAAGTTCAACAAAGGGAAATGCCAAGGCCTGCAGCTGGGTAGCCATAATCCAATCCACAAGTACAGGCTAGGGTGGCAGGGAGTAAAAAGAACATGAATTCTGATTTTTTTCCCAATAGAATTCAGTGAGTGGGTAGGAAGCAGTGGACAAAAACTGAAGTGTGGAAAATTCTACTTCTGCATAAGAAAAAAGGTTTACTGCGAGCTGCTCAAACACTGAAGAGTTTGTCCAAAGATATTTTGGGGTCTCATGCTTAGAGACATTCAAAACACACTGCAGAAAACCTTGGCCAATGTGCTCTTGCTTGACCCTTCTTGGAGCAGGGATTTGGACTAGAAAAACCTCTGGAAATCCCTCCCAACCTCAGGCATTCTGTGACCCTGTGAAGTCACCAGGTGAGCTGCAGTAAGGTATCAGAATCCTGTTTTCAAGAATTCTAAGTGTACTGAGGCTGAGAAAACCTTCTCAGCCTCTCACTGCCTGGCTGCTGCAATTGCATCTGTACAGATTTCTGTAAATGGTTCAGGACTGAATGTTTTGAAAACAGAGAAGAGCATCTGGAGGTTGGTCAGCATTTAAAAAATGAAATACTCTGGAAAAAATTAGTTTTTTTATAGAAGACTTTATAGACTTGATAAACACCTTCCAGTTGTGGTGCAGCTCCTTGCATAAGTGTGGGAAAGCTTCCCAATAACAATTACAAGCCAAAAAAGTAATCAAAAGTCCAAACAGTTAAAAAAAGAGCCTGATTTAGTACTTAGATATAGAAACTTGACTTCAGCAAGGTGCTTGCATAAAGACAGAAGAATAAAGGAGGGAAAAAGATGGGATGTTTTCAAAATGAGTTTGAAAAATGCAGCCTCTTCATTTGTGATGGCTTCCTCTGCTTTTCCAACATTTCATGGGTTGAAGCCTCCCCAAAACTCTTAATGACAAAACTTGTGCATGGACTAGATTGCTATAGGCTTGTGCTGTGCTTACATTCATCAAAAAGAATATTAAAGAAGAGAGATGGAGAATCTTGTGTGCCCCAGATTGGATGAAATTAAACTAAACTGCTGTATCTCTCTGTCTTAATAAAGTTATAATCATCACAAATATACACAGATGTATACATGCAGTGCTTTCCTTTCATTTAGTTCCCTTCCATTTCTCTCTTTACTCCTAAATGAGGAGCAAAGGTAGCCTGTTGTTACTCCATACTTCTCTTTTGGTCTTAAATTTGACCAGATTTCAATTTTGTCTCTGAACTTCAGCGCAAGAGCAGATGGAAAGCCAAGATGTAAGTCTCACATGACCAGAGTTACTCATTCATTCCAAGCTCAACATTCACTTGGAATTAAATCCCTTCTACAGATTGTTTTAAACAGGGAAAGACATTGTGTTTTATTCTGAGCTTCTGGAATTTACTTAGAGGAGCTGAGGCAGCACAATGAGTCTAGGAAGGCTTCTGTTGCACAAACAGAGCAGCGTGAGCATCACAAGCAGCAAGTTTGACATTTATTACCTTTCTTGTTCTGTGGAGATGCTGTATGTGATTCCTCTCCTGCAGGCCATCACAAGTTGTCACTTCTGGTTGCTGTTGGCTTGGATTTGCTATGGTCCCACACACTGCTGTTTGCAAAGTCACAAGCTGTGTTGCAATGTCTGGAAGTGTGTGTCATTCCTGCACACTAAAGGATTGAGGAGTAAATATTAAGGCTGTGTAGCTTTCTTTTTCTGCCTGGAAAAATGAGTTTCTACAAAATATGAGATTGTAATTCTTCCCACTGAGTAAGGCTTTGCTGAAGTCTTTTAGCCTGAGTCCTGCAAATGACAGTGTTTAGGTAGCATTATTAATTAGCAGGACAGTCATTTCAGTCCAAGCCTATTTTAACTTTTACACAGCAACTTACTTAAATCTATTAATTTTCTATTCTGACCTGTTACAAGCTACTCTAGTAAAAAAAAAAAAAAGATATGCAGGGTGGTAGAAGTGAAGAAAGAGGCATAAAGTGTATTGGAAAACTACCAAATGTCCCCTGCAAATGGACCCTATTCAGAATCAGTAAGCGTATGATGAGTGAAGTGGTTTTGAATATCGCCTTTAGATTCCATGCTGTTACAAGGCCAGCCCCGAACATGGCAACTCTTATTTCCACACACAGTACCTCTTCACTCTCAATTTAACCCAAAAATCTGATGAACCCATTACTCCATACTTGATTTCATGGAACAAGGAGTAGATATAGTTACAAATGATCAATCACAAGCCGTGAACCAAAGCAGCAAGGCATTAACAATTCACACCATTTCGGTCCACTTGCTCAAGCAGAAGATGTGCCAGCATATTTAATGCACAGCTACTTCGTTCAGTTCAAGAGAGACATGACTCATGCTCATTTTAGGAACTGAGGAGACTTCATAGGTTTTCATGCCTACCAACCATGGAGGGTTAGAGTTTGAACTTCTAAACAATTAACACAACCAGGTGTTCAGTAAAGGGCACAGCGATGGACAAGGTTTTAAATTAGATTTTGCTCAGGTAAAAAACAAACTGAAAGATGACCAGGGGAGTGGTTCCCACAAAAAAAAGCCAAGTTGTGTTGTATGAATTTGTAGTGTACAATCAACATCTTGTTCAGCAGAATTGTAACACTGCAGACCCCACAGGCATATGCCGTCAATTTAATGGGATCACTGGAAAAGCGAAGCAGCTGTGAAAGATTGCTTTAAGTACAGCAATCGTGTACTTGTCATTCTGTTCAATGGTGGAAAAATCCAAATTCGGATAGGCATCAGTATTTAAGAAAATGACTGCTAAAACATCTCTCATAAGTACCTTGGGGACAATAGGATTTGACGTATAGCATATAAACAAAAGTACACAGCAGCTGTTAGATTAGTTTTTGTTTGAGTAAAAACACCCCGACGTAATTTAAGCAACAGAAGAAAATGCATGTTCTCCATCATTGAGCTTCCCTATACAAATTACAATTTTGGACAATGTGTGCCGGTTACTCTGGACAAGGAACTGCATCATGGTTGCCAAAAATTAGAAACGTGGAGCACTGTAAGCACTAACTCAATATTATGCCCTCAGTGATATATTTATATAGATATATATACACAGTGTACAGGGCATATTGAAAGTACCAAAGTACCTTCAGGAAAAAGGTCTTATCACTAGAAAGCACAAAAAGAATTTCTAATATTTTGGTCATATTGAAAGATCTTTGTTTCCCCTAATGGAAAAAAATGTTGATGATTTATTTCTGGTTGTTCTGATATTGTTATTTGCTTAAAAATATTTTTGTCATTTGGTACTTTATTTGCTAGGAGAAATTGATGGAGAAACATACTCAGCATAATATTATAAATAATGATTATAAGAAATAATATCATAAAAAATTATGTCTGTGCTTCAAAAAGGTTGTGGGTCTAAGTAAGACGAAAGTTAATAAACTGAGTTTTGAGGGGGTTGATTTTAGTGTTTTGCAGTCCACTGGTGATGATTGCTAATTGCCAGAGGGTGATTTTCCCATTCCTTTACAAACAGTTGGCTTACTTTTTGTGGATACCCTACTGGATTTCATTCCTTCTGTCACTCAATTTGAGAAATATTACACTCTTATAATTTTCAGCAAGTTTAAAAAAAAGAAACAGATATTTCTCTTCCATTTGCAACAGTGGAAATATGCTATTTAAAATCCCTGGGTTTTGTTCCAGGGAAAATTTCACGTCTCTTTTCTTCAGAGGAGTGTAAAATTACGCTGTAAAACAATTATTTTCTTCGAGGAGATTTGATGTTTGTCATGTGATTTAGAGTCAAATAATCAATGAGGGGGAGAATAAAACCAATAAAGGTGTATTTACACTGTTCAGCTTAGCTGAGGAGCAAAGCTCCTTGGGTACTCTTATCCATTGCTGACTCTAGCAGACATGACTGCTGCAATGGGAAAAATTACTCACTGGAAAAAAGCAGCTCAGTTCTCATGCAGTATTTTGCACTTTCCTGCAAGGGTTAGATTTACCTTCTTTTGGTGTGGTCAACACTATTATTGACCTTCCCTTGTAGCTCAGGGCTTGTAATGTTTAATCAGCTGAAATGGACTGTGGAACACTTCACAATAAATTTGCAAATATTTTGGAAATTTTGTCTGTATGTTCTTCTCACCTTGCTTTGCAGGCTGTTTTGTGTAAAGCCGCAATACCAAAGCACTCCTGTGGAGTTGGGAGATATTTTGTGAAGTCATTGCTGATACTCTGTTGCAAGCAGCCCTCTTGTTAGAAGGCAGAAATAAGCCTAGATACGGGCTCCTTCTTTATCACAGCAATAAAAAGGGCCCTGGTTTATTCCTCTTCACAGCTCAGCCATCCTGACTCAAATCATTCACTGACCCTGGCTGCAGCAGCTCCTGCTGTGGGTTTCCCTTGCAGCCTCTGACTGCTGGTTATTCCCTGCTGAACTCTGACTGC
>JBBMKD010000216.1:1731413-1751892 GCA_037834095.1 Argya squamiceps | reverse complement strand
CTAGACTGTGACTGCAGGTTCCAACAACAGGCTCTGACTGCAGCCCCAGACTGACCTCACAGCAGGGATTCTCTCTCCCCAGGATCCTTCTTCTCCAGGATCCTACCACTGATAATCCTGAAAGTTTCTCCTCCCTCATGATGGTCCCCAGTAAACCCACTCCCTTTTATCACACTTATCTTTACTGGATACAGCTGTGACTCATCAGGGACAAGGCTGAATTGAGCAATTAACACAGCTGTTGTTTATCAGGGACAAGGTCACCTGTATTCTCTTCTCCTACAATACTCTTTCAGTTTTAAAAGGTGTCTGTTCAGACTAATACCATTTTTGTTTTAGGTAAGTCACCAAAATATATGTAAGTCTGGACATAGCTTATTGGAAGCTATTCTTGCATACCTACATCAGTTCCAATAAGAACAACATAAATGTTCTTAAACTAGGGAGAATTTTTGAACAACTCTGATTTTTTTTCTTTTTATCTCAAGGGCTTTTTATCTTGAGTACCTTCTGGAATCACCACACAGAATAGAGTTATGGAATATTTCAGTGGAAGTATACCCTTCTGAAGTGACTGCTCTGGTGTTTGACCTTTGTTCCTTCAACTTTCTAGGCACACATTTTCATACTTTAGTGAATGCTTAATAACTTAATACCATCGATATTTTGATTATTATAAAGGAGGTCACAAGAATGGGGAGAGGTGGGGTGGGCAGGGAAAGAAGAAAGGAGACAGGCAATTTGAGACTATGAATTCAGAAACAATGAGGTTGAATATGGAATGAAGTAAAT
The DNA here is from genome assembly GCA_037834095.1 of Argya squamiceps. Classification (NCBI taxonomy): domain Eukaryota; kingdom Metazoa; phylum Chordata; class Aves; order Passeriformes; family Leiothrichidae; genus Argya; species Argya squamiceps. The sequence goes on along the minus strand of JBBMKD010000216.1, from coordinate 1,751,100 downwards.
ACCTATGTGGATAAAGTCACCTGATGTTTATGGAAATGGTATTGCTTATAAAAAGTTAGTTGGGCCTGATACTCAATGTTGCTGAATAATTTGTGTGCTAGGTGTGTCTGAAAGTGGTGACACTTTGAATCTTTAAATTCTAAGCTACCCCAGCAGATCTTGGAACTCTCCCTCTCTGGTCCTGAAGGTCACTACCTTCAGAGAAAGTGGATCAATACTGCTGCATTATACTGATTTTAAAATTATTTGTGGTAAAAAAAAATGTGGTAAAACTAAATTACTGTAAGTATTGTAACTGCTGTTTCAAAATTAACATTTAATGCCATAACATTTTTGCACAGCTATGTTTCAGTCTACTTACACACTCAGAAAATCAGGACTGCTTGTCTTGATATTAATTTTTGTGAAGTTTATCCTATGGTAGTTAAGTTAAAAAACATTGAATAAAAACCGTATTCACTTTAGTTATTTGCAAAGATGTCACCGGGATCAGATTTTCATCCTTTTATTTTATTTGAACTAAGTAAGACTATAAAAACTCCTCATCACATAATATCACATAACGTGAAACATGGATTTAATTCTGATGCTGCTCACTGAATTAAATTCACCCCATACCAGTGTTCCTGGTCAAATCTCATTCATTATCTCACCTAATCTACTTAATTTAATCTCTGGCTCCCATTATAGGAAGTGCATTGTTAGAATAGTCTGGAAAACTATTAATTCACTTATTGTCAACTTGAGATAATTTTTCTCATATTCAATTACATGGTCATATCCTGAGAAATCAGGCTTTAAAAGCAAATATTTAATGGTCTGTTGTATGTGTTCTGGTTTGGGATCTTTGCTTTGATGGCATATTTTCAAAAAGTCTTGCTATATTACTCTTTAGGGTGATCATAAGAGTAGGTTAATATGCATATTAACTTGTTCACTGAATCCTCAGTCTTATTTTGTGAAGTTTGGTCTCCCTTTAGATAAAAGAGAAGGGTACTATATGGAAGCTCTCAGGAGTGTTTATATGAGAATACATACAATAACTGACTAGATGATCAAATTTTATCATGAAATTGTGGAAGTCAGAAGACCTAGAGTTAAACATGATTTTTAAAAAAGTAATGTCTTTCACAAAAATAAACGGAGTTTCACTTAACCGTGTGCTTAAATAATTCCTAAGATACACTGACTTTAGCAGAGGCAAAAAAGCAGAGGCAGTCTGTTGCACGATTACCTATTTATTTATGCTTGAAGATAGATTTAACCATATGAGATGCTCCTTCTTTGTCCAAATGTTTCCAGTTCTTAAAGAACTTGCCTGTGAAAGTTTCTTAACTGACACCTTGGTTCAGACTCTGTTCTCACTGTTGTGTGAACAGCTATTGAGGCTTAATATTTGCCATGCCCAAATGGAACACATCTCCTGTTCTAATAAAATACAGGAAGTGTAATTCACCTCCTCTGGTTTTTCTCTGACAAAATCTGCAGTTCTCTGTCAGTCTTTATGTACCTAAGAAATCCACCATTTATACTGACATAGCTAATGTGAATCTTTATGACCACGGATTGACTAGATGGGGAAATAACGTATAGAGTTTTGTTTGCATTGTTCACAGGTGTGCTTTGTACAGATTTATTTAATTTTATTTTATATCATATTGGTTGTAAAACTGGATTTTGGTGGTTCCCCTTTCCCTTTTCCCCTTCCCCACCTTGAAACATTACTTAATATTATTTTATTTTGTTGTAAAAGAAAGGCCCATGTATTTTACACAGAAATGTGTGAAGAGCACATGCACCTTAGCAATGCCTGAAGCCAAAATAAAAGTTCCTTATTTATCTCACATATTGCCATTAGGTCCCTTTGAGAGAATCTTTTCAACCTTTGCAGTGATTTGAAATCTAAGAACAGCAAGGAACAGATCTCGTTGCGAGCATTGCCACAAATCAATTTTATTTCTCTTTTCATTTGACCTTTCTCGTTATTGACCAGCCACACTGAGCAGTTTTATTTGTTAGAAGTTGGTTTTTAGGTGGTGGTAATGAGAAGGTTATACTAAAACGGCTTATGAGAGCGTTGATTCTATTTTATGAACGTTACCCTTTATAATGTTGTGGGTGTGTGTCAGCCCCTCAACGGGAAACTGTGTACAGAAAAAATATGGATCTTGCAATTTTATCAGGACAATGCAAGCGGGTTTCAGCAAGGTTGGTTCCAACTCATCTGTGATAAATGAGAAGATAAGGCAATCAGTGCACACCACGACACGCCGTGCAGCTAGTTAGGCACACTTCAGAGCTACTCAGGTGTGCTCACGGCGCTTATGAGCCTTTCATGGGGGGTGTCTCCACATAAATACATCCTTCATGGTGGCCACTAGAAATGCAGGAGTTGCTTTTCCAAGACTTAACCCAGGTCAGATATAAATAATAGATATTAAGAGTTAGTTCTGATGCTGAGGCTGTGTTAGAGGCTATATATTTCAGCTGGGTCAAAAGAATGCATTTTCTTTTGGTTGTTTGGTGGGGTTTTTTTCCCTTTTTCTTCTTTTCATAGCTCCTCTGCTTGATAGATGCCTGTGAAATGTCATCACACCTCTGTATGGACCTGCTTGGGTCTTTAGGAGAAAAGGTTTCAGCCTCTCAGGAGCAAAGATTTACATCCAAGGAGTTCTATTGGCCCTGCACCAACGATTACAAAGTCTTGCAGAAACAGGTGAGTTGTCCCACTCTTTAAAAAAAGTCTGCTTGTCTGTTTTTATTTTCAAATGTACTGATTGTGTAAAACCAACGGTTGGCACTGTGTCACAGAGAAGTGTGGCACGTACTGGAGAAGCTGCAGTGCCTGTTAGGAGAATGAAATGTTTGTCCTGTAATTGCAGAGCCCACAATAGAGGAGTTAATTGTGTCTCTCTGGTGCTGTGGGATGTCATGTGTTGCATCGTTCCTTGTGTGGAAATTCTCTAAAGCCATCAGTTCTCACTGCTGTTCTGCGCAGGCAGATTTTAATCGTCTTATAGGTCTTCCTACAGAACTAACTTAAATAATGATTTGGTTGAAACATCTTATAAATAAATAAAACTATTCTAAGTACAGTTGGTATGGCATCATGGAAAATTAGACAAACATATCGTATTTAAAAACATCATTATTTTAATTTCTATACATGTGCCGTCAAACAATGTACATTTTTAATTTGAAAAGGAGTGGATAACAGATACTCAACATACTGTCTGACAGTCTGGGAGCAATGAGGTGGTATTTTTTATTACTCGAATTTTAGGAAGAGTAAGTGAGAAAGCAGTGATCGTGCTGAGCATAGCAACATAATGTCATTTATATGTTTAGGAATGTACATATTTTTTAAGGACTAGGTGAGTACTTCAATAAATAAAAATAGGAGACATACAGGTTTTGAAAGCAAAGTATTACCTGGAAATTAAACAGGCAGTGAGGAAGCTGAGATTTAAAACTGCTGCTGGCCCCAGAGTTAAGGATGAGTGCAGCAGAGAAAGCAGCTCGCAGGCTGGGGAGGAAGGGGGAGGAGAGGAGCAGGCGGAGTGTCACTGTTTATACAGCACCTCCTGCTGTCAGATCCATACCGAGAAATGAGAATTGACTTAGGAGAGAGAGACTGTTCCTCTCCAGAACTAATAGTGGTCGGCAAGAAGAAATCAAACAAAACAAAAATGAGAGAGCGTGTGAAAGAGAAACAAGGAGGGAAAAAAAAAAGAAAAAGAAAAGCTTGTTTCAGAATGTTTCTGAGGCAGTATAGTGATATATAAAAAAGTTGGAAATATCTTTACATGTTTTGTTGATAATTCTACCCTTTTAAGATGATGTTGCCTGTCACGAAAGCCACAGAACTGAAATCCATTACTTTCCAGTGCCTTAAAACATAATATAAACTCTTAAATAAATACAAATATGTATAATGCATACAAGCATTTAACAAATATAATGGCAATTAGTTGAACAAAACAGACAATAGAGTTTTTAAATAGAAATACATTTGAAAGTAATTTATTGACTACTTTTCACTTTTTTCTGTAAAGAATATATAAAGATGTTTCAGTAAATTAGCTCATGCTAATCATTCCTCTGGTGATTATCCATCAGTGTTCAGTAGGAAATTGTAAACAACAACAAAAATATAACAATTTTAGTAGATTTGAAATCTCTTCTGAAGACAAATTATTCTTTATAATGAAAGTCTTGCATATAGATATATGCTCACTTAATCAGCTTGGACATTTATTTCTTTTAGGAGTCCAGAATACAAGGATAAGTGTCAGTACAGCTATGACAGTCTACAAAAAACTTACGATTAAAATACTTTAATAAACATTTTAAACTGAATTAAGTGCTTAAATTAAAAATTTACAGCAGAAGGATGTTAAATGTTTTGTGCAGTTAACGTGCCAAAATCTTGTGTTGAGTTATATTACTTTAAACATAAGATATAACACATAATTCATTTTAAAGTGTCTCTCTGTTAATTTTTCCACCCATTTTCTAACTGAAGTTGTGTTAGTACTGAACATAAATGAAGTCATTACAGTAACTGAGGGTTATTTCAGCTGTAGGTATAACAATTCTTCTCACTGTGTTCTTACGCTGCTTTGTTTATGTCGACCTTCTTGTCTGAATGACTGAACCAAGTTTGTTTTGTAACGAGCACGTTGTGATGTGATACAAGGTTAGAGGCACATTAATAATGAACCAAGACATTCAGGGGAAATACTCTCACTTGGTCCTGTTATGCTGAGGCCTGACAGTGCAGTGCTGTGGTGACTGCATAGAGAATTCACACCAGTATAACATCCAGCCACTGCCTGACAGTATTAAATAGATTTGCTTGATTTCCATTTGTCTCTGTGCTGTTTTGATGCCTTAATTAATTGTATTTGCTTTATCTTTTCATGTGAATCAAAGGGGAAAGCAAATTTTTAAAAAGTTACATTCTTTGATTCAGTATTACTCTGCTAAGGCACTTTAGTCTGCCCACTGAAATCAAGTAGCACATACAACTAATAATATATGCTAATATATGTACTTCTGTTAAATCCATCTGGACTTCAGTCGAAAATGAATGTATTGAATTTAAAAAGTGTTGTCTTTATGTCACTGTTGCTTCTTGCCCCAGAGAAGGGCACGGTGAGGAGCTCCTGCCCCTTTGCTTGTAGCCTTTCAGAGAGGACGGGCAGTGTTCTTCAAAGTATTCCCTGAAATTAATATAGGCAAAGTAAACCAGGTAAAACTGAGGGAATACTTGAGTTTTGGGAGCTGGTTTTACTTTTTCTTTAAATCAATGACAAAATAAAAAAAATGTGTAAACATTTATTACAAAAATCCTCTATCTTTTACTTTCTGATTCCAACTGCATATGTATACAATGAGCTACAAGATTTCCTAAAATCTCAGCAAAGCTTAGGTTGAGATTTTAACACCATGAATTCCGGGACTGTAAAATACAGTTTTCTAATGCAAAACAAAACAAAACCAAAACAAAAAATAATCAAAAAACAAAACAAACAAACAAACCCAAAAACCAAACAAAAAATTAAACACCAATTTAGTTAGAATTATTCCACTATTAATATTTCAGTGGTCAATCTTTTGCCTTGCTGTTTTAAACATGCTGTATAGGCGTCTGTTGGCATTTCTGGCATCTCCAAATATATCTGGGGGTTAAAATCAGTTAATTTTATATATAATGTATGCAATTGGAGGAAAGCATATAAGATTTTTTTTTTTTTTTTTTTTGAGACTATAATTTCTACTAAAAATAATTTCAGGGAAAAAAAAACCCCTTGCCTGAATAAATGCGAGCGAGCTGTGACACGTAACAATGGAAATAGCAGCATATCTGCTGGCTGGGGATGCAGTTAACACTTTGAGAGATGGGGGATGTCCAGCTCATTAGCATTCTTCATCAGTAGTGGTGCTGTTGGTGGGGGTGTTGGAGGAGGAATGCCATTGTGCCGGGTCCCAGTGTTTGGGGACAAACACTGCTGCGGAGGGAACGTGTGAAAAGGCCATAGTACTGGCAGTGAATGAGGAAGGCTGTGCTTTCTGTGTGCTTCAAGCAGGGAAGCTGTCATTCACAGGCCTAGCACAGCCAAACAGAGGCCAAAAGAGAGGGCTCAAATACCTTTTAAAATGATATTAATGATTTTTAAACGCTTTCCTCATTTAGAATTACGCTGTCAGCCTGGCCTGTGCTAAATAATATAAATTGTCACGCAAACAGGTAAATAAAAGGATATCTCCTTGCCACAGTGAAAATTTGTTGTGGAAAATGCAGGTGTATAAGTACTTGAGAATCTCGAGTTTCTTTCAGTATGTAGGTGTTTTTGAGCATGAGTTGCTTACAAGGGTTTAGCAAAATTTGAATATGGTGGTTAACAAACATAGCTGGTCATGAAGTTTTCCTCTGTGTGCTTTCATTTTTACTAGAAGGGTGTTATATGTGGGGAAGAGGGGACTGAGCTGGGAGGATGAGAAGTGACAGGAAACTGTGGTGAATGTTCATTAGCTTGATCTAGCAGAACTTACAGTAATAGTAATTAATCATTTGAACCACAGCAAATTACATTACATTAAAGTAATGGAGCTAGTATGAAAAATACCCACAAGAAAACAAAAGGGAATAAAATTATTGACTGATTCTATTATTCGCCATTTTGGCTATGGGAAAACAAACTTAAATGCACTGTTTCAAACTGAATATCCAACACTTTTTCTAAGCCATATGAATAAAAAATGTAATTCAGGAGGCTTCCCTAATTTTGCTATGCAGTTCCACAGACATATTACTGATTTTGAAAAATTGAAATATTGCCAACACCAGAACAAAGGAAAAAAAAAAGTCCATATTTCTTCTATTTTCTTGTGTTTTTCTTTTGAAACTGCTGACTCAAGTACTGGAGGCTGAATACCTCGGTGAGACACAAACAAAAGCTTTGTTCCATAACTTTTTCTTTTGTACTTTATAAGAAACATATTTATCATTACTTTTCAGTTGGTTTTCAGAGATTACAGTAATTACATTGTTCAGTAAGAACTTTAATGACTTGTTTTCTTTTTCCCTCATATGAATAAAATACAAACTAGCTTGTAGGTATAATAATTTTTCAGGGGATTTGCCTGGCAGAAACAGATAAAATGATACAATTTATGAAGTATTTTTAAACTGTATGTTTTTTTCTGTCATTTCTATATCCATGCTTGTTTACAGAGTTATCAGAAATTTATACCAAATGAACCCTGTTTATAATGCTGTTTTCAGAAAATCAGATTATATAGTGGCAAAGTCAGTGTAATAATTATTAGATCTTATTTGAAGGAAACAAGAACTTCATCAAAATTCTTAACTTGATTTCTGATTTAACAGTTTTGTATTTTTGTTTCTATAGGTTGTGAATGTATATCAAAATAACTTGAGTATCACAGCCTCTGTTCAGTAACATCCCCCTTCCATTTTTGTAGACTTAGATTATTAGTTTCCTCTTCCTTGAAGCTTCTGTTTTTTTTTAATTTTATATGACATTGACTCATGCTGTTGAAGAGATGTTAAGTACCTTTATTTCCTTCTTTATAAGTCACAGAAAAATAGATTTTTTTTGTCTGCTTGACCTGTGTGGAGGCCACTCAAACAAATAATCCCGTGTTAAAGTGAACTTTGTGTAGAGCAAGATTCCATATGAAAACTGTAATATTTCACCCTGGCTTCTTATTAAATAATATAAAAATAGTGTTTTGGTAATTTTGAAATTGAAATAGAAAACTGCCCTCTTGATAGTTCAGCTAAGTGATTCTTAGAATGTTGTACTGTTTATAGATTTGAGTGAGGCTTGAATTTTTTCCCACAGCTGAGCTGCATTCTAGTTACCAGAAGTATTTTAAGAACCTTAAACTTGTGTCTTTTTCTAAGTGCCATGCCTTGAGCAGGCCTAACATCAGTTAAATGAAGTGAAAATTGCATTCTTGTCTTGATAGAGATGAAAATGGATTTCTGGTCATGAAATAGATGTAGTTGTCACTTTTTTAAAAAGGTGTCAGCAGTTTGCTTCAGCAAGTAAGGTGCCAATTCAGTATGACAGTAAACTTGTGATCTGAGCAATCAATAAAATGCTTCAATAACTTCTGCTTCATTACACTTATAATAAGAGGCTATAGATCTGTGGCACATAAAATGTTGATAAAGAGGCTATGTAGGGACTCAGTGTGACATTTTGTTTTAGTAATACAGTAAGTGCAATGTTGCCATCTAGAGTTTGTGCATAGGTAATTATTCTGAAAGCAAAAGCCTCAGTGAAAAAACAAACATCACTTCGTGGCATGTGTGTCTATCTATATGGAACACTTCATTTGCCTTGCCAAAAAATTGTGTAGGGCAGGAAAAGGAAGAAAATTTCAATTATTTTTATGCTTTTTCATTAAGTATTGTGTAAGAACACGATCCACCCCTCCCTTTCCAACCTAAGATTTAAATGCATCTAAGAAACAATTATCACTTAAATAGATGAAGTTGTTGCCAGCTACTAACAAAAATCATTGCTATGATTTGACACCCTTAAAGGGGATGAGGGAAGCTTTGTAGTCTCAGGGAGTTAATGTTGTGATGTTCCACATTCTGACCAAGGGTTCTTGCAGTTGATTTATGTATTTTGAGACCATAAATGGCTCCTGCTGACTTTTCATAAACATACATTGCAGGGGAATTGTCTCTGAGCTATTTATCTTGTAAGAAAATTATTTTGATATGTTAAATAGAGGGGTTTTACCCTATTAATATGGATGGCACCTGATTGATAGAAGCTATAGAGACCCACATTGCATTTTGAATAGACAAAACTTAATTTAGATCTAGAGAGGCTTTTTCTTCCCAGGGAAATTATTGGAGATCCTAAATTCTTCTGAAAAGTATTTTTAAAAGATGTAAATCAAACAGTTCTGTCTAGAAGTATGAAGTATGAGCTTATCTAGTTCAGTAAACTAAGTGTTTTATTTCAGTGAAAAGAAGTGGTTGAGGTTATTGAAGACTGGGTAATTAAAATCATCTTTGTATAGGCAATTTTAATGTGAGTAGCTGCAGATACAGCATGTTTATTAAGAGAGTGACTAAATAAATCTTTTCCTTTTTATAAGCAGCAAGAATGATAGTGCCTCTGGTTTTCCTTCTACTTTGGTAGGTAATTTATAAACAATTTGTCTTCTGAGTATCAGGACTTTATTGTAACTGGTGGCTACTCATGTGTCATTTCCTGATGAGCTGGTCTGCTAACACTGTCCTGTGCTTTATCATCAGCATTTAATTGTTCATTTCTTCTGCACAGATAATAAATACAGGAGTGTAAAGGGGGAAATCTCTCTGAAACTGTGCTGAGGAGTTAAATGAATGCTCTAAGAATACAATTCTGGATGGTTTTTCACCATGAACTTGCATTGTTTTTTTCTTTCTCCCTGTTTGAGCATCAATGTTTGCTAGAGACGTATGGTTCATGCTAAAAAATTACATATTAGTCAAAAGAGCACAGATGGGGGATGATATTCTTTTGCAAATTAGAAATTAAGTGACGGTTTGGGACTAATGATGTTTTAATTATAGCAGGGTCCAACATCTTTGTCCACTGTATTTACCACTCAGGTTTGATTAAGCCTCACTGGCCACAGACCTGTTCACCTTTTGAATATGTTCTGTGCTGAGGTGCCTCCTGCATAATCAGGTGAATCCAAATAGGACACGGATTCTTTGGTGATGACAAGGAGGGAAAAGGAATTTGCTACTTTCCATTTTATTATCAGTTTTGTCATTGGATTGCCACAAAATGCCTGTGCAAGTAATGTGTCTCTGCACTGAGGTATGAATTTCCCATTTTTTTAGCATTTAGAATTCACACACTGGGATGTCTTAACCCTTACCTCAGACTAACTGTCTTTGATGGCATAAAAAATAATTCCGATCAGCTGGAACCAGGTTCTAACAATGTGTCAGACAGAGGATTACATTCCTGTATTTTTTCTGTCTGAGATAGATATTGGCACGCTGAGATTATTTCAATTAATCCCAGGTTACCTATCCTTCTCTGGGGACTGTGCAAAGTCAATTTACATCACATTTGCCGTGGACTGAGAGGGAATAAATGTACTCTCAACCACTTCAATTGACAAAGTTGTTAAACAGAGTAAATTGAGTGTGTGCCTGTGTCTGGGGGCACTGAGAGATTCTCCTGGTATAAGTAGGTTTATAATAAATTTCTGAGCTTTCAATGTTATTCTGTTATTCCCAACTAAGAAATGTGAAATATATCTGTTAAGCAGGGGAAAGAGGCCTTCAGTCATATTGTTCATAAATAATCTGCCAATAATCCACATAGTACTACACAGGCACCACTGAATCAAGATTAATGTCCACCCATGTGAAATGGGATTACACTTGCAGTAGAGTCCTGGCTGCTACCAACAAGTAGGACTGACATTTTTTTCCTTTTTGAGAGTTAAATGAAATGCTGCACAATTATTAGATCTACTCTTTGAGTTGCTCCACTAAGCCTATTAAAAAGTTGTTAAAATAAAAACTAGAACTCAGTATAGAACTTTCTGACTATTCTGAAAATAAATTGTTGCATTTAGCAACTTTGGAAGTAATTGCGGAATTGTATTGCTAAAGTCAGTGGAAGTAGATTTGACAGATTTCCTCTAAATTACTCAACCACCTACAGGTATTATTGCCAAGACTCTTTGGAAATGAGAATAAATTTTATGGAGTTACAACAGCAGAGTGAAAGGGTGTGTTCGATAGATTCCCTGAGCTGTTTCAACACCCACAGGTATTATTTGTAAGAAAACAATCATGCAGAGCCTTCAGCTGGTTAGAGAGGGCACAGCATTCCATCTTCACCTGACATCCTATCTGTTCTCCCCACATCCTGTGCCCCCGGCCTGCCACCCACTCCTCCCAAAACAATGCTCACCAAGAGAGTTTTGTGTGAATGGACAAGAATATGAATGTTTTTTAAAAGGATCCGAACAGTGGAGAAAACCCATTGTTTGTGGGAGACGAAAAGGATTGAGGTGGGAGAAGAAAAACTGTCTTTAGGATTGATTAGTATTTCTCACATTCTTTCCTAATTAATCAATGTTACTCTTTAATTGTTAGACCCTCTCAAAGGTAATTATTTACTGGCTTAAAAGCTGAATGTAAGAAAAAAACGCCCAAAAAGATGAAAATGAAGGTTTTATTTGTTTTATTTTTCTCTTTTTAGTTTGACTCGTTTCAGACTTGCAAAGACTGGTTTGAGTTAGTTAAAATAAGTCCTGAAATACTCAGCATGGGTTCTTCAAATTGCATAGGCTTTACTTAAGTGGGGTAAACAAGAGGACCTTAAGTCTGTAAAAATGAAGCATTGTGATGTTGAGCATTTCACAAAGATGCTTTTTCATGCTATGATTTTATTTCCATATACCTTTAAAAATATTTATTCCAGTATTGCCTAAAAGATCCAAAAACCTCAGGCCTGTTTATTGTGCATGCACTGGATTTATTATATGTCACACAAATGTAGTATCCTGTACATTATAGTGTAATTTTATTCAAATTTAAAAGCTTTCTACTTTAAAATTTGACCGTTTTTCCAAAAGCTTTTAAACTTGTTTGCACTCTTCTTTTTTAACAGACTGCTGCATTTATTATTTTCATTGCTTAATTACTTAAATTCAGTATTAACAACATAAATATTGCCATGTAGATTTAAAATTAAACTAATTCAGTTATATTTTGAATATACTAGGGATGTAGATCAAAACCATCATCTCCATTTATGGTGTCTTGCAGTATAAAAGGACGTTAAAATAAATTAATTCTAAACTTTCTTCTTTAGCAAGCAACACTAAATCCATCTTTCTGTTTTTCTTGCTGAATTTTTTTTTCACAACCCTTATGCTGAGGACTAGAGCAACCACCTTACTTAATACAACTGCAAATAGTGAAGTGCTGCACTGCCAGACTGTGCTGACTGAAACAAGCATTTTCTTAAGAGCATCCAGAACATGAGAGATTTCTCTTGCCCCATCTCAATCTGATTTTTGAGCTGCAATCTTTTGTCCAGAGCTAGTGATAAACATCTGTATCCTGTCACTATTTGGGTGTAGTCACCCACCTGTATTTCTTTTCTAGCTTAATTTTCTCTGCAGATTTTCTACTTTACAGATACACACACTGACTTAATTTTTTTTTCTACCATTGTAGCAAAGAAATCAGTTGTCAATATTGCTCACTGTGATTTTTTTTTTCCCTGAGCCATCTCAGCTGCTTCATCTAGCTGAGTCAGCTGACTTCCACCCTGTCTATCAAGTCATCATGCTCCAGCATCTTGTATGCAAAAAACTATTTCTCATAATTTATAGGTAAGTGGGATGTTTTCCCAGTTTATATTCTGTGGTCTTAAAGATAGCAGTTGTTCAAAGTGAAAGTAAAATTCCTTTGGGCAGAATATATGGGCATTATATATCCATAACTTTATAAATTAACTGGAAGCCCAAGCTGGTCTCTTAGTCAAAGTTGCAAAGTTTGTTGCAGAACTATCCACTGGTGCAGAAACTGGTGTGTGTTGTTAGCACAGCCTGACCTGACACCAAAGCTTCAGAGGGATTAAACTTCAGCTTGCTTTGCCCACTGGAGACCCAAATGTTCACCTCTTCTTGGAGCAGAATGGCTCAGTGTGTCTCTTTTCTCTGTTATCACAAGGGCTTATCTCCTCAGGATCACTTCTAGCAGATTCCAGGTGTTGCCTGCCAGAAGGAAAGAGGAATTTTGTCTGTCACCAGGATTCTGGTCAGCCCTTGTTTGTCCAGGTAGCCCAAAATACAGATGTTCTGGAAGAAATTATGTAGATGTATTGAGTAGAATAAAAACCATGTAAAATGGCTTGTTCTACCCTGCTTCGCAGACTGGGCTGGTAGCAGTAGTTTAATGAGGGCATCTGTGGCCTTAAATGTAGGTAGCTGCACGGTTTTGCATTAAACCTAACCTGCAATCCATGATCACTGCTGATCTTGACACCTTTAAAAATGTAGAAGGCAGAAATGGTACCTGAAGAAGGAAAAAGCGTTCCTCAGTTAGAGAAAAGAAAGTATTTCATGAGCTGCTGCACCCATTCCTCAATAACTCATAGAAGAAAAAATACTCTTGCAGACCATTAACTCTTTAAAAGGTACAAAACTTGGTCTAAGGACTAATTTTTCAGGTTCTGTGATAGGAGACAATAATCTCACTAAAGTCTTAAAGAATTTGGACAATTGACAAAAAACTCTGTTAATCCCTGCACTAACATTGTTTTGCCCTGCAAAGATTGAAAATAACACAGACTTTCCTGGAAAAAGAGTCTTGTGTAGACATCCAAGTGTCTGTTGAATGCTTTGTGGTTAATCTTATCTCCCAAGGTCCAGAAAATTCAATCCCAAAGTCTGCAAAAAGGAAACAGGTCATCAGTGTTGATGGCAGCTAAGTGACAAAAAGTCTTTTTTGATAATTGAGCAAATGCTTTAAGTATTCCGAATAACTACAAGGAAATTAAAGCTGGGGTAGCTGTTGCACTTATCTGCCAGAGGCCCTTATTAAAAGTCCAGATTGAATTAAGGCTTTAAAAAAGAACAACCAGGAGCCATATCATACAACAATTATACTTACTAGATCAAATTTCACCTAACAGGATAATAGAGGTTTCTACTCCCCATTTTGCTACAAAAAGTCTGTCTGAGAACTTCATTGCTCCAATGATTTGAAGCCACCTTCTAATTTTAATTTTAAAAAATTTCCTGTCTCTTTAAAATCAATTCCTTCCTTTTTCAATAGAATTTAACTGAAAAAGCTCTGCATCCTCTTTACTATTTATCTCCTCTCCATGTATTTTTAAAGAGCAGTCATATCTCTTTTCAGCCTTTTTTTATTCATAGACTAAACCAAATCTCTTGTGTGAGATGTTCTTCATTGTTTAACCACAGCAGTATTCCTTAGTGCAACTGTTTTTGTTCTTGCTAAAACATAAGAAGAAGGTCCACATTATTTCAAGCTGTTTAATGGTTTGATAGGGGGTTTCTAGTTCCATGGATATTTTTAAATTCTTTTTTAAGCAGAATTTATATTTACTATTTTCTATTCATATGATGACCTCTCTGCTATTAAAATATGTGTTAAAAATATTTGTTGTTATAAAAATTATCAAAATGTAAAATGCAGAATGTTTTATTGCCCTCAGTGTATTAAGTGTTTGAATTTTACTTTCCAGGTCATACCATGCTATTTTTCATCATTAACTTACAGTGCTACCTTGCCATACTTATTCTGTATTTTCTAAACAAATTCCTTCTTTTCAATACTTGTATTCCAGGCATAATCTTCCCGTGTAGTTGCTGCCTGAGTGATTCAGGGTTTCATTCTTGTAAAGACATCAGGGGATTTTTGTCAGGTTTTTTCCATTGGTATCATCCACTCTGGGATTTTTACAGATCACACCCACTTTTTTCTAGTCACACAAGGTTTCAGTAGTTCTTACAACAACTGCTAAACCTTTCCAGTTAATATCTTCTACAATTTGATCTACTCCTTGGACTGTTAAAATCAAAAGTGAAAATAATGAAAACTTCTTTTCTCATTGTCCTATTCTTAGTGGCCTTTTTAGCTGCTAAAATGCGAGCAGATAGTAGAGGATATGAATTTTTTGAATGAATGAGTTCTGGAAAACTGAAGACAATGGGATTCTCCTTTGAAACTCTGGATAAGCTATTTTTTAATAGAGTAACTATTATCCATGAAGTGATGTTTATGAACTAGCATAAATATATTAATGAGTGTGGAAATACTTAGAAAAATCTGTTTGATAGAATGGTCAAATTTTCATGTCTAGATACTTCAAAAGCTCAAAATAAAATTTTACTGAATTATTCTCCATTCCTTATTTCTTGATTCCTTGTCAGCTTTGCCAAACACATTCTCTCCAGAATTTGCTTACAAAGATTATCTTCTTCTGTTTTGAAATTTTGTTTTACTTTGTGGTACATTTTATTCTATTAACTTACAAATGTGGATGTATCATAGTACAACAGGGTAGTCCAGTTATACTGAAGGGAATGACAGTATTCTGTTTGGCTGAAATTCCAACTGGTAGGAAGTTAAGTGTGCAAGAAGTCACGCTGAACAGAAGAGTACAAATTGAAAAGCAATTCTTGTGGCTGCTTATTGAGAACAGAGTTGTTTCCATAAAGTGCTTCTTTCTCCATGGTGGTAGTTACAAATATCTGCTCTCCCAATCTTTGTCCCTTTTTCTTTACATGGAGATGGAAGAACTAAACAGTTTTGTCTCTTCATGAGGTGCTGATTTGTCAACACCACAAAAATTATTGATTATTGATTCCAGCTATGATGTTCCACTAGAAATGGTAAGGGAGATTCTCAGGCCCAATGCTCTGGTTAGGAAGATGCCCCTTAGAAAAAAAAGTTTCCAACTGCCTTTTCTTGGCTGACTTTGGTGTGAGAAATCTTGTTGTGTGACCCAGGTCCCCACCAGCCTTGTGCTGCTTGGTCCCCAGCAGTCCCTTGGGCAGATAGGTTTTACTGGACTGCAGCCAGGGGAAGGGCTTGGACAATTTGCTGCAAATTAGATGCCCTGAAAACATCCAGTGAAGGTGGTCAGTGAAATCTGAATGTTGAAGTTTTAACTCTTTCAGATTGACTAAACCATTTGCCCAGCATTTACCACTACATTTAGTATCATGTTTTATCTCCTCTCCCCCTCTTCCTCTGTGTTTTCTTTAGATTAAGATTACTTTTTTTTCTTATGTCATATAAACGAAAATTTAGTTTTGAAGATTACTGCAAATGTCACTGAACAATGGACATTACATGCAGGAAAACAACCTGGTGTCAGGAAACATAACAATCAAGGGACTGTTTTCCAATGGCAATAGCATTTGTATTATTCCTAAATGATGTAAGTTTCTATTTGTAGGAAACTTGCCATCTTTTAAGGAAAGGTGTAAATAAAGATGTTTCCAGCCTTAATTTACTTTTGAAAAGCATGTTCACAACTTATATAAAAATATAGTTTTTTAGGAAACAATGACTTCTGTTGATCTTAAAGAGACATATTATTGCTGTGCTTAGTTCGAAAACTATTTGCAGTATTCTTCTTAGGAATGAAATTTGCTTCAAAACTGCTTTTCACGTGCAATTTCAAGAACCAAATGCACGTTTAGCTTGGTCTGAAGGTAACATACTTTAATTTTACAGTACGTACTTTCTGCCTGGGGAGTGAGAACTTTTGGGGGTCCACAATTTTTATCAGTATTGCTTAATTTATCCTTAAATGAAACATCCCACCGTACATAATAAAAATACATTCATTCAGGCTCCTGTTCAGCTCTGAACATCAGACCAGTATTGTGGCCCCTCTCTGAGTGCCAGCCACGGGATGCAGAGCTCCTGCAACGTTCCATGTTTTTCCAGGGCTGGCATCTGGCTGCTCTGTGGATTCCTGAGGCAGTTCTGTGAGCGCTGTTGCGATGCCTCCAGGTCCACCATGTGATGGAGTTGCAGATGGAGCACTTGCGCAATGCACTCTCCTTTTCCCTGTTTTGTTCATCATGGGGAGCCTGTCCTGCTTCTTTGTGAGAGAAGGGATTTGTCCATGCTCAAAAAAGCTATTTCCCCCCCCCACTAAAAATTAATTAAGAAGCCTCCAATTTTTAGAGAAAATTTTTGTATCTTTTCTGACAACACGTATTACATGTTTATGCATTACATGTATTGCTTGTTAATGTATTACAGTGAGCCTTTCCAACCCCCTAGATCTCTTAGTTTTTAATTTAATGCCATACAAATTTGGGGTTAATTCTTGTTTATCAAAAGTAATTTCCCATGTTTAAATACTAGCTAAGAAAGTGTTAATGGGGACTTAAAGGCCATTCCTGAAGAAGTGCTTGAGTAGGGATATCTCTACTTACTGATGTTAAAGAACTGAAAAAAAAAATTATGCAGGATAAATAGCATAATTTCTGAAGTAAAAAAAGTATGAAGTGCTGTTTCCATACAAATGTCTCAAATATCTGTGGTAAAAAAATAGATTATTTCAAATTATCCAGCTGCTAATATTCATGACTTCTGTAATGTGAAATGATGTAAGTTCATGTTACATATGGGATGTACTGAAATCTGGAAGATTGAATCTGGATTGAAGTATAGTTTATGTTTAACTCTGCATTGCAGAGGGCCATTTCTGAACCTTACTAATTAAAAATAGCAAAATGTTCTAGCTTTGTTCTTAGAAAAACCTTTACAGAATAGATTTTGTATTTCTACAAAATAAGTGCAGGTGTAGCTAATTCCTTACTAAAATGGCAAACTTTTCCGAGGCACATCTCACAGCATTTTATCCTACTATTTAAGAACTAATAATTCTTTGTCTTCATAGCAGTCTCAAATTCTCAAATTAATATTTGCATAAAATTCTTCAGTTCATTTCATTATTTTGTTTAATAGACTTTTCCTCTTAAGATTACAGTCTTTTCTGTTAAATTGCAAATTATGCAAACAAAGTACGCCTACTTAAGTTTGGCAGTCCTGTGTTGCCAAATGACTATTGTTTCACTGTTCATTTCTTCAAAGGATTACTTTTTAAATTAGTGAACTAAAATGAAAAAAGTGCATGTTTCTCTTCTCTTGTTTGTAACCCATAATTTTCCTAAGGCCAATTTAAGGTATATTGTCTTTTAGAATGACATTAAATTAGACCTCAGTCATCTGCTTCCTGTCACTTTCTATTATTTTGTACTTGTTCATCAATCCTTGGGGGAAATCAAAGCCTGTGTGGCTCCCATTTGAATCTGCATAATTCTCAGTGATGGCTGGGTCAGGAGGTGCCTCCCCATGATATTTAAATTTCTACCATAACTGGAGCCATTAACCCTTCCATGACATGGTCATTCTCATAATCTTATTAGTATGTATTGTGCTATTCATTGAAGTATTTTCAATGTTAATTTTAATTCTAAATTATGATATTTTGGTAAGAATATCAGTGGAGTTTTATAATGCTTGTATTTTCTTATGTATGTACCTGTTCTTAGTCCATTCTAATGATAATTGGCAGCAATTTTTGGAAAGATCCTTTAATCTTTTTCTTCTGTTCTGAAAATAATCTAAATATTAATTTGTTTTCTTAACATGCAAGATATTTTGCTCCCAGAAATTAACTTCTCGTTGTACTTAAGTGATACTTATGAAATTCAGAGTAAGCAAAGGTGGCTCTGGAGAGCGTGTCCTGTATGGCAGCTGTGATGATCCTGCAGCAGTGCAGGGACGGAACAGGAAAGAATGGCCACCACATCATGCTCACTCCCACCACAGCTTCAGGATGATGGAAAGGGCTAGAGAAATCAAATAATTTTGTAGTTAAGAAGATGAGAATGAGTTATTTTACTGGAAAATCTGACGAGAGACACTGAAAGGTAGAAGCACCTTGTTATCCAGGAACCTGGCATGGCAGCAGATGATCCTTCCCTGAATGATCATACCCAGTGAATGCTGGCCTCTGTGTTTCCTGTCCTGCCTTGATTTTACAATCATTATCTTGGCTTCCACTCTGAGTGCCCAGAGCAAGGCTCTTCACAGCTTCTGCAAGTTCTCAGATCTATGATATGCTTTGGTTTTATAAGATGCTGCAGCAAGTTCAAATCCTCATCTTGCTAAGTCAAGACAAATTTGTATTAAAGTGCTGTGCATTGGCATTCTTTGTGAATGCAATAAGTGATGCTGAGGTTTCAAAAGCTCTGCCCTCTTCTGTCTCTAGGCAAAGTAAATCAGTAATGGGTGCCTGGCTAGAAATCTTCAATCCACCAGATTCTGAATCATACAAATCTGCTGAGAAAGAAGCAGATTATTTCTAACCATCAAATCATCTCAGAGATCTCAGTCAAATATCTAAACTTTGTACCATTTTAATCTTTGGCATGGCTCATGCCTTGTTCAGTGTATTGACAGACAGGACCTTTCAGAAAATAATACTGACTTCCCTCCTGCACACAAAGACCTGGATTCTCCCATGTGTCTGGGTTGCACTGTGGGGCTGTCAGGGAGATGGTTACAGCTCTCTGATTTTCCATGTAGCCCCAGGCCCCTGCATTGCTGAAGCCTCTGCCAGCTGGCAGTGCTTCCCTAGGGACCATTGCAACGTGGGCTTCAGAGCTCCTTGCACTCAGTCCTTCCCCAGCTAAAGCACACAAGGCTGCACACAGGGTGGGCAGGAAACGACTGACCTACAGGGCCTCTCAGAGGGTGGCTACACAGAAAATCACCTTTGGATTATGTGGGTAGAACAGTACCAGGGCAGAAAGAAGAAATATTTAGAAAGGTTTATTTTTTTTGTCATGCCATTGATGCCTTGGGAAGGTTGACTTGGAACAGAGGCTGGACAGAGCTAGGGAATAAAGTAGATATTTATTAAAAGGCCCTAAAGGATACACCTTGGACAGGACAAGAGCCTGGCCAGAGGTACACCCAAGGTGGACCCAAAATGGTCACAAAATGGACAAACAGTCACGAGGTCTCACAGTTTTATAAGTTTTGGTCCATTTGCATATTGGGGTTTAATTGTCCAATTACAGCTTCAGATTATGAAGTCCCATCCTT
>JBBMKD010000216.1:1718989-1731313 GCA_037834095.1 Argya squamiceps | reverse complement strand
CATATTGGGGTTTAATTGTCCAATTACAGCTTCAGATTATGAAGTCCCATCCTTCTTGTTTTCTCTCTTCAGTCCACTGTTGCCTATGCTTTTGGGCCTGAAAACTTGCAACCCTTGTCCTTGGTCTCCAGCAGGCAAAGGATTTGTTTTGCCTTTCTGCTCTGTGAAGAGAGCTGACTAACACTGAATATGAGGCTCAGAACTGCACCCCTAGACAGCACAGACTCTGGAAAACATGAAAGCTAAAACTGAAGGTATCACCATGCTCAGTGAACAACTCAAACACTGGTAATGACCACACGTCTCTCATTTTGGGAGCACAACTTCCATGGGCTTTTTGGATTGTCACTCCACTTTTCTCAGCAGCTGGTGCAGTGCTGCGTTTTGAATTTATGGAGAATAACATTGACAACACACTGATGTTGGAGTTGTTGCCTAGCCTCTTACAGAGAAAATAAAGGAAGCCAATGCTTCATCAGATGGATTTACCAAAGGGGCTTGGACAAGATCACAGGCATCCTGGCCACTCCTGACCTTTTCATCTGAAAGGATCCCATACAGCAGGCTCCAGATAATATACCAAAGTCAAGGCTTTGTAGAGCTGGACATGATACAAAAAATACTTATTTTGACAACTCTGATTGGAGATGATTTTTTCACTGTTTTGTTGCCTGATCCAGCTGGAAGAATTTCCCGTTTTCAAGTTCATGAGAGGCTCATGGGCCCAAGTGTTCTCTCTAAGAGCAGGTATTGCCACGTGTAGCTACAGCTTCTCAGTATCTTTGGCTATGGCATTTCCAGATGCTTTGAAAGCACTTTCTGGTGATTTGTCGATGTGTTGAAAGTCTTCAAAGTCTATTGTTTTTTATGTGTATTCAGCAGTTCTAAGGCTCTGTTCTCCAGATATGTCCACTTTTTTTATTATTATTATTATTTTTATTTGTTTTAGTCTTAATAAATCAAATCTTTTTTTTTTTTTTTTTTTTTTTTTTTTTTTTTTTTTTGTTAGTTTGTGGGGTTTTGTTTGTTCTTAATTCAAAAATGCCAGGAGAATTTATGTTAGTACACAATTTTAAAAAAATCAGTCAAGAATACCTGAATATTCCAAAGTTAAAGTATCTTGCTGTGGAATATTTTGTAATGTGGCAAGCAAAGGCACTTCACAGGAAGAGTACCATGGCTTGCCCAATATCTAAAAGGAAGTTTTTTGTTATAAGAATTCAATTTTCCACTCAAATTTCCCAGATTATAAAGTGAAGTATCTACATTATGTGATGTGAAGAGAGGTAAATGAAATTGGAAACATTGACATAAACCAGAATGGAATGTGTGATATCTTAAGAATATGAAATCTAGTGTAACATAATGGCTATTTTAATTAGTTTTGAAAGAAAAACAGGATGAGATAGTACATGTGTATCTATAGAAATTGCACAGTCTGGAATTATAGTACTGATTACGGCTCAGATACTTTCTTTTTAAAATTCTATTAACATTTTTGATATAATGTGAGAGTTATATATATATTCACCATCTATATACAAAGTATAATAGACTTGTATAACTTATTTGTGTTACTTTTTTTGTGAATTCAAATTATTAACCTAATGTATTTCCAAGACAAATTCAATAACTGAACTTCCTGGAGATGCTTAAAACCTTTCCAGACAAGTACACAAGAAAAGATTTGCAGAACAACAGCATCAGTTGTTTTATGGAAGTAGGTCAAAGTTTAATAAAGGAATCTTATATTTGATAGATTTTTTTTCACAGAATGTGCAAATAGCTCAAAGTAAAGATCTGTGACAGAAAATGCATTTATTTAAACTGCAAGTAGATTAGAAATTAAAAGTCTTTGTGGTGGGCAAGTCAGGTCTATTGATGGCAGTGAAACTTGATGGTCTGAATTCAGCCCCTGGATTTGGAATTCCCTGTCTGTCAGAGAGTGTATGGCAACTCTGCACCTGAACTCTGATTTGATATTTTTCCCCCTAAATATCCCTTCACTGCTGGAAATAGGTGTGGGTGGCCTGTCAGACTGACATGTTGTGTCTGCTCTAAATTCCTTATCTGATCCTTCCCTGCCTTGTCTTTCTGTCATCCCTTACCTCCACGTGTAAAATCCCAAATCTTTGCTTCCAGATTCCTTCCATTTTCCTTTCACTAGCAACATATACATATGATAAGAAGAATTATAAATTGTTAGAAAATGAACATTATTTCCAGCTGAATGATTTGCTATCTTTTCTAAATATACTACACACCATTGTTTATTTGTTAATTTATGAATAAAAGTGACAGAAGAGCCTAAAGTTGCCTTATATAAAGATCTGAACTGTACAGAAGGTAGGGTTCATTCCCTCAATTTGGAGATTTGTCATCATATATCATTCTGAGGTAAACTTTTTAAACTAAAAAGTTCAAAGAATAATTTCAGTTAAAAATGAAACAAAGAGTTCATTCTGAAGATAATGAATTATTAAGAATTACAGTTATTCTATGCACTTCCTTGCTGGCAGTGTTCTACTTCATTTGAATTTAACCTTGAGATTATATTCCAGTGCACAGGGATTTTTTTTTCTACTTGACAGAACAACACACACTAATTAAATGGTCATATGAAGACAAGGTAACTTACTCTATACAGTGTCATTGTTTCCAGGTCCCAAATATGCTTTGTAGAAATTTATTAAAACCTATATTAAAAAAACTTTTCATCAACTGGAATGCAAATAGAAATGCTTGTTTTTGACATAATTATTTATGTCATGTATTTTGGAAAGAATATATCCATGCCTTCAAAAATTCTGAACTTTACAGTGAGGATATGTTTGCATTTGTGAGATAGCCTTTACTGCATGTTATTTGATGCAAAATTCACCTCCTCCAGAAATCCACCTGTAGTTACAAGTGCAAAGTTTAGTTATTTTTAAAGAATTCAGCTCCTATTCAGGTATTACGTAAAATAACTCAAAATATAATGGAAGTATTAAAACTTATAATTATTGTAGTTTCCAATATAATAGAGCTGAAATTGGTTAAAGATTGAGTAGGAGAAAAAATGGGAACAAATTGAGATGTGTTTTTCTTTAAAGCAAATAGACTTTTTATGTATTACAAGAGACAGGGTTTTTTTCTGTTGTTTTTTTTTTAAACAAGTAAAAAGCATAAAAACCAAATGTGCCAGCTCTGACATTTCCTGTCTGATGACAACGATGAGATCCAGCCTGTTAGGGCTTAAAATGAATGTCTTGTCTAATTTGTGCTCTTCAAATTTATTTCTTTCCTCCCAACTGTCTCATTTTACCCCACCTGTCACACATCACACTTTCACACCCCTACCTTACTTTTTCAGATTTTACAAGCTTTGCCTTCTGTTTTCTCCATCTTAAATGTGATCCAGCCATTTCTCTCTAACTATTCACTTTAGGTTTTTTGCCTTTTTGTTTCTTAATTTCCTCATCTGTGTGCTATTTACTCCTTTACCTGTTAAGTGAATTATAGGACTCTTAAGGAAAAACAGAACAGTAAATTTAAATAACATGAAATGTAAATAATAAAAATATTAATGCTTAAGGGTATTGATATTTCCCTTAAAAAAATCCAGTACTCACATGGTGTCTTTAATCATATAATTTAAATAAAAACTTTAATGGATTCTCTAGATGTACAATTTATGTTCTGAACATTTAAGATGTTTATTTGCATCTTGTTAGAATGCTGGTCTTCTCCTTAGAATTTTGTAAATTCTGTACAGCTGAACAACAGTGGAGCTGGAATGAGCACTGATGAGGGGTGTGAAATTGCAAGTCATTAATTTCTCCACTTATTGGTTGCTAATGTCTGAGATAAGCTGGCTTCTTAAATATTGAATAGATCTTACTTATTTTTGATAATTTAATGCTCCTTAAAAGAAGTGCTTCCAATGCTCATATATTGGGCAGGAGGGGCAAAATATCTCTAGGCACTCTGTACTATTAATTTTTTAAATTACCTTTCTTTATTAATAGCATTTGTTCTGGACTTGTGTCAAAATATCCTATGCCTTTAGGTGTCAAGAAATTTTGTTAACACCTCTAAACCACTGAAATATAGATGCAAATCCAGAAATTTAACTTACTAAACAATGATGTCAGTGCTTGATTTGAAATTTGGTTGACTTGTTTGAAGAGATGGTTAAACCATACAGTCTTAATTTTAGCTAGTTATAATTGACAATAATTGACAAGTGAATTTAATTACTTTTTAACTTGTTGAATTCTTTTGTAGTTCCTTTCATGTCTTTTTATTGCACACTGAGAAACACTTTTTGATTTACTTTAAGGAGGGCACGGCTTCTTTCCTGTTTTGATAATCCTGAATTTTATTTTTATGATTTGTTTTTTTAAATATCATTCAACTTTTCCATTTAAGATTGCTAAACACACTCTGCAAAGCTGCCTGTCACACATTAATGTCAGTGACTCTAAGCTATGTTTAAGTTATCCACTGGCATCTAGTAATTATCCAGAACCATGAAACACAAGGCAGTATTCTCTGATGTGTAAAATTTCAAGTCTGTATGTCTTTCTTCAGTCTTAAACACACCTAGAAAAGAATGTCAGTTTAATTTTTGGTGTTATATCTTTTAAGGTTTTTGGTTTGGGTTTATTTATTTTTTTTCTCATAGGTCCTCTAAAGCTGAAAGTATTGTAGCACAAACCAGCTTAAATATAGGTCCAAAGAGAAATGACCACACCATACATGTCACACTCTAAACATGCTTATGGCTGCCTCTGCTGAAGCTTCTTTCAAAATTAACTCTGATTTCTTTAATGCTGTCCACTGAAAAGCATCTTGTTAGTGTTTTAAATGATATCAGAATTAATCCTAATATTGTGATTAATTTTGCTGGTACAGGTTTTAAACAATAGAATTTCCAAGACAAAGAATTAATTTAATTAATTAAATTAATTACTTTTTGGTACGGGTTTTAAACAATGGAATCTCCAAGACAAAGAATTTGTCCAAATCATTGATAACTTTCATCTGATTGTTATCTGAAGATGTACAATATCAATTCCATAAATGGGCATAACAGGAAGCTCTTGCTTCCTTCTAAATCTTGTTTTCTGCCTTCTGTTTTGAGGTACTGCTTCATATGAAATGCGTGCACATAGGAACAATGAGTTGCTATCAGACAGAAAGTATGTGAATTCTGATACCTTTTTATCAGTTGTACACCAAGAATTCTACTTTTTAAATGATATCCTGCCAGCTTTTTCACAATCCATTAATTCCTGGATCAACATCAGAAGGAATGTCAGAGCCGACTGAAATTCTTGTAAGACACAGATGTCAGGATCAAAAGTCAGAGACATTCTCAGAACAGCAGGGAAGCCTGCTTGTTAGACCTTAATCGTAACAATTAGTATCTGCCATGTGACATTCTCTATACCCTGCCTATATTTCTGTTAACTCCCAGGCATGCTAAAAAGAGAAAGTATTTACTGAAGTTGGAGAGAAAAGTACACGGGCTATTAGTCTTATATCCTTTTTTGCAAACTTTTCTGTGGTGTGTTACCTTAAATGATAAAAAAACCCAAAAAACCAGAATTGCATCAACCTCCCTTTAGATTGAAATAATTTGACACAAAAAATATGCAATTCTGTTCTGACTCTATTATGTGAAGTTATTCCCTTAATGTATATGATTAATGACTAACTAATCTTCAAGGGAAAGGCTGTTGGTACCTAGATTTATCTACACTGTTTGCCCAGTAGAAAAAAACCACTTATATTCTTATGGCTAACATTTTGCATGGTTTATAAATTTGTTGTTATTTTTAACTATCTTGGCTCTGAATATTTTCTTTCAGAATAATAATATCAGATTTTTTAAAAAGAATTATCTCTTTCAGTGCATTAGAGCCTAGAGGAAATGGTCAGACTCCTTTCTGCTCCTTTGTTGCTATATGGTTTTGGCATTCTGAATTCAAGCAACCATTTCAGGCATATGCAGGTTTGTGGGCCTGTATTTGTAATTCTTCAATTGTGAAGAATTCTTCTTGGCTATAGGCACATCACAAGTTATATTTGTCTCAATTCTGTATTCTCTTCCTTAACCTTCCTTTAATTATTACATTGATACAGCAGAAGCTGTCAGGCATACCAGTGTCACTTTTCATTTTGCATAGTGGAGAAGAGCAAGAAAGGAAAAGGAGAAGGAAAGTATCCTGAAAATGAGGAAACAGGATCTTTGAAGTAGTTGGAAGTGTTAACTAATATCAATAATTTATATAATATATATAACATCATACACAGATATCATATAAAAAATGTTATGTATTAAATATACTCAATATATGTAAAATATATTAAATATAGCAAATTGGTCTTAATGGACATGACTAAATTAAGATACCCCAAGACTCCTAATATTTCATTTTGCATTAGAGAAAAGATAGAGAAAAATGCACTATGAGGGAACAACAGAATGGCTTAAGAAGCCTCACATCTGATCTAGAAATGTAAGAATAGATTTCACCCTCCAGACAGTCTGAAAGGACTTGATAGTTTTGGCTGGGGAATTCAAAATGCGTGAACACAAGATTTTGAAGAAGAATTTAATGACTAAAATCAAGGAGCAGAGGGAGAAGAATGAATACTAAATAGTAAGACTGACAATTAATCAAGTAAAGCAACATTTTCCAGTGGCCCATATCTCTTGAAAAGAGAGGACAGAGTCTAAAATGAAAAGAAATTAGGATTTCAGATAATGATTGCAAAGAGTATGAATGTGAGGAATACCAGGAGATAATGGATTATGCCAGTATGAGGTCCTTTATAATGTGAGAATTAAAACATTTTCAGGGGAAAAAAGCTGAAGTAGAAACAGACAGACTTGTAAATTACAGAACTGTAACTTCAGTTTGAGGAGATTAGTTCCAAAACTGGCCAAAAATTTTAGCCTCAGAAATGAAGAAAGTGGTGACTGGCCATAGGAGAACAAAATAGTGGGAGAAGAAGATACACTTCTCATTTTTTCAATAACACTCAGATCTGAAAAAATAAAATAAAGAGGTAGACAGCACAAGTACAGGTTTGGAAAGGTTTGACAAGGAGTTGTAGCCGGAAGAGAAGCAGTGAGATTGGTGTCCTCTTAGTTATCTGTAAAGGAAAACAGCAGCTTTGAACTGAGAACCTGGTCAAGCTACAGAAAGGAGGAGCAAATTTGTAGTGGGAGTGGTTTATACCTTATCAGTACAGAAACAAGAACTACACTTTGTGCCAGACATTTTATCCAAATTGCCATTGGAACACCCTGTGTTCACATGTCTCCAAGGATGGAGCCTCCACAACCTCAACAATAAAAAAGTGCTCTGTGAGGTTCAGATGGCACCTCCTGTGTCTCCTTCTGTGCCCATAGCCTCTGCTCCTGTCCGTGGGTATCCCTGAAAGGAGCCTGACTGTCCTCTGAACCCCTTTGCTATTTATGTACATTAATGAGCTGTCCCTGAGCCTCCTCCTCCCTGGTGTGACCAATTCCAGTTTCCTAGCCTTTCCTTGTCTCTAAATTTAAATTTTAGAGGTGTGCTATGGAGCTGCCTTCTTCACAACAGGCAATGTATGCAAAAAATCAACTATTTTATTTATCTGCATTTCAGCTTAATCCCTGATACCTCATGGATTTTGGACACACATAAATAGTAATAACACTTTATTCTAATATGCCACATACTTTGCATGTTAATATCTGGGAGAAAAATAGCTGCCTACAGGAAAACCATTAATCAGAAGCACTAAATGCCAAAGGTAAAAATTAATGAATTCACTAATGGCTTTTTCTTCCTTTATCCCCGCTGTTATCATTTAGCTGCTTTCAGTTATCTGCAGTTTCCTCTCTTTTCAGGAGTATTTACACAAACGTGCTCAATTTTAGCATTGAGAGCATTTAATACTGAAATAGAAGCAGCAAACAAGTAATATTCCTGTGTGATTTGACTAGAAAAAATAAAATCACTTTCTGAAAGAGAAAACAAAGTCTGCAAGAAGCTGGAAATGAGTGTTATAACTGACCAGGTAGAGCAGGTCATCAAAACCTATGTGCATTACACTGAAGTTGGTGTCTTAAGGAAGAGAGTTTGATCAATCACTCTTTGCTTTTGCCAGGTAAGAGAAATTCTACAGCAACTGCCATAAAAGTCTGTTTATTTTATATTTTTAAGAGAGGAATTGTCTTCAAACTGTGCATGGTGTATAGACAGAGATTTGTTTTCATTTTTTTCAGTCCAATTTTGTGTAATTTCAAAAACTGAAAAACCATGAAGTGAGAAAACCTAAGATTTGGTTTGCTTCGTTTTAATTTTAACACATAAAATAAACATCCTCCGAAAATAACTTCAAAATTTCAGATCTAATTAACTTAATTGTAGTTAGTTCTGGACTATCTCAAAGCTCTGAACATGGACAAGGAGAAATGCCTTGAATTTAATGAGGAAACACAAAAGAGCTTCCAGTGCAATATAGATCAGCTATTTGGATGCCCATTTTTTTGGTAAATCAGGACCAATGTGTTCTTTATTTCTTGACTGACTTTTAAAAATTTAAAGAGGTCTATCCGTGTCTTCTTAAAGAGGTTTAAAGAGGTTTATGCCTCTTTAAAGATGCTCCATATTGCAGCTTTTCTGGCTTGTATTTATGTATTTGTATGTATGTGTGTGCATATGTACTAATAAAAGCCCTTACTGAGCATAATTCACGATATACAGGACACTGTCCAGGACCAAATTAGGCTTTTTCTCTCTGAGGATGTCTTTTTTGCCCTCTTTGAGCTATATAAAAACAAGAGAGATTAAAAGCAGTAAAGACTCAAAAGAGCCTGAAGTAATTAAGGGTGTGGATTTTTGGATCGTGGGCAAATTGTGGGCTTGTGGATTTAAGACAAATATGCATGATGTAAATTCTGTGCTGAGGAGAGCCAAAGGCATAAAAACTTGCTTGATTTCTACTTTTTGAGAAGCATCCTGTTAAAAATGGAACCAGACAGAGAATGAATTATGGTACTAATAACAGATTTCAATGTTTTAAAAGATATATTGATCTCTAATATTTGTCTGGTCTTCAAGAGCTTTGACTTCTGAAACTGCCCTAAAGATGGAAGGGTTCAGACACTATGCATAAGAGAACAGCTGAGTTTTACTTTTATGACCTCTGAGAGCATTCAAAATTTCACATTCTTAAGCACATTTCATATTAGTTTACTTTTAGCTGTAAGGCAGTGCTAAAACCACTTTTTACACTAAAACTGTAGAGGTAACCAAATCTAAAGGAAATAATGACATGTTCAACAGCTAGGATAAGAAAGAGATGATCATCAGGAGCCTTACTTATAATTAAGTCTTTCAAAGTAATTAAATGTATTGCTAAATGCTATCAGAATCACGAGGATGAAAGGAGATATTCTTCAGGTACTGACTGCACTGTCACTGGCCTCTGACAAATATTTATTCCAGCCCTACTCATTAATTCCCATCCAAACACAACTCTTCAGTTCCCCTACTTTTCTGGGAAGCTGTATGGTTTCTGTTGAGAATGATCTGATATTAATTAACTCTATCTCAGATATTCTGGATAGAGTCTGGATTTTCTGAGGTTACTGTGACTCACTGGCTTCTTCCATCTCAGTGTTTGATTAAGAGTCCAACCCCTGGCCTTGTTGAGCCACTGTGGTCATTT
This sequence comes from Argya squamiceps, assembly GCA_037834095.1. NCBI lineage: Eukaryota > Metazoa > Chordata > Aves > Passeriformes > Leiothrichidae > Argya > Argya squamiceps. The sequence goes on along the minus strand of JBBMKD010000216.1, from coordinate 1,721,596 downwards.
GAGCCTTATTTTTCTTTCTTTTTCCTGTTTTTTAAGTGTTGTGTAGTGCCACTCGGTTCCTGCTCTTCTTTCTTCTGTTTTTATCTATTCCAATTTTGTCTCTAATACTGTCTGTCATAATTTCCTTTGCTTATTCTACATTCCTTAATCCTTTACCTCTCTTCTCATTTTTTTCTACTACCAAATTTCTTTTATTTTCTTACTCGTTCCCTACCTATATCAGATTTTCTTACTCGTTCCCTACCTATATCAGCTGTTATTCAGATTTCACATTTTGTGCATGGAACATTCCATTGTGTGTAGAGCATTCCATGTGTTTGGCCAATAACTCTGGCACTTACCTTACTCTGCTTGTGACTCTAGTTTTAAAGTTGTCAAATCTGTAGAGAATAGTCCTGAGTCTTTGTGTTGTGCTCAGGAGGTTGTGAAACAGATCTTGAAAGTAGTTCTTAATAAAACAATAAAGCAAAAAAACCCCATCCACACCCAGTGTTACTTTGGGGTGAATAATGCTTGTAATGAGTGATTTGAGAGACCATAGTCCTGGAGTTATGGTATGGATCTTTTGCATGAGAAAGAAAGGCTTTTAAGAAGTACAGCCAATCAATTAATAACATTTGAGCAAGAGAACATTTGGAAACCCTGGATATAAAGAGATAGTCTAGAAGAATGTGCACTATAAGTAAAAACTAGGATTTAATTTTTTATGTCATTGCGAATTATTGTATCTACAGCTTGCATGGCTTTTCTTGCTACAGAAATTAAGCAAATCTTTATGGCAAAAAATAGTATTCAGAAGCTGGTAAGCATTTTCCCTGTATTCATTTTTAAAATTATTATTATGATATGTCAAAGTTAAATTCTATGTCTATAACCATGTCAGGCAGGGACAAAAATCTGCAGAACTGAGATGTCTTGTGCCATGAACAGTCTTTATCTGAAGATCCAAAAACCTTCCAGGTGGCACTGACTTGAGTGGATGAGTTTGTTTCACTGTCTGAGACAGCGGGTCCCACCTGCCCATTTGGCTGTGGTATGGTGTTCTTAACTTCATATTTATATACAAACATCAGAGTAGTGCTACTGCAATCTTTCCTGAGAGGAAGTGAATTATTTGCAGGTCATGTGATAAAAGAGAGACAAGAGGGAGACTTCTGAAGGCTCAGCCTGACTTCCCTGTAATAAAATAAGAATTACACCTTGGCTGCAGTACCTGGGTCATAAACCACAGGCCATTCTTCTGCTGCTGGGAGGGCATAGGAGTAACTTCTTATCATTCAGTTAATGGATGAAACACAGCCAAAGTGGTTTTCAGAAGAAGGCATTACTCACACACGTGTTAAAGTCCACCTACTCTTGGTGGCCATGAAACCACTACATGGAGACTTTGCCACGATTAGAAGAGAATAAAAAGAAAAATAACAATACAAATCATTGAGCTCCATGAGGGCCTGGATAGGCAGAGCCTTGCCTCTCATGTTCCAGTTTGATTACCAAGGACAGTTTAATAGTTTGCTAGACACCATAAATAAAAATCTTCACTGAGGATACTGAACATAAGTAATTTTAAACACAATTTATACTTAGAAACTCAGATGAGATTGCTGGGGGAAAGGGTTCTAGGGCAGGTTATTGAGAGGATAACCTAAACCAACCCAACCTTAAGCTTAGTTCTCAGAATGGAGAGTTCAGCAATAGTTCTGTTGTCAGCAGGCATTTGGAATCTTAACAGCTCCATTCAACTAAGTTATTTACCTAATTGTCTGAAATGCACTTATTTATACAATTTTCTCTGCAGGGTTCAGAATTTCTCTTATAAAAAGTTTTACCCAGCTCAGTCCAGCCTGGGGTCTAACCCAGAACATCTTATTTTTTGAGTCAGGGATCATATAATTGCTGAAAATGAAAAGTTGTATCTAAAAGCATGCTGTATTTCACCTGTGAAAAACATACAGATGCTTCATATTTTATTCAAAGATAAAACTTTGTCCATGATAAAACCATATCTTCAGTGTCACCAAATATAAAATCAGAATTATGTTCTAATCTGTTTTTCAAGGTGGTGCTAGGAGAGAAACAAAGAAAGAATATTGAGACCTTTGAAGCTGGAGAGAATTACAGATGTCTTCACAATTGCAGAATGCCTGGTGATTATGTTAACTGCCAGCACTTACTGCCTTCCTCTCCCATTTGTTTCAGTGGTGGAATGGGTACCCAATAACACCTAAGGTCTTTTGTGCCCATTACATTCTGGGGTGAGTATTTTTTTAGCCATTTAAACAAGAACAAAAAAACAAAAACAACCAAAACTCAAACCACCACCAAAAAAACCCCAAAAAACAACAATCACCACTCACCAAAAACCAAACGAAACCCCCCAAAACCCCAGAAGACAAAAAAACCCAAACCCAAAACTTGAAGTGAGCATGAAAGCAATGATGCATTTTCATGAAGCTATTCAGGATAACAACAGAGAAATTAGCTTATCTTTAGGCTAAACTAGGACTGAAGGACTAAAGAAGTAACATTAACTCTCAGGAAGTAGAGGATTTTATTGCCCATGAGTTAGACAAGGTGTCCCACATTACAGAAGCAAATACTGGCTGA
>JBBMKD010000216.1:1686489-1713989 GCA_037834095.1 Argya squamiceps | reverse complement strand
TGAAGCATTATCTGGGTTTCAATTATTCAAGTGAAAATATTTGTATTTGTAAAAGACATTCTCATGCAGAGCAAGCTAAAATTGTTTGGTCATGAAATTATCTCTGATTTGACTCAAGGAATTCTTGCTCCATTTAAATCTATCTCAGTCCTTTGTATGATTTTCATTCACTGCCTTTGGTGTTTGATTTACCTGACAAAGTCTCTAAGTGAGAAATACCAATCTCTTTATTGAGGCAAACATTTCTTTTTCAGAGAAGGTTAATTCCATTTTAGTAATATTTGATGGTTCATATCAAATCTTGATAATTATCCTGCTCAATCTGAAACCATCACCAAAGTCTGTGTATTGTAGGTTACTACAATGTTGAGGCAATAAAAACAGGCCAAGCTCTTCTAAAGTGCCTTTTGGAGACCTGTGGTTTCAGAGGGAACTGTCTCTGGTATTTGGTGTCTTCCTCCTAGAATATAAGGAATCATGAAAACAGAGGAGTACGGGAGGCTAAAACTCAACAACATCAATTTGCCAATTGCTTACAATAAATAAAACAGGACCAGGTATTGAGTTTCACCACCCAGGCTTTGTTTATCCCCACCATTTAGTTATTATTTCACTACCTGGCTGCGTTTTCATTCTTTGTAAATAATTCTCTGCAGTACAAATATGTCAGAGGTGCATCTTGTCCTAAGCAGTTAATTAATAAGTTGGCATTTTAATGAGGCAAGTAAAGCAGCCATGACAAATAATATTTATTAGTGTCCTTTTTCTTGGTGAAACGAGAGAAGGGATACTGATTCATTACTAATTGCCATGTGCTTGAACAATCAGATTCTCTCTGCCTAATATCCAATTTTTAGCCTTTTCTTTACCTTCTTTGTATTTTTTTTTTGGTCATAGGGAAATAGATAATCTCAGATTATTGTTCAGAAGGGTAACTCTAATCCTAATTTTTCTCTGTGATGAGAATTGGTAGTATTAAGAAGCAGCACTTAGAATGTTTGTAAAACTGAAATGTTTTATCATTTTCTTTTCATTTTCATAAGGAAAACTATTCACATCAGGCAGGTTTCTGATCTGAAATGTCTTTAATGACAATTAGTATCTTTCCCATTCAAAGTAAATACATTTTAAAGAGTTCTGTGCCAAGTTTATTTTTCCCCTAAATATGTATGTATCTAAATATCTATGCATGTATATTTATTTCCTAAATATCTATGCATCCCATATTATGGAGTTTATGTATTTTTTCCTAGTATTGCTTGGCCACTTCATTAAATTTCACTTAATCATTATTTAATCGTTATTTCACTTAATCATACAAGATATTTCCTTCTGAAATATCTTATAGTTTGTAGTTCATTATTATTTTTTGTCAAACTTACAAATTCAGAAAGACTTTGCATGACTCCAGGAATATTAAAGCAGTATGCACTTACTAGTTCCTTTTAAATTCAGTTTCTATCTTTTCCCTCCAGTTTACAATATTCTTTTTTTTTTCGCCAAACTGGCACATTTTAAAATCTTCTAGGAGAGAAATGCTGAGTAATATTGTTGTCAGTCAGTCTCCATAGCTGTGAAATAAGTACTCTTTTAATATAGGAATTCTTTCTGAAGTGTGATGTATTTGAGATTAAATGTTTGCCATCCATAAGCTCCTTCACCCGTGTATGTGCTCAGCTATGGTGGGTTTACTTTGCCATATTCACTTGATCTTGACTCAGGTTGGGTCAATATTTCTCCTGTTTAAGTGCCTTGGGCTGCAGAGTGTCCATGATCTTAACAGGATCTCAATATCCACAACATAAATAAAATTAAAGGAGAAAAGGTATAGCTAGACTTCCTGGAATGTTCCTTTTTTCCAAGCTGTCAGGTCAGAGACCAAAGTCAGTCCCTGGCTGAGTTTCTCAGTCCTGAGCTGATGTGCCACTGTCAGCCCTCCTTGGCAGACAGGTTTTTCTCAGAGCACTGCTGAGCTGTAAGTCCAGTCTCTATGGTTTTACTCAGAAGAACTGTCATGGTTTGGGTTTTGACAAGGCTCTTAAATTCAGCCTCAATTTTAGTAGCTGTTACTTTTATAAGATTCACTTCCTGTGTCTTCTCTGGGTTCCTCAGTGATTATTTTCACCCTTCCCCAGTGATTACATTTCACTCTGCAGGGCTACCTGCTTTCCCTTATATTCAGAATTTCATTACTCTTCAAGAGACAAAAGGAACACCTAGAAATGTAGCTGAATTTGATGGTAAAATCTACTGTGACTTGCAATTTTCAAACCACAAGTGACATTTACAGTGTACTCCACCAGAATCTGTAGCCCCACAGAGGCAAGAGAGACATAACTGGAGAGCAGTAAATTCCCAAAATCCAGAATAAGTGCAGTGGTCTCAACAGAGCCACGCTGGTTTGCACAGAGCTGATCAGCTGTGAGCTGCAAATCTGTGTAATAGCTGGAATTTTAGAGTGCAGTCATGATTTTACACTCTGAAACTTCACTGGGGAGCTTTTCCTGCTGGGCTATCCCTGTTCATCTGCCTTCCAAAAGATATTCAATGTTTGTCACAATGTTTTGGTGGGCAAATGTTGCTGTTCCTTCTATGTTTCTTTATTACTTAAGAAATGCTCTGTAGTCTAAAGAAGTGTTGTAAATATTTTGAAACAAGGATGAAGCTTATTTCCTGCGTGAGTCTGTGCTAATTCCACAGGATGATGCAAAGATCATGGCTTTTTTCTCCAGTTTTATTAGGCTCAACAGAAATTTTGATTTCTGTGTCAGTGTGAAGAATACATTGAGTCTTGTTTTTGAATGAAAATGGAATTACTTCAAAATTAGTAATGCTTGTTGTTTTTAAGAAGAGTCTAACCTAGAACATGACTGTTCTTTAAAACACTAGGTGAACAAAAACAACATTTAAATTCTTTTTTTTTCCCCAACTCTGAATTGAGAAGATTCAGCAACTATGGGCTTATTCTCTTTTAAAGAAAAAGCATGAAATAGTACAAAGACATGTGAAAGTTCACTTATGTGCTCTTGAGTTCCTAAACTGATGTTTACTGAGTTCCTAAACGGATACTTACTCAGAGAACCTTAGGGATAACTATACTTAGAGTGCTATTCCTTACACAGTCACAGATAAAATAAAGCACTTGAGTATGTTATTTCCTCTAGTCTTTGACCATTTTATCCTTGTAAAATGCAAACAATATTTACAAACACTCCCAGTGATCTCAGAAGCTCAAGGAAATGTGTGAATTCTCTGCCAGAAGTCCATCTACAAAAGTAAAGAGCGGGGCAGGGCTGCACGGAGGTGATGGTGTGGCTTTCCTGGGACAACCAGCAGCCACATCCCTTTTCCCATACATAAATGGCATTTAGCAATAGCTAGAAACAAAAGGCCCCTCTCTCCCTCTCTGAATACAGTGACATTCATTCTCAGAGAAGCAGGGGCAGCTTTTTGAAAGCAGACTTCTTCAGTCCAACAATAACACACAATGAGTTATTGACTTGTTTATATATGGAGCTCTTTTCAGTAACTAACTCTGACTCCCCACAGTCTGGACAAATGATTGATTTCGTTGTTAGAAAAAGAGAAAGCTCTTGCACTAAACTCTGTAGTGCAAACTACTTTTTCCCCATTTGTTCCCCCACTGAATAGGACCTTATTAAAATGCACTTTCCAAAAAATACCTGCAGCTGGCCTCTATAAGCATGTTTTGTATATATAAATAAGTAATTTGTCCCACTCTTTTGTATGGTAACAAACCACTGGAGAATCTTGTCAACACAAGATATGAAGGTTGAGTGTCGGAGAATTTTGGTTAAACAGTATTATTTGTATTGATCTGCATAAAAAGCATAATTGTAAAGGTATTTACAGTAGCTGTTTGGTTAAAAATAATGACTTTTAAAAATTAATAGGCAGGATTTTTTTACTGAGAAATTTTCTTTTGGCACCAGTTCTTAAAGTAACATGTATAAACATGTTATTCTGATACTTTTATATCTATGGCCAACTAAACAGGTATTTGAATAACTATTAATTCAGCTTTTAACTTTTGCATATATTTGTAATATAGAATTTATGGGAGGGTTTATGTGCTCAATATGTTAATTCTCCATGCACGTATATACACACAGAACTTTATTTTACAGAAAATCAGCCTTATGTCCTCTTTAATCACTATGGGTTATCTTTAATAAGCAAACAAGTATTTAGGGTTTTTTTCACAAATTTAAATACTAAGGCATATTGCTTTAAAAGATGCTGCAAATACCCCATACCTGCATTGCAGGAAGAATTTAATATTGCCAAAAAAGAATGCAGAGTTCTACTGAGCCCTGAAATTTGTTGGTTACACATCATAGGCAGTTAGGGACTCATTAAAATGTTGCTGAAGGTGTTTTCCAATGCATTTTACTAACACATAGAAATTTAATGGATTAATGGAGCTATTGCCACACTACTGCTGATTCTCTGGGTTCTTTTGCTTGTGAAATTGTGTTAGCCATGGCACACAGAATGCAAAATGTGACCATTTTGCTGCAACTTTACATAAATTCTGTAGAAATGAGAGGTTAGAAGGAAGTAAGGTGTCCTAGCCCTTGTGTACATGTGAATTTTCTTTGGGTTCCTTACAAGATGGAAGTGTTGGCTTTTGGGTTGAACAGGTTTCTATGTTTCTATTTCTATAAAAAGAAAACTGGGAAAGTGCAAATTGTGGATTTCTAATCTTTCTAATCTATTAGCCTTGAATCTTGATAATTTTGTTATTCTAATTCTGAGCTTACCTTGTCACACCTTGATTTTACTAATTTACATTCTTTCTAAGTTTTGCGTATGCATTTCTTTTCTCTGCATTCTTTCCACTCAATCTTTAATTTGTTTCCCCCCCAAAAAATTTTTCTTATCATACTTACCTCCTTTTCTGTTTTTAATGTATTTTTCCTGACATAATTTGGCTCTATCTTGGAGTGCTAGCACAGACAGGTCACCAGTTTTCCCCTAATTGCCCAGACAGAGCTGTTTAACAAAATTAATGATATTAACTTGGTTTACAATAGGATATTCAGATGTTCACTTTGCCTTGCAAGAACCCAGTTAGAATTACCAACGATTTATTAAAAAATATAGTTGCAAGGGGAAAAATTAACTGATTTTCTCTGCTCTTATCCATTTTCCTATGAATATCAGGTATTAGCATAATTTTTGAGGGAGGATGCATAAGCAAAGAGTATTTGCTATGAAAATTCATGTAGAGCAGAAATTTGCTGCAGAAATGAATGTCTGTCTTGTTATCTCTAACTTCCCCATGTATCTGGCTTGGGCGTGGAGATCAGGATCTCAGAGCAGCATCATTTTTAGCTGCTTGTGGAGGCCTGGGGGAGGAAAAGGAAGGGCTATTCTTCTGTGAAGCCTCTGTAGCCTTTTGTGAGGACCCCGAAATGCATCAGGTTTTCCTGTGATCTCAACGCAGGCACACTTACAATTGAGTGGTCCCTCCCCCTGTGTGTGAATGTCCTGGGACAGAGCCTCAGCTGTGCTGTGCTGGTGGGTCTTTTTACTCATTCTGATGCCTTAAGTTTTAGCTTTCATGTTTTTCAGATTCTGTGCTGTCTAGGGGTGCAGTTCTGAGCCTCATATTCAGTGTTAGTCAGCTCTCTTCACAGAGTAGGGAGACAAATCCTTTTCCTGCTGGAGACCAAGGACAATTGTTGCAAGTTTTCAGGCCCAAAAGCACAAACAATGGTGGACTGAAGGGATAAAACAAGAAGGATGGGACTTCATAATCTGAAGCTGTAATTGGACAATTAAACCCCTATATGCAAATGGACCAGAACTTATAAAAGTGTGAGACCTCATTACTGATCATGCATTTTGTGACCATTTTGGGTCCACATTGGGTGTAGCCCTGGCCAGGCTCTTATCCTGCCCAAGGTGTACATTAAAGGCCTTTCAATAAATATCTACTTTATTCTCTGAGCTCTGTTCAGTCTCTGTTTCAGGTCAGCCTTCCCAAGGCATCAATTTAATAGTGTGGCATGCAAACCTGGACTCCAGCCTTTGCCACCCAAGGCTTTGAGAAAATCTGGGAACAGCAGCTCTGTGGAGCTTTCAGGCTTTTTTCTCTCCTGCAGCTTCAGGCATTGTGCACAGAATCACACAAGGACAGCCAGATCCCGGTCGTTGGAAGATATTCCAATTTATTGGACAAGGTTTACTTATTGCACTGGAGAAACGTATTTTCTATGAAATGCAGCAAATAGTTTAAATATTATTGAGTCAGTACGGTCCCATTCAGCAGTGATACAAGAATAAAATTAAGCATATGCTGAAAAAACAGGACACTATATTTGTGTCTTTCTTTTCCACTAAAGAGAAGTAAGGATGCAGTGTGCAATTTCAAAGATCTGTGACTGAAATCAACTCTTTTGGTTTAAACTCTTGATTCGTTTTACTTTGAAGGTGTTTTACTTTATTTTTACTTATGCATGAAAGTGCAGGTCTTTGTGCTCTGAAATCTTTAAAAGTGCCCTTAGAATTTGTCATAGGAAAGCTCTTAGATCCTCTGCAAGTGCCCAAGCATTTTCTCATATTTAGAATCAGATTTTTAGCAATGTTTTCTGTCAAATGAAAGGCATGTCCCATATAGCTTTGTCAGCCCTTAGCTCGTGCCAGGAAGAAAGCTTTTCTGTGCTAACAGGAATCATCTTTAACTTTTATATTTACTTAAAAGCTTACCCATCTGCTCCCAGATCTGCAGGTTTCCTTTTGAGCTGTAATTGCTGAAGGCCAGTGGGTGTACTGGTGTCAGTCAAGTTGGGCACACACAGGGCCCCTCTGTCTTTGCAGAGGTTTCATTTACCACACTTAGATGAATGCTCTGAATGGTTTAAAACTTTGGGACAGTAGATGAAATCCTGGTTTCATTGGAGTCAATAACTGATCCTCTCATGCTGACCCTGACTGGCAGGTGTCTTGGGAAGGCAACAGCCTGCCACTGTTCAGAGAGGAAAATGCAGCTGTGAGGCCAATCCCCACCATAGGTAGGGCACAAGAGCATTCAAACTGAACCCCTCAAGGAGCTGGAAGCTGGGAGTTTTAAACAACCCACGCAAAACCATTGACTACTGTCAAAACCAGCATGGTCTTAACTTTCTTCTTAACCTCACCCCTACTGCATATGACTTAGGCATAGCTTTCACCCCTTTAAAATAGTGAGCACTGAAAAATATATTTGGGATATATGAAGCTTTTAGGTTATTCATTCTGAAAAATGGGGGTTTTTTTGTAATTATATTGCACGCCAAGGAACTCTAATAACATTTAAAAGATATCAATTTCCTATTTGATGCAAAAAAGAATGAATGCACTTAAAAATGCTTATATGAAAATGTACAAGAAAGTGCCATATAGGTGTATATCAAAACACTTCTTATGGGTTTCTAATGCATGTGCCTGTAGCATGTTATTATCATTCTAAAGCTGGAGTTTGCTTTTAACTTTTAGGGGTAAAAGTCATTAAAGATTCTTTCAATGATAACTGAGGAGTTGTGTCTAAAGCCAGAAAAAGTAAGTGAATTATATAAAGCAATTTTGTTAACAACTTAGACAAAAAGAAGACCACAAAGACTACATTAGGAGGCCTGAAAAGTTATTTTTTGGCATTGAAGCTCATTGTGACCTCCTTGTAAAAATGGGACAATTTTCTACCATGCGCCTTCTTAATGACCCAGTAAAATAATTGCCAAAAATAATTTCAGGTTACACATTTCTGAATTTTCATATTTCCATCTTTTCTGCGGGGCGTTGTACTCCAGAGATGCAAAGTGTAATTTCTCCATAAGAGAGAGAGAGGAAGAGCTGTGCAGGGCAAAAGCAATAACTTCATATTCCCTGTGCCTTGCTTAGGCACACACACACTGAAGTGTCCTGGACTATATATATATGTCACTCTATTCTGAATTTAGTCTCTCCTTGGGTTTATGATCCAGTTCTACTAATGAATTTAATGCTGCTGATCAGAAACGATCAAATAACTTGTAAAGTCAGTATCAATATTGGCTGGCAGGAAAAATTTCAGTTCTTATTAAAGTAAATGAATTTATGATGAATTATGACTATTATGAATAACTTTTTGTAGAACAATTATCTTAGTTCAATCTTAATAATGTATATTCTGGAATGTCTCTGAAGATAAGCCTTTTTTCTTTGGAGACAACTATTGCACTTCACCCCCAATTTTGTTCTCTTTCTTTGTCTTCCTGGTTCCATGTTGAGTAGTCTGACATGGACACTTTAACTTTCTTTTCTAGACTTTTCTGTGTAAAATTATATTGAAGGTTGACTTCTAGCTCAAACTACCTCCATGAAAAATCAAAAATTGAGTGGTGGCATTAGGATCCATGCTTAACCATCACAGACTGACTTTTGCTGACATCTAATATTGATAAAAAAAGAAGTAAAACCACCCAGTTCCCAGTTCTGTGAAACACAGAGTGCAGAACTGCTTATTCTGCCCCCAAACAGAATTTTGGCAAGTGCAATTTCATTCTTCTTCCCTCACTGTGGCAGAATGGAAATAAATTGACCCTTTGCTTGCACAGATTTCTCCCTCTTGGCTTCACTACCTTTATTTTCATGATGAAAATGTAGAATAAAGATTATGTTCTCTCTTTCCTTACCCCTACCAGCAAACTTTCTGCCCATATGTTTGGAACAAAGGGAATAAAACCAATCAGTGACTGGGTGGGAAGGGTAGATGGGAAGCTTGAAATGAGGTAGAAACTCAATATATCCCAATTTAGTTGCTCTACTTTTATTTAGTATCATCCAACCCCATGTAGAGGATGGATTCATCCTTCCTTTAATGAGAACTTCCCTGACTGCAGTGTTTATTTCTCAGATAATCAAAAGGGGTTTGGGTATAGGTCATATTTTTAATAAGTTCTGAAACCTTCTAAAGAAAAGGGACATTTTCTTCAAATTTTCTTTATTTTTATAATATATGATTTCTTTTGCTCGTAAACCAATTTTTAGTAGAGATTTTTCAACAGAGCAAAATATTTAGTGTTCAGTTAGGAATTTAAGTATTTCTTTGCTTTAGTTAGAACTGTGTTACTGCTCTAATTACAAACAAACTGTTCATTTCTTTTATGGGAAGATGTAGTTTACAATGTCAAGATTCAGTAAGTTAATCATAAGATTTTGCAGGAAATATTATAATGAAAAACTATTAAATCAAGCATTTCTTTTTACAATATCTCATGCTGTGAAGTTGTTGGCAAATTCTATAAATGAAATATTACTGCAAAATTGATGGCAGTTAAAAGTGAAGAATTATTTCAGAGTATGTTTCTTGATGGCAAAAAGAAATAACCTCTTCAGATATTATATTATTAATAAATGCATCTCATCAGAATTCTCTCTGTAAATTTATATTGACATTCCATTTCTTGGAATAATTAAAAATATTTTTAGAATTATATCAATGATATTTCACTTCTCCATCAGTAACTTATAATTGAGGTTAGCTTGTCTCAGTGATAATACTTCTCCTGGTTATTTACTAATTTCTAACAAATCAATTTTTTCTTAAATAGAACAGACTCACTAAACATCACATGTAAACTTCAATCCTGGTCTCATTACTTTGGTAGAAATTCTAAATTATCTGCCTGAGGTCAGCATGAATTATTTTTCCAGTTCCATGTACCTAACAATTTTATCTCTTTCTGCTGAAAGGCATGTACCAAACCAACAAGCTTTTGATGACTTATTAGCAAAAATATGGAAGTAGAAGACAAACACCATTTATTATTACCATAACCAAAATATTGCCCTGAACCATCCTTGAAATGTTTAGAAGGACATGAAAATAAAAACAGCAATGAAATTTATGTAGCTGAAAAGAGAAATATGTATTATGGGCAAAATATTAAAAATTATTTTGGTTCTAGATTTTCCAGTAAATATTATTCAGTTAATTTAGAGATGCCAAATTTTCCCTTTGGAGGTTACAAATTGATAACCCACATATAAAAAACCATTTGATTTACTGTGATGTTGGGAATTACATGCAAAAGCCATTCAGGGGGTTCACTAACTTTTGCAGGTTATTTTAACTCTCCTCCAAAAGACTTCTGGTACAGAAAAAAACACGGAGATGGTGACTGGTACTGCACCACCCAGTGCCCAAGCACCTCCCATGGGTCACACATCTTCTGGAATTCTTTTAGGAAGAATTCCATCACAGAAGGGGTGACTGGGCATTGGAAGGGGCTGCCCTGGGAGGTGGTGGAATCACTGTCCCTGGAGGTATTTAAGGAAAGACTGGATGTGGCACTCAGCACCATGATCTGGATGCCACGGTGGTGTTTGGTCATAGCTTGGACCTCGGAGTCAAAGCTCAGTGACCTTGGAGGGCTTTCCCAACCCAGCTGCTCTGTGACTCTGAGGGTCTCAGCCTGGGCAGGGAGCTGCTCACCTTGGCACCCCTGAGCAGCTTTAACCTGTAGACAGCCAGGAGAGGCCAGCAGGAAGGGAGGAGCCCCTCTGAGCAGTGTGAGGTGGATGCAGGGCACTCAGAGCTCTCTGATTCTCTTTGGAATTATGACATCCATTGCCCAGAGAATATTGGGCCTTCATTTTGTCTTTCGAATAACTATGTCAGTTGTCAGTATTTCATATGTCCTTCAATGTGGATATTAATTTCAATGTCATTTGACATTAGCCTGAATACAAATTCAGTAGCATTTCCATGTTAAATGATCAAGCTTTATCTTTACATAGTTCCCATTTTTGTAGTTTTCTGACTCAACAATTTATTGTAAGTGTAATTCAAACAGAAGGCATTGTATCACACTAGGGGGCATATTAATTATCATGTGTATTCCAAAAAAAATAATAAAATGTAGATATATTAAAACAATCCCAGATTAGATTTTATTCACTAACAACTTAGACATTCAACCAATGACCAATTGTTAACACAAACACTGGGATACGTGCTTTTTGCATATTAAAGGGTTTTTATTTTAAAACATTACAGAATCTGAACATTTGGACCCATTGTAAATAATTAATTGTGGCACCACCACAACCTTACTTTTGATGTTGGTTTTTTTCTGGTTTCTGGATTACCTACTGAGTAGTATTTCTTTTTTACAATTAAATAACTCTAGGGACATGAAATTACATTTCTTTCATTTCTTAGCATTTCTCGTGTGAGAGTCTAGAAGCCGAGTGCTGTTAAAGCTGAATTTTGAAAATATTTGGGCACATGAAGATGCAGATAGGTGCACAATGTGATTTTTCAAAATTCAGACAGTTACTCCCCCTCTCTGCTGGAAGGGAAAATCCTAGAAACTGGTGGGAATGTCATCATGACTTCACTCATTACTCATTAAGAAAAGTCTTCCCCATGATTCCTGATGGTCTTTGTTTTGCCTTGTTTAGAAAATAATTGCAGCTGCTGAGCTCTGATCTTGGTGTAAATCAATACTGCAGCTGTTGAAGCTTTGCTGATCTGTACCAGCTGAGGATTTGTTTCACTACATGTAAACTCTTATTGCTGTTCTTAAAATTGTGTGTCTCCTGCCCCTTGTTCAGGTTGCAATTGACAGGTTCAGTGCAAAGTGGCTCAGAGCACTCTCTGATGACATGAGTGGGCTCTGGGCAAGCAAGCATTTAAACTGACAGCTGACTTTCCAGAGCCAAACTAAACGGGAGAGGCATGGATGGATGCTGGTAACAATACCTGGACTCTGTGTGTTGGCATAACACAAATACCTGATACTCCTCTTTGCTGTGGATTTGCAGCAGCATCAGCAGACTTGGAATACCTTGCAGGATTGTCTCAAAACCAGTGTATAATCATCACCATTAGAATCTGTGAAACTGGAAAAATGGGATTATACATATTTATCAATCCAGGTTACAAGTGACACAGGCATCCCCCACCTTGGTGATGAACACAGATTACGGAAGGAGAAAATAGTCGTGGACTAGCAAGAAAAATAGGCTGCTCTCCTCAGGTAGAGTTTTGCAACACACAGGGGACAGCGACTCCTCTCTCACATCCGTGCCCTCACCCTGTCCCATGCCAGCACAGGATATGACCCTTCTATATTTTTAATGAGAAAAGAAGTTTATTCTTTGCATGTGTTGGGATTTTTTTTTTTTTTTTTGCTGTGTGGTGCTCTTTCACCATTCCCTTGCCCAGCTCCTGTACAAGTGTCACTTCCATGAGGAGTTTTCCTGGCGAATGAGGAGTAAAATGTGTAGGCTCTCTGTGGCACAATGAAAGCGTGCATTTTTTTCAACTTATGCGTACGTAAGCCTTCTTTTGTGAATAAGACTCATAGGGTCAGATAATGTTTAAAGGGAAAGGCTTTATGTCTCTCAGGCCTGCATGTTTCCACATGGATGCTTCTACACACACACAGATTGAATTATGAACAGACCTATTAATGCTGGGATCACAAAAGGTCAAGTTTTGTCTTCTTTTACCTCTATTCAGAATTGCTTTTGAAAGGGGGGAAAAAAGGGATTTGCAGAAAAAAAAGATTCATGATGAATAATTTTACAGGTCTTTTTTTTTTTCTGTCTTTTAGCAACATCTGGGAGTTGGAAAAAAAAATTTCTTATTATGTAAAATAGTCCAAGGGTATTGTATTACTAGATTTTAATATATTTCCTTTGGGTCACTTGGAGGGTTACCTAATGGGATGACCTGCTACATAAGGAACAAAAACACCAAAAAGGAACTTTAGGAAAATATTCCTGCTACTATATAATGGACATGTTTAACTGAAGAAAAATTGTCAAAGTATTCCAAGAAAAATCCTTAAATGTTGGTCATTTTTTTGGGGTTTTTTTTTTGGGAAAATCTTAAATTGAAATTGAACTATTCCTTTAGACTACTCATTTGAAAAGTGAGTATTTAAACTTTAATATCCACATCCACATAAAAGCAGACATTACAAAGTGCTCTGCCAGATCTCATGACAAGTAATATTTATATTATTTTCACATTTTTTTTTGCTAGAAGAAAATGAAATAATCTTATTGAAGAATACCTACTGCATTTTCATGTTCGATATCCAATACAGAGTCCTGAAGTAACTCTAATACCTAAAAATATATTCTCCTATATTTTATCCTATATGTTCCACAGAAAACATGTTTGAGAGAACTGAGGAAATGGGAGATGCTTTTAAGATGGCAAAAAGTTAACATTATACCCTAAAGCTCTGCATTACTTTTGGCACCATTTTAGGTATATATATTGGCATTGATGCAAATGCTTGCAAGAATAAGTATTTAACTTCACCACTACTCCCTTTTTGTAATGCTAAAAATGTATTTCGTCTGCTTATATTTGCAAAAAATGATACCAAACATCCTGAAAAAGAAAAATGCACGAGTGAAATAAAATTCTTGAGTGTGATTAAGGCTGGACATTATTCATAGAAGTCCAGAGAAACCTATTAAAATTAAAGAAGTGGATATGATTATAACAAATAAAATGCATTAATAGAAAAGGTGATTCACATTGAAATAATCACTGGCATTATTTTTACAATTTAAGAATTACAGACTCAAAAATGGATAAAATCATCTAGGAATCCCTATGGGCTCAAGTAAATGAGATTAATGGAAGGAAGTCAACTTTGACACTGTATAAAATCAGGACAGAAAATGATAGCAAAATATCATAATTTTGTTTTATCAACACCAGCATCTGAAACTACATTTTTTTTCCCACAGACTTAGCAAATAAAGCTATAGTAAAAAAAAAGGCTTAACACTTTGTCTTCAAAAAGAGTACAACTATTTTATTTAAAGTAAAAATGACAAACAGTGGCTCAACTAAAATGAAAACAAAACATTACAAAAATACCCATGCATAAAATAGATAAACAACAGCATTTCAACACAAGGCTCATGACATTTTTTTCCTTCTGAGTACTTAATTCCAGAACTCACTTTTGCATGTAATCCTTGAGTCCTGTTACCTTTGTTTTGTGGTAAGGGTCAGTGTCAGAGACTCAACTAGGTTGGGTTGGGCTGATGACTATGTAGCAATGTTCACGTTCTTTTTGATATGCAGGAATCTCTAAGGTCTGTGTTTTCTTAATTGATATATTTTATTTATAAGGGAATAGAATAAGGCATAATAATGTAGTAATAAAGAAGAAGAATCTGTTCAAGCAGTTGGAAAACATTTCCCTTCAATATGTGTCACACTGTCCTTTAATAAAAAAGGCAGAGTAAATAAATCTGAAAAATCTCATGCAATTCAAGGCTTCATGGCTGCCTTGCTGGTGTGAATATGGTTTTCTGTGTGTACAGACACCCTCTGCAGTGAAATCATGTGACTGCCCACACAATACACAGCTATAACTCCTTAGTTGCCATGCACAATCTATCCCAGTTATTTCTCCTGAGCCATTAAAACTAATGGCATATGTAATCCAATTTTCTTTGAGTTAGATGCACAATTACTCACGAGAAATGAATTTAGGAACACAAACGGAGACAGCTGGAGGTATAGGTTCAAACACTCTGTGGTCCCAGTATTTTGCCTTTGTAAATGTAAAGCTCACATTCCCAAATAAGATACAAAGTTGTATGTTTCCATACTAAAACACAACTCCTTAGTTGTGTTCCTATGCTTAAATTATATAACTGGGGTGTGGCTGGTTAGACTCCAATTCTGAAACCAGAAAGCTCTGCAACCAAAAGTTTTGAGAACATTTGGGCTGGTTTTTTGTAAGCATCCCTCTTTTGAGCATCCTGCTGATGTCTGTCCTTTCTGGAGGGCAATTCCATTAGCATTTCTTAGTGGTTTACAAAATTGAACATTATGATGGTGATGATCATACAGTTAACATAACGAGTTACATTTAAGGGCCCCAAGAATGTAAATTCTAAACTGTGGTTACTGTGTCTGCCAGATATAAACACTGCCCACTGGAAAGGCTCCCTTTATTTTGCTTTAAGGACTTGTAGGATAAGCTTGATCTTTGAAAGCATGGCAGTGATGATTTTTACTGTATTTAGATCTCTTCTATGCCTCCTTGATCTCAGACATTTTCTTGTCCTTTCCAAATTCATCAAGAATATACATATATAGCTCTTATTATAATGAAAATATGGCATGATCTATGTATAAAAATAATGAAAAAATTTTAATGAAAACTGGAAAAATATATGCTAAATATCATTAAAGAAATGTATAGCTAACACATATAAATTCTGTGGAAGTTTAAGAACTGTTTTTGTTTTTAATTTGAATTCATGCCATTTTTCTGTGAAAACAGAGATTGTAAATTAGAAATTCTGGAAGTAATGAATGTGGTTTTTCCAGTTATTAAAGATCATTATATATGTATAATTACTGGTGATTTATATGATTGCCTATACAATCCAAAATAAAGGGGGAGGAAAACTGTGTTTATTCCTAGCATTTGCTACTCTTAATCATGGTTTTGGATACAGTCATGTCTCTTTTTCTCTGGAGGCATAAAAATATAACCATGCATCTATATTAGAAATAAATTTCTGTATAGAAATTACACATCTGAACTCTGTATCCTCACCCACCTGGAACAGTAAACCACCTCGTAGTTCTGTTGGTTTGTGAGAAGAAATCTGAGAGATGCTACACCAACTTCAGCTCCTCCTGTAACTATTGCAATTTCACTGCTCAGGTGAGGAGGCTGAGTGATGACTCCAAAGCTCTGGAGTCATCTCCTGAAATCCTCCACCCTTACAGGCAAAGCAGGAACAGGGATCTGCAGCTGTAGGTATTCACCAGGGTGTGCCACAATCACAAAACCATTGCAGGATTTGTACCAAATATGCTTCAATATGGATGTGGTCTCATAATTTGGTTAAAATATCTTGGTTTCTGGCTGGTAACATCATATACACCTCTATGAATATGGAAGTGAATTTGTTCAAAATTAGGCTGTGTTCCTCATCTTTTGGGAGAAGGCCTTAGAGAGGGTTTTTAATAGCTTTTAATTTGAAGTTGTTAAAATATATAAAAGTTGTCAGTTCGTTTCACTAATTAGTTTAAAAGTCAGTGGGTAGGAGATATATATATATATATATATATTTAAACTACTTTTTGAAAATTAAATTCTATGAAATTAAAGAGTTCTGCCCCACATGTTTTCCCAGGACATTAAAAGACATGCTTGAAGTTCTACAGTATTCTGCAACCATCTTAATACATCTGAGAAAATACAGTCTATTAACCTATCCTGTAATCAACCTTCCTTTGACAGATAGATATTCTAAAAAATTCTTTGACCCAATAGCACTTTAGATGTGCGTATGTCTATCCCCTTTAACCAGTGTATAGCTGTGGGAGGGCTAAAATAATTCAGGGTAAATTTTACAAAACAGGTTGCTCTGCAGTGCTTAAAACAGTGTTAGGTTTCTGCTGTGGAGTTTATCCAGCTCAAGTGAAGAGAATGGGAGCATTTTTCTGGGTTTATGTTAACTTTATGGACAGCATGGTAGCAGTTTTGTAATTTGCTGTCTTAACTTTCAGCTTGGCCTGACTTTTGTTCTTTCAGCAGTTTCACTGCTGTAGTGAGAACTCTAAATCTTGTTTCTGTAACTCTTGCATAACAGCAGACCTTATGTCTTTGCTTTCCTCAATCTTCCACAGAGAGAAAGTGGGTGAATCTCCAAGCTTTAGATATTAATTGTTTCCTATGGCAAATTATTGTACTGAGTACTTGGCATTACTTATACACCTACAGGAAGCCTACAAAATTCCTTGTTATCCATCAGGAAATCAACTTGCCATATGATCTATCTCTTCCAGGAAAGCCTAGGTCTAAAAACAGAATTTTTCCTTTTGGTATTATAGTATTTAGCTATATCACAAACTATAGTAATTTCAGACTGAGGTCTTCCTCAGAGTTCAAATCAACCACAGGTGCTCAGTTTTGGAGTTTTTTTTCATAATCTGGGTTTAAGAAACTTTTCAGAGAATAAGGAAACCTGTGACAGTGCCTACCAGAACAAGACTGGGAACATCTGAGGAACAGAGAGTGCAGATGTTGCAAGTTAAGTATCTGGTTATTTTGTTTGCAGTATTTCTTCACGTGATTGTGGCACCTACATAGCAACACAGACTGGAAATTAGACCTATACTGTCATATTTGGATATTTGTTGCAAATAAGCACAATCAGAGTTTATTCTTTATAGATACTCAGAATGAACTGTTGGCTGAAGCTAAAATATTTACCTGTAAATACACACATAGGTTCTGAACGTTTGTGTTTTCTTGAACAAATCAGTAAGAAAATAAATTTACTGTTACTTTTTTAATTTTGAGATGACCTCAGTGTCCTTCTGTGTTATTCCTGGTTTGAGTGTGGAGTGAATATTCTTCCAGAAATTTTAACACTCTCTGTCAAAATTTTTTTCCTTCTTTTTGTCAGGGGAAGACTTCTAATCTCAAAACTGCACAAGGAAATTACCTGTCAGCAGGTAACTTCAACAGGCAGGAAACTTTTCTTTGCTTTTTTTGTTTCTGTGAACATTTAGTCTTCGGAAGACTTGATGTGATCAATTAGAAAAACCCACCATCAAGAAACATTGATAATTCTGTTTTGTTTTAGGATTGTAGTCTCTTGAGGTATTTATGATGGGGATATTGTAATATGCTGAAAAATATTTCACATTATGGGCAAGAATCCCAAATTGAATCAAATGTATTTTACATAAATATCAGCGCTGTATTTTTGGACTTATTTAGGGATCACAAGAGAACCCTGCTATTGACTTTAGTAGGAATAGGGCTTAAATAGCTTTTGTTTAAAATATATGTACATGTTCATGTTCAATCACTGTACTTCAATTATATTTTTCTCTAAATTAATTAAAAATATATCCAATTATAAAAATGTCTCCTATCAGACTTGTATGTTGCAACAACTAGTCTTAACATACATGTCTTCAAAATATTTTTCTCTTGAAAATTTTTTCCTTAGAAAATTAAGAAAACTCCCATATAAGGATTATTCAGGTAGCTAACACCTCACAGGGTCAACTGTTTAATAATAAAAACAGGTGAGTGGAGGGGTGAGGAAATGTGAGATGAGTTACTAAATGAGATGTTTATTTGTTGGGTTTTGGTGCAAATTTGACCTCTGATTAACGGCTGCTCCTTATGCCATTGTTGTCTGGTTCATAGTTATTTCTTAGCATGTTACAAAATAGACAGCAAGGTAAAAAGTTTATTTCACTGTGCACTCCCCTCCCTCCCTCCCTCCAGTCCTCTGTAAATTCTTGTCTAACCGCTTCCCCAACACAGACACATCTGGCTATTCACCCCACATCGTCACTGAATCGAGCATTGTGTGTGTGCAGACTGACTCTAATGAGATCATACCTGACCAAACCATTCCAGAGGTGGAGCAGCGTTTGGTGCGGTCAGAAAAGAGGGAGATAAAGGAAGAGCACGGCTCCCAGAGCATTCCTGTCATAAGTGCTGTGCAGCACAGCCCCTGTAATCCTCTCGAGCCTGCTCTCACAGGTTGGAGTGTGCTGAAGTGCCAGTGCTTCTCTGGAATGCCAAGACATTAGCTCATGTCTCTTCAGGGAATAGGGATCCCTGAAGGTTTGAGGAATAAGGTGGTTTGGCTCTGATTTCCATACAAAGCATCTTCTTTTGTGTGACATTAAAGGATAGTTATAGCTACACGGAGAGGTTTAGATGAATTCCAAACACCCAGAAGTTGCAAAGTTTAGTACCAAACTTCTTAGCTCTGCATGTAGCAAGGCCTGCACTGCTTATCTGGGATTTTCCATCCAGAAGTGGCATTGTTTCATTAATGTAATTATTGCACTGACTAGACATTTTGATTAGCATTTCCCTGCAATGCCCTCATTCTCCTCACCAATTACAACTGAAAAATTAAACTTGGAACATATAGCTGAAAGAATCTAGACTTTCACTTAAAAACGGAGTTCACTTTTTCTGGTTTTATGCACAAACAAATGTGCGTATAGATTTGTGCGTGGTGAGCACTTATTTAAAACAACAAAGAAATGGTCTACATCCCACTTTCATAGTTTCCAGTTCTGAACTACATTGGAAGATTGTAAACTGCCCTTCAGGCTTGAATTTACACTTGATCTAAATAGTTATCTCTGAAGAATAAATTTTATGTGTGGTCTGTGTGCCTGTTTTGGGTTGCTCATTTCATCTTTTACAGAAAGCTGTGCCTTACACAAGCTTTACTTTAAATTAATTTGTTCTATATGAAGGGATTTAAACAATTATGCTCTGGATCAGGGATAAGAACTTCATGAATTGTTTAAATTTTCTTCTGAACCAAAAAGTACATTTAAAAGATCCAGATTTTTGTTGTTCTTGTTCTATGTAGTCATTGATATAGAAAATAAACTGGATCTTTTCTGAACACATTAGGCTCTGTCTAGCAGTAGATGGATTAATTTTATCTAATTTTTCTTCTTCCCAGATGCTGTAATTTGAAGGGAAAATAGAG
This sequence comes from Argya squamiceps, assembly GCA_037834095.1. NCBI lineage: Eukaryota > Metazoa > Chordata > Aves > Passeriformes > Leiothrichidae > Argya > Argya squamiceps. Next base: position 1,694,453 of record JBBMKD010000216.1, on the reverse strand, counting down.
ATGTAGAAAGAAAAAATTAAATTGGTTAGAATGTATATTTGTTTTCCCTCTCTTAAAAGAATCCTCTTATTAGCTGAAATGATAAAAGTTTTCAGAGCTCTCAGTATGTGGATTGCTGTGGCAATAATACAGCCACATTTGACCCATGTGCTTTGCTTGAAGCACTCCCCAAGTCCTCTGCGTGGTTTTTTTAACAGCTCTATCTTCCCTCCGGAGAGGTTCCTTTGGATCCTTTGGTCTGGGCTGCAGAAGATCCTGGATCAGGGTGGTCCTAAGGCTGAGCACACCTCCTTGTTTTCCAGTCAGAACCCTTTCAGGTTCTGAGATGTTCATGTTCTAAGGCATGGCTAGGGCTGTCTTTTGTGAAGTGATGCAAAATAAAATCACAGGGTGAACACAAGTGAAATGTAGTTCCCATTTTGGTATGTTTAAAAAGTGGGAAAAAAAAAAAAGGGTGCAAAGTGTGAACATGGCATTTATGAAAGAACATGTAAAGGTGTCAGCATTTACATGCTGATATTTGAAGCTCAGTGATCATACAGAGAAAGCTCTGAATTTGTGTTGGCCTTGCTTTGCTTCAGTCATTCTGCTTAAAACATTATTAAGCTTTTTCATATGAAAAGGAAATAGTTGCTCAGAGCCTAAACTATGAGGCACAGAAGTTAAAATCTGCAAAATATATGCTGGATTTAACGCATGTTAGGCTCATGTAATTGGCATACTTTAGAATATCTATCTTATTAACTAGAAGCCTCTTTACACTTTGTATTTTTTCTATACAGTAGAAAAGTAGTAGTACTTTGTAAGTGAACCAAATATTAAGACTATTTTAATGTAAATGTTTCCTTTCAATAACAACATCTATGAAGCTTTCAAACCCATCCTTACTTTCTTTTAAGCCAAAACGTGTCGGAGAAATTCTAGGAGTTTGTGAGAATTCTAGGAGACAGTGTCTCTGTTTAGCAAAGACTCACCCAAAGGCTTCAGAGAGTGAAGGAGGGAATGCTGCTGGTCCTGCAGCACTCAGTGCAGTCTGGTAGGTTGTGTTTGGCTGGCTCAGGTGTTATCTGTGGGCAGAATATCTTATTTGTGGTTGGTGAACATCAGGTGTCTTCCTGCTCAGAGGAAAGGAATCCAGTCCCAAGGCTGTAGGGTGAAATGGGGTATGGAAAGGTGGGGATGGCTAAGATGTTTGCCTCGATGGTACATCTCTAGATCAAAACTAAAATGTAGATGCAGCCAAATGATTACTAAGAATTAATTGTTTAATTTGCACCCTTAGCTTGCATATGTTTTTGCAGGTATATGAAGGTGATGAAGGCACAGGGGAAGTACTTCTCTATTAACAAGAAAGAACAGGGAAATTATTCTGAGAATCAATCCAGAGCTATTATGAAAAGACTAAGTAAATGATGACTTTAAATTCAAGTATTATCTTGTTCAGAATGAAGTGATTTTGAGTTTTCGCTCAGAAAAACTGGGTTTTTACAGCTTTGGGTGTTGACCCCCAGGATTCCCACAGGGCTCACGATGCAGGGCCTGTCCCATGGCAGTGGCCCTTGCCAGGTAGAGCTGCAGGACCCAGGCATCTGAGATCCAGCCACCACACTGATGTGCAGGAGAATCCTCAGAGGAGCAGTGACAATGGAACCAGTCCCTGGTACAAGCTTGCACTGGCATTTCTCCTCTGTAGGTAGTTAAGGAGCACAATGGCCTTAGCCCCTCTCAACGTGCCTCTGAGTCAGAGAGCAGCTGATTTATCTCCTGCCATGTTATCTCAGCTCATTCCTGACATAGCCAGCATATTTTGTGGTGAAAACAACACGTAAAAAAATCTCTTTATTCAATCCCTTGCCTGACCAGATGGTCATATAATATCACTTTCTTAATTAATTGGAATTTTGTATCCAGAGATGGATGTGTTCAGTTTTGAAAATGTTTGTATTTCCTTTTGTCCCTCTTCTCGCAACAGATTTTACAGTGATAAATTATTTACATATTCATGCTAACCATAATACTTTCTTCTTGTATGTGGTAGTTCTGATAGTACTTCCTATTCTGTAGCCAATTCTCATGCAGAGACATCTGTAAACTACAGGGTTGGTCAGACTTTGTCAGTTCAGGCACAAGGTTGGTCAGACTGCAGTTTCTGCATAAATTTCCATTTTTTAAAAAATGTCTTTCCTTAGTCGTTGCTACATCAGTAAAACCTGGCTCTAGGCAAGCCTGGTAGAATCTACTCCAATCTGATCTACGCTCAGGTATGAATACTGAAAAAGTAGAATTAATAGATATATTAAAGACTTAAAATTTGGATCAAATTGCTCTTGAAGCACTGTAATTCGTAAGAGTAGATAGTGATCATTCTAGCTATATGTTAACAATTTAACTGCTTCAAAAGCAGTTGATAGAATTTGTCTCTATTCCTGGAGCTCTTTACCAAAAATCTCTTTAAACTCATGACAAATTTCACTTTTCCTTCTGGGAGTGTTTTTCAATGGTGTTCATTTCTGGCAAACCACAAAATTTTGTCCAAAATTAATTTTTGAATTGCATTCAGGGCTATATCCATGTTTGAGTATAAACTAATTATGGATGTAATTTTTGTCAGTAGCTCTGTTTTGTGCTTCTTCAGAATCAGGTGTCTATGGGAATATTTATTTTAGTCAGGTCAAAATACTAAATGGTTGTCTAACAGACAAAGCCCAGGTGAACTGAAAAGTGACACGTGAGACCTCCTAAGTCAATTATAATAAACAGCATTCACTAAATAAGATCTGTTGGGAGGGGCAAAATAATCTAATAAACAAATACTTAAAAGATATTTGAAAGCAGCTTCTTGCTGAATTCAACAAATATGTGATAATATCAGAAAGAAACTGTAGCTGTACTTTTAAAATACTCTTTTTGTGATGTCTTGGGCTTTTCATCCCTTCACCAGTGAGGTTTTTTGCTTCATTCTGCTTGTCCCTTTGTTTTGGTTTATGGACAAACACTTTACTCAGTCCAAGGTCACATTGTTACAGTGCTTTCATAGAGTGGTTGATCAGTATTTTCAAAATTGTTTTGGCAAACAATTGTTGCATGCTTGTAATTTAATTTTAATTTCATTTCATTTCATTTTGTTTCTCTAAACTGAGATTAACCACTAAGAACTCCACCATATTTATGTCCTCTGTTGACCAACCTAGTGGCACTCTGCAATGGCTGAGAGAACTGGGATTGTCCAGCCTGGAAAAAAGTCTTTGGGGTCAACAGCAGCCTTTCCAAGGCAGAAGGGAGCCTGGAGGAAAGCTGGAGAGGGACTTTTTTCAAGGGCATGTAGTGACAGGACAAGGTGGAATGGCTTCAAACTGAAAGAGAGTAGGTTTAGATTAGATATTAGGGAGAAATTCTTTACTGTGAAGGTGGTGAGGCCATGGCACAGGCTGCCCAGAAAAGCTGTGGCTGCCCCATCCCTGGAAATGTTCAAAGCCAGGTTGGATGGGACTCTGAGCAACCTGGGATAGCGGAAGGTGTCCCTGCCCACAGCAGGGAAATTGGAACTCGATGACATTTAACGTCCCTTCCAGCCCAAACCATTCCATGAGTCTATGATTCTATGAATGAGAACTGCCTGTCTGAGGTGAAATAAGTCCATTTACGAATCACACCTTTTTATTTGTGAACAGGTTTCCAGAAATTTTAATGTGAATATCATATTTGTTAGCTTCCATTAGTTTGGTCCCAGGTTGTTTCTTTTTGTCAATGTTTCAGCATTGTTTGGTTTCTGTTGCTGTTCTTCATTTTTGCAGTAGTTTTCCCTATGGTGTTTTACTAAGAATTTCACTGAGGAAAGTTTTAAACTTTGCCATTCTTAACATCAACTCTGCCCTAACAATACTGTAAAGAGTGGAAGTCTATACTTGCAGGCCATTAGTGTCAGGCTTGTTTTAAGTAGATCTGCTGAAAATCATGTTGCATGATGCACAACACTCTGTGCTGGATAGCTGCCACTGGTGACTGCCAACAGTATCTGGGTTTGCTTGGGCTGGGGATGGTGATGTGAAGAGTCTGCACACTTAGACAAACTTGCTTCATGCTGAACAGAAACTCAGAGCTTGCAAATCTCAGAGGGCAAAATCATTTGGAGACTATCAAATCCTAAATTGCTCTTTTTGGACGGAGAACAGGACAACTACACCACATGCCCATGATGTGAAACTGTTAAGGGGTGTTTAGGAGTAAAGATACCCTTCATATAAACACTTGTAGATGCTTTAGGGGACTGTTTAGCATCCTCAGATGCTCAATTCAGAGACCAGAAAGGTGACTGTGGTCAGAATTTTGCCCAGAGATTCCTATATAAACCCCAATGTCTACTAGAAGTGCAATCCCCCCCTTGGAAAGATACTTATCACTTTAGAGCTTCTGTGTATTAAAGAATCCATCATATTAGTACATACTCATTTGAGAAAAAACAAACTTGCTGCTTTGCTTTTCAAATTACACCTGATTTCTTCTACTTTTAACTGCTAGATTAAACATTCCTTTTTATGGGGAGCCAGTGCTCCACTCAGTCAGTGCAGCCCATGCTTTTTTAGGTGCATGATCCCACATTTTACAGGAGGAGTCTCTGGAGACAGACCCCTCGTTTCCCTTGTTGAAACAACAGGGATTGCTACCTATCAGCCCTTTTGTTCCTGGGATCTGTGAGTTTATTAAGGTTCAAAGGAAAGATTATTTATTTATTTTCTCCACACATAAAAGACACATAAAACAAGTTGTAAAAATAAAGCAGGACCTCTATGATCTTATTTACACTTTGATCTTTTCTTGATGATTTCTTGAAGTTCATGTCAGCTTCTTTACTGTTCTGTATGTAACAGGCACAATCTTCCCCTCCACGTTTCCTTGCTGCTGTGTTTGCTTTCACCAACATACCCTTGATTTCCCCTCATGGTTTGCTCCAAGTCTTCTTACTTTTAGTAACATTTTAATGCTTGCCATCCTCAGTCCTACACTCACTGGAAAAAGTCAGCCCTGTCTAGCAGGGAGAGAAGGAAGCATTGGGCAATCCCTCACCTCCTCCCACTGGGGAGTTGCTTCTCCTCCCCGTTTATTTCTCCCTTCTCTCCACCTGTTTTTCATCCCCTTGTTCAGAGCACAATAATGAATTGGACATGCCTCTGGAGGTTTCAGTGGCCTGCTTGGCATTCAGGTCCTCTTCAGCTCAGCTCTCAACTCCAGTTCAAAGCACATGAGGGTTGGAGCCCTCTGCCCATAAATGCTGGGGATATTTATGGTTTAAAAATATATGCTTTTGTAATTTATTTATTATTATTATCAGGATAAACCTTCAGTGTCCTCCCACTCCAAGGTTCCAAACTTTCAGAGAGGTTTGCTGAGAGCTCAGTCTCTGTTACTGATTAAAAATGATGCCATTCCAAATGTTCCAGGTTGTTTCTTTGTTTGGTTCAGGGATTTCCTGTGCTAGATGCAGATTTCTCTCCTGCTTTTTTTACCTGAATTTATTTTATCACAAATAAAACTTGTGATAAAATAAATACTTGTTTTTCCTGTAAGCCTTGGACCTCTAAGAATTAATCAGTCAGTCTTGAAGTGGTACTTTTATGCTTTTCCTATGTGTGTCATATATCCCATTGTTCCAGTGCTTTCATTATAATCAGAATATAATAAATATTTTTGCATGGAAATTATTTTTACATTGAAATTTATCCTACAAATCTTATTCAATAGACCATGATGGCTGGGTTTCAGTTCTCGCTAATAGCAATGAAGTTCCTGATATAAACTAGGAAGTTGTCTGAGCTGTTTATCCTCAATAAAAAGAGAAAATAATGCAAAATGTCGTGTTTATCACAAAACCAGTATGAATAGCCTTAGTCTGGTGTTTATCTCAACCTATAGATTACAGAAAAATCCCAAACCACTACTTTTGACTGGATGACTTCTAAAATCTCATTTCCTCTATAAACTTAAATTGGTGGCTGGAGTAGCTGTTGTGGTTACTGAAATTTAAATTGTCATGCTTCCATTCTCTAACTGGATGGAGGAAAATGTACTATCCACATCTTTTTACTTTGTCTTACATATATATAAAATACGTAAATTAGTGATTCAACTAAACTTAGAAAAATGTTTATAGAAAACCTCAGATTTCAAACAATAAAATGCATTTTTTCATATTGCGACAGGCTGGAAAAACAAGTAAGATTAAGTGAACAATAAATGAAACTTCAACTATTAGGGTATTGTCTTTATCTTTCCATGAGCAATGATTACATACTCCAAATATAGATTTGAACTTAATATTAATTAATATTCATAGGTATTGGAATACCAAGACAATTGGCATAACAGTGTGGAAGACACTGTTCGGTGTCTAGTTAATCTCCAAAATTTAATATCCAATATTTCCCATCAGCATGTGGGTTGATTATTTAAAAAAACAGAAGTTTATATATGTGTGTACATATATCCTCCATTCTTGAGCTCAAATGAGAACTGATATTTTTATATATTATATAAACTTAATATATTTTTCTACCCCAAAAGCCTTCCCACATTTGTTCCTGTTGTGCCTCTGCTGAGTGTGATTAGGAGAAAATTTAATTAAGTGGTAAAATGGGGCGTGAGTAGATAAGATGGGCATGATTACACACATATATTTCTTTTAATGACAAATAAGTTTCAGTAGTCCCTGTCTTTAACACCTCATCTACATATTATTTCCCCATTTTCTCTTATTTTTAACTAAAAAACACCCAAATCATCGGTTTTCCAGCCTGATTCATCACATGTCCAAAAGGACAGTGATGAAGGTGAAGATGTGAAAAACATATTGGAACTCAATATGTGGGTATGTAGAGCAGGAAGGGAGATGTGAGCTTGCACCAGCACCGTGGCTGAAGAAACTCAAATCATAAGTACCCATGCTTCAAGAGGGTGTAGTAGTTGCAAAGAAATTGCTTTTCAGTCAGAAGAGAGTGGCAAAAGGAAGAGGATTTAAGATCTGAAGAATCATTCCAGAGGATTTAAGACAATCATAGAATCATAAAATGTTTTGGGTTAGAAGGGATCTTAAAACTGATCTTGTTCCACAGCCAGGGACACCTTCCACTATTCCAGGTTGCTCCATCCAGCCTGGCCTTGAACATTTTCAGGGATGGGGCAGCCACATCTCCTCTGGGCAGCCTGTGCCACGGCCTCACCACTCTCACAGGGAACAATTTTTTCCCAATATATAATCTAAACCTCCCCTCTCTAGGTTTAAAGCCATTCCCCCTTGTCAAAAGCCTCTTACAGCCCCTCTCAGGACTGGAAGGTGCTACAAGGTCTCCTCCAGCAGGCTGAACACCCTCAACACTTCCAGCCTGTCTCCCGCCCTCCGAGCATCTCCTCTGGCCGCGCTCCCGCAGCTCCGTGTCCTGACCCCGCGGGCCCAGAGCTGGCTGCGGTGTCACAAGGGCAGGGACTACGGCCGAGCGATGCTTTAGGGTCCCCGTTAGCGCTGGGACATCACAGCGCGGGTGGGCGCTGGTGGCAGGGTGGGATCTGCAGGGGAAACACGGTGCGGAATGGCGGGTGCCGTGAGACCGTCCCTGGCCCGGGGCTGGGCTTGCGGCAGGGGCTGTGGAGCGGGGCTGTGGAGAGGGGCTTGGTGCCATGGAGCCGGGCTGTGGAGCGGGGCTGTGGAGAGGGGCTGTGAAGCGGGGCTTGGTGCTGTGGAACCGGGCTGTGGAGCGGGGCTTGGCGCTGTGGAGCCGGGCTGTGGAGCGGGACTTGGTGTTGTGGAGCCGGGCTGTGGAGCGGGGCCTGGCACTGTGGAGCGGGGCTGTGGAGCGGGGCTGTGAAGCGGGGCTTGGTGCTGTGGAGCCGGGCTGTGGAGCGGGGCCTGACGCTGTGGAGCCAGGCTGTGGAGGGGGCTGTGGCGTGGGGCATGGCACTGGGGAGCCGGGCTG
>JBBMKD010000216.1:1671818-1686431 GCA_037834095.1 Argya squamiceps | reverse complement strand
TGCTGGGGAGCCGTGCTGTGGATCGGGGTCTGACGCTGTGGAGCCGGGCTGTGGATGGGGCTGTGTAGCTGGGCATGTCACTGTGGAGCCGGGCTGTGGATGGGGCTGTGGAGCGGGGCATGGCACTGTGGAGCCGGGCTGTGGAGCCGGGCTGTGCAGCGAGGCCTGGCACTGTGGAGCGGGGCTGTGGAGCCGGACCCGCCGCTGCGGAGCCGGACCTGGCGCGGCTCCCGCCCGGAGCAGGAGCGGGAGCGGAGCGGTGCTGGCGCGCCCCCTGCCGGGCCCACCTGCGCCTCACGGCCCGCTCCCTGCTCCCGGCCCGCTCCCTGCCCGGAATTCGCGGGAATCCAGGGAATCCAGGGGCCGTTTGTCCCGCCGGAAAACAGCGCCGGTTTATCAGGAAAGTTAAAATATCGCCTTCGTAGTTTACTTTTTATTATTAACATCACTGTTGGATTCGGCGCTTAACGAGTTTGAAACTGCCAGTCCTCGCCCTTCCCGCTCAGCTTCCTGGAGGGAAAAGGGCAGGAATTACAGCTCCGCTTTAATCGAAGAGTGAGAAAAGAGAAAACCATTTAAAAATTGGGTTTCTTGTGGTGGAGACTCCAGGTAGGAGCTAAGCGTGTCTGTGGCTGTCAGCAGCATCCTCGTTGTCAAACTAATGCGAGGGGAAGTTTGATAACCCCCAGGTAAAAGCCCTTTGATTTTGATTTTAAATTCCAATAAAATTTTAGAGGTCTTGTTTGAGGCAGGATTGTTTGCGGGATATGACATCTCTGTCTCTACTTTCTGTCTTAATGCCTTGTCATAGTTCTTGATGTCTGCCTGTCAGCACAGCGAGAGGGATTTTTTCATGTCTGAATAGTCACCTTAATGATAGCAGATGGAAACGCCACGGGGGGCCCGAGCCCATCACACTGTCATTGTCACAGGCTGCCCTGACCTGCTTCCACTCCTCAATTTTTTTGTCCCTTTTTAAAGGAGAAATGGATGGTAATTGAAAAGGATCTTAAGCAAGACTTAGGAAGCTGCAGACAACACGATTCCCCACTCCCTCTCTCTGTTTTCACAAATAAAGTCTTAACCTCTTAAGCACCAATAAGAGTAGAAAGCAAGCTAAATTGTTAAAGCTTTATAAAGATTGGCCTACCAAAGCTTTTTCTTTTCCCTCCTCGGGATGCATCCAAGCTGTGTTACGTCCTTATCATGGTTTATTTCCTTCAATATTTCTTTTATTTGCACAGATTTATTGAATTCCTAAGGACAAATATAGAGGCACTATCAATTCTTTGCATGCTATGTGTCTTGGCAAGAAACTTACAGGCTCATGTCTAAATCTAGTTGTGAAGACTCATAAATTGTGTTGTTTGCTTTAATATTTTAGGATTATTTTTAATTAGGATTCTATAACCTGGTTTGCAAAATCTGTGTTAAGTTACAATCAGTGAGAAATTAGGTTTTGGTTTTAGTAATAATTTTTAGTTTAAAAAGGCCATAAGATCATTACAACTTTAAGAAAGTGATCTGTCAAGGGAATAGTGAAAGAAAAATTTTAGGTTTGTACAAACCTCTGTCTACTATCACATGATACTAAAATATCCTTCATATCTCTAGAGGAACAATTACAAGCTCTCAGTTTTACTGGATCACAAATAAATTTCAGAAATCCAGGACTGTGATGTTTTACAGTGAAGAGACCAGTTCTGAGGTGTGAAGAAAACTTTGTGCAAGGATTTGAGTGTCCCTTCTGCCATACAGAAATAACACTCCTTGGTTTTTTTTCCCAGTTTTAAATATTAGAATTTTTTTAGCCCAAATACCTTTTTAAATGTGTGTTTTACCAGCCTCAGAACTATTCAATGAAATCATTTAATGTTTTGGCTACTTTCTTCAGTTGAAATGGAATCATACCCTAATTTTCTTCATTGTTACTCAGAAGCTGGATGAAAGTGAAGAAAAGCATCAAAGCTAAGTTCATTTCTTAAAATCTTGGATGAAAGATGTTCCGAATGCAGGAGAAGCAATTAAATAATTTTGTAGGTGTTCCATTTAAATGAAAGTGACACTGTGAGGGTGAGGCATTTGCTGGTTTGTTTTATTTTTGTGGGGTTTTTTTGTTTGTTAATTTTTACTGCTACAGTGAAATGCCTACATCTGCTGAAATTAAAAGTGTTAAGTGATGAGGCATTTTTGAAAAAGCTTCTTGGTACCTGTCTGAATCCCTAGACAATGAGCTACCTTTAAAAGCCTGGCTGTGATCTGGATATTTGACTGCACTAATGATCAAGCTAATTGATTTTTCTTTTTAAATGCCTGTCCTAAATCTAGATTCAGTAATACTCTGGGTAAATTCAGAATCAATTAGAATGGAAAGTAAGCTAAAAATTACTCAGTGGCAAATCTTCCAGTCATTGTTCAGAAAAGATTCTGACTGAAACACATTTTTTTTTTAATTTCTTACTTGATATAAGCCTCTTTCTTACATCAGGAAAGGATTGCTCTGGCTATTCTCTTATCCATACTCAAATGACCTGCATTAACCCAATAAAATATATTAGTTCAGAATTCAATGGAAAATCAGAGATGGACTATTACATGATTTATAGCGAGTAGTTATAGTATTCTCATTTCAAAAGCAATTTTTCTCTGTCTCTCCTCTCTCCCATCAATTTGATTGGTTTAGTCAGAAGTAAATTCATGTATTGAGCAAATAACTTGTTCTGTTTTGTATGATTCATAAATTTATAGTTACATTTTGCTGTGTTTCTTTTAGTGTGTTATGAAATTATATTTCAGTCCATTGAATCTTACTATAAAGTCAAACTGACAACTAATACTGCTAATTTCACCACAGTTAATTAAAAGTGGGTTTGTTGAGTTTTTAAGTTAGGCTGCTTTCTCAATAACCCTGCAGTAAAAATCAAACATACCACATAATCACAAGGAAAAAAAGAGAATTCAAAAACAAACAAAAAGCCTCCTTGTCCAAAACCCCAAAGAAGCTCCCAGAACATTCACTTTCTGATTTAACTGCCTGAAATACCCAAATGCACAACAGGAAAATAAATGCCAATGTGGTGGAAATCATTTAGGCACAAAATACAGTAAAATGTACACAGTGGAAAATGTTGAAGGAAAAGACATAAAAAATATTTTTAAAATTTATCTGAATAATACTTTTCATAGCTCTGACTTGTATCTGAAACAAATCAGTGAATTTTAAGACAAGTCCTTAAAATATCCTTTAATTAAAAGAAACACATTATTCCTTCTTTTCTAACAGATTCAATGTTTTCAGATATATAACTGTGTAATAGGTCACTGAACACTAACAGTCCTCAGTGGAAATTTCTTCATTGTATTCAGGTAAATAATGTTAGAATGTTCATAATTTCCTAAAGAAATTTATAGTGTTTATAAATAATAAGCAGTAGCCAATCATCACCTTTATCATGGGTGTAAACACCATCATATAGCTCAGATATGTCTCTTTACAAACAGTTTTCATTTCTGACATTATAAATCTAGCACAAAGATATCAGTCCCATGGAATTATTCCCCATAACCTCTAGGTTAAAGAAGACAGAAATCTGGCTGCTGGGAGGGTGTCTGAGTTGGAAGCACCTGAACTAATCCCAGACAAGTGTCAGGTCGTGAGTTTTCTGCCCACCACATAAAAATGCAATCCAGGTGTTGGTATTTCCTCTCTTAATTCACTCTGCAGAGCACTCACTGCCATGTGGACTGGCTCCGTATGGATAATCTCATTACTGGCTTTGCAGCTGTTTGATTTTACTCAAAGGTCAGCTTTGATGTGATTTCTATATCCAGGTCTCCCTTAAATCATGTTCTGAGGGTGACCTTTGGCAGAGCAACTGTGGCTGGAAACGGTGATGTTACAGTTTATTTATACAACTTTCCTGAGCCCTAATTTCCATTTGCTGATTGGATGTGACAAGTGCATTAATTCCTACTTTGTCAAAGTTCTCTGATATAATAGAGTAATTGGGCATAGAGGAACAGGGAGGGGGAAAGAAACTTAAAAGAAAAAATTCAAACACTGAAAAGCAAAAAGCTAGTCCTGAGAATGGATTTCCCTACTGGAGATAATTGCTGTCTGGTGAGAATGTAGCACAACACGACTAGTTTTTATACAATATGCAACATACAATGTGTTCCATACAATGCAACATATAAAACGTATTTATATATTTTTATAAAATATAAGCATATATTTTATATGTTGAAACAATAAAAATCTGGTGAAAAACTAAACTTATAAGAGGGTGTGTCCTGCAAAATATAGGAATACGATCTCCATTCCTGGTTACAACAGTTTGATGGGTTATTTCAAGTCGGTGCTTACTGGAAATTGAGAAATAAAATGACACTTGTTTTGACATTTGCAAAAATGTATCTTCAGCAAAAATTACCAATAGGATAAAGCTGGGGGTACAGGAGTTTATTAATGCCTTACAATGCCTTGTGTGTACCTTTGTCCCTGGTACAACCTTGATCCTGTAAGTGCTTGGGCATCCAGGTTCTGAGCAGTCAACACTGGGCATTGGATCAGCTTCCCTCATTTTCAGGATGATACTTCTGTGGTCACAGCCAGCAGCCATAAGGGTATGTGAGTTTGTAGAATTAGGATCTATATTAAATACTATTATATCTACATTTTGAGTGTTAAGTGCTAGCCAAGAAAGACAATCACCTAACACATTAATAACCTGAATTTATCTTTAAGTCTTTCATTGCTGTTGCTCACTGGCTGGATTTTTGAAGAGTAGATGAGGTTTGCACAAGCAAATTTGTTTTTTCTGCAAATATTTAACCTCCTGCTTGTGTGTGTAACAAGTAGTCACAATGTTTCTTAGGTCCAAATTAAACCCGTGTCAAATAAAGAGGCCATTTATCCCTAAGAGCGGGTGCTGAACTCGAATTGGTAACTACAGTGGCCTAAACTAGTTATCTACTGTGAGTTATCCAGGCTACTTCTATATTTAACTGAGACGAGCACACATTTGTAAAGAGCCATCAATTTCATCCTAAAGTCAATTTCTGGACAGGTTTCCTGCAGTGCACTTGGTGTTTATTTCTCATCAGCAGCTGGAGAGCTGCCTTGGCTCAGAGGTTGCTATCTCAGGTGGTATGAGGTGACCCTCACTGCCATGGCTGTTCCTGAGCACAGTGGAGGAGCCAGCTGACTTGTCTTGGAGGAATGGCCCCAGTTTTGGTTAGGGGGTCTCTACCCAGCACTCTGTCACGATGCCCACAGCAACACAATCCCTTTGGGACAAATTCCCAGTCTGATTCCAGAAATGTAGAACTTGGTAGGCAGTGCTGGCACTGCGGGGTCCCCTTCTCAGTGGGGCACAAGGAAGGTGCAAGCAGAAGATGAAGTGATTAGGACCTCCATTACTTGAAGACTTGAGTTTTATCCAACTTCATTTTGGAAACAGAATTTGCTCAGCAATTTTTTCAGAATAGTAAACTTAAATACTCTTTATTGTGTACTGTTTTTTTATTTTGTCATCTTGCAGTGATCTAATATATCCCAGAGCCGTTTTATGATCTGGAACATGTGAATATTCCAAGTTCAAATATGTTATACAATGAAAGAAATAGAGCTAATACAAACTTTAAAAGAGAAATTGTGCTTGTATGATCTGGCTTTGATATTAGAAAACAGGATGAAAGTTATGCATCTGGAATGAACACTATATCATAAATTGTGATGCAGTGTCTTCAAGAAGGACCCTTTGAAGCTAAATTTAGGATAAAGGTGCCAGATACAGTATATTTTTATCCTCAGAAGCTTCAAGTTCAGTGAGGTACAGAAAACACTAAGAGGATTACACTAAGAGGGGAAACTGCTCCAAAGCATGTTCTGGATGTGTGTACTTTAAAAACATCTTCAGATTTAGGTATTAGAGCTGAGCCCCTGACTGTTACTTTTAATCTTTTATTGCCAAATAAAACCTATCCAGCAGAGGAGAATTCAGGATGTATAATCCTTGTGTATAAGCCTGGGATTGTAGCTAACCTTGACAATTACAGCCTGTTGTCCTTTTGTCACTGAGGAAGATCATCTCTAAACCAGCAAGCTGGGATAGACAATCAGCAGCTGATATAATCTCTCAGAACTTTATCAGATGTTTTGGGTTTTTTTAGAGGCCTGGGGAGAGTTGTTTTTGGGGTCTGGGTTTTGTAGAGTTCAGCAGTCTATTTCTGCTAAGATTTAGAAGCATTGTTGTGTACACTTTTGTGTTCTTGATCTGTTGCAGAATGTGGAACAGGGAAATTTCTCCCTGAAGATTACTAATTTCTTTCATTCATACCAGGAAATTTTCAGTGTTTTGCATGATTCAAGTCTGATTTTCCACCATGCTGTTGCATTTTATGTGTAACCATTCAAAAGTCAAGGCATTCTGAATAGGAGAAAGCCTAATAAAGGAAAATGATTGAGACCCATTTATGACTTAAGCACATTACATAGAGCTTTAGTCCTTTACTATGAATACCTTACCAAACTATTTTTATTAGAATGAATTTTTGTTAATATAAAAAAATGAAAAAAACTTTTACTGCCTGCAGTTTTGATTTGACTTCACTGGCATTCTTTTTGAAGGTTTTCCCCCTGATATTTTGTAATATTACAAGGTTTTGCTTTGCTAAATAGTGAACAAACCCTTTTCATTCTTTAATTGTTTTTCCCTCTAAGCTTTTCTTAGATGCCTTATACTCTTTTCTAAGTTTTGCAAATTAGTTTAAGAGAATTTGATGTTTATCTTATGAATACTTAAGGAAAACTCCAAGTGTCATAATGGCACCCTGTCTGTGATATGTGATACAATAGTTTTGCATGGCACAATAAAGCAATCTGTGTAATTTTTCTTGCTGTCTGCAAACTTGACAAACTTTTTCAGCTTTGTTTGCAATTTTGACTGTTCTATCTCATGTAATTCCCCTGTAATTCATGGGATGCTAGTCTTGAACAAGCTGTACTATTTTCAAAATTAATTGAGAAATTTTAAGCCCCTCAAAGTTAACAGTCATTTTTGAAATGCCCGTGGAAGGGCAACAAGGAGAGATGATTTTACTTCCATTGTATTTGCACTCTTGCTGGATTTTGGCTATTTCTCTCACAGCAATCAAGGTGGATTCTTCAAAGTTGAAAAGGCTGGACTAATTTGAATTTCAAAGAGAATTGAATTTTATAAAGTGGGAGTTTATGCTAGGCAGGAAAAATAATTTCTCAGGCTAAGACAGAAAGAAGATATCACAAAATGATACTCCTTAGTTTAGTTGCTAGAAGGTAAACTCTAGCTTTTTTTGCCAGTGTGATGATTGCAAAAGTCATCACGGGGAAAAATGATCTTAAAATGCTTCTAGTGCAAATAAACCTCTCCTCTTTTCCTCTTTTCCTCTTTTCCTCTTTTCCTCTTTTCCTCTTTTCCTCTTTTCCTCTCCCCCAGTATTCACACAGTAGGGGACAGGGGAGTTGGCTTTTTTGTTGGGTTTGGGGGCTATTCTTCCTGTACTCTGATTAAGTGACAAAGAAAGCTTTACTATGCTTGGAAGGAACTGTGGTGTAAGGTGATGACAGAAAGTAGTAAATAAGGAAAGTAAAGATAGAACTGAAAATTTCTAACTAATCTTTCTTGAAAAAGATATGGCAGAAAATAACACTGGAATTTCAGGCCATTTACTGTCCTTATGAATGCCCTGTAAATACCATAAAGAATAGAAACATAACTGAATATCAGGCAATTCCTAAACTACAAACTTGTTTGGAATTGCTACCAGTACTATCTGATTTTAAACTTTATTCACTTAAGATGCCTCTTTACAGCTATTCAGATGTCTTGGTAAATTATCCACACCAGTAAGTTTTCCCAGGGAAGACTAAAGTTAGCACACTTGATTCTAGGATTCTATTCCAAATATCTTTTGTTTAAAATCAGGATTCAATTATTAGATTTAATTTCTAAGGGGTTTTTTTTTCCCTCTGTAATTCAGCCCTGTGTTCCAGTCACATTTCATTGGGGAGCTTTGGAACACCCAAGGGAGCCTTGCAATACATGTAGGAGGTTAATGGTGAGAGGAATCCATAGGCTCTTTGGAGATCAGTGCTGGGCAATGAAAGACAAGGTTTGGAAGAAGGTGTTTAGTGTTTACAGGATGAAAATTCTTCCCATTAAGGATGGTTAAACATTGAAACAAGGCACCAAAAGGGTTGTGGAATCTCGGTCTTTGGAGGTTCTCAGGACCTGAAAGAACTCACCACTGAGCCTGAAGTCAGGGCTGTCCCAACTCTGAACAGGACTTTGGAGTAGATAAACTCCTAAAGTCCCTTGCACTGTGAATGATGCTCTGACCTAATCTTTCTCTTTTCTTTCCCTACCACTTCTCACCACAGCCTTACAGAAGCATTTTCTTGATGAATCATTTTCTGAAGCAATGGAGCTGATGAGATCCTCTGTTTCCCCATGGACTTTCTACTCTGTAAGGATGTGAAAGGGGTAAAACAGGGCCTCTGCCATGGCTTAAACTGGACTGACCATGGACCAAACAGGGAGAATTGGTGACCAAACAGGGAGAATTGCTGACCAAACAGGGAGAATTGCTGGCTGTTCTCTTGGCTGACACCAGAGCAAGTAAATTCAAATGAGAGTTGAGATCCAAATTCTAAAGAGAAGGGTCAAAACAGGGTCCTGGATAGCAAGTTATCTTGGCAGGGACCATGTAGAAGAGATGGAAATGGGACAGGAATTATCACTGCTTTCCTCTTCTTGACTTCTCCTTGCCGAACAATGTAGCAGAATCAGATGTCATGAATTGCAAGTGTGAAGAACTTCAAATGAACTCTTGAAGAAAGGGATAAACCTGGCTTATGCCACTTCATCATGCACTTTAATTGAAAACAAATGTATTTAACCTCTTTGAAAGCTTGTAAAAGCCTTGGGATATATATTTGTGAACACTAAACAAAAAACTGGGGTACATTTTCATAAAAATTTCTACATGAAAACCAGGTGATATTTCAGCCTAAAACCAAAATAGGTTTGTGATTTACTTTTTAAAAAGCGTGTTACATACCAGATATTATTAAAGCCTTGCTTAGCTCACAGTCAAATGCTGAAGACCTATTATTGATGCTGTGAATACTAATTGCTTCCACCACATTATCTTTGTTGTGAAGCTTTACCTCCTGATGAATGTAACCAGGCTCCAGATACCAAATCAGCCCTATCAAGTTCAAGTTGAAGGTCTGGCAACAACAGAACCTTTCCCCACTCATCAAGTGCATTAACATATTGCCAAGTTCCCTGCTCCATGTGAGCTCCTGGTGCTGGGGGATCCATGTGAAGGGAGGTGTTGATACTGTGAGTAACACATCATTCACTCAGCACAAGGAGTATTTACCCAATTAGCTGCTTTAGGCTGAGATGGTGCTACACTAACCATTATTTGGAGTTTTGATACCTGCCAAGAATTACAGGACAAACAGCTTGCTCTGGTTGTGTTGCATATTTTAGTTAAACTCCAAGTTGTTTATTTCTGCTATTAGGATATCTTCTGTACTGATACACCTAAATGGAAACATTCTCCTTGTTGACCTCACATAACTGACCATCCAAAGTCCACTCCTGAAAGCTCAGTGTATTTTCTGTGCTTTCTAAAAGTACTATTTTTAGTTACATTTTCCCTGCAGTTTAAGGGGGACATTCACAGTACTCTTGAAACACATAAAGCAAATTGGATTAATTTCAAATAATCCTGTCAAATCTGAATACTGAGAGATTTTTTGGAATGACCTAAGCACAAATCTCTTTTTTCTTTCTTGCTATTGGCAAAATGACTTAAACTCATTTTAGTAGATGATTTATTTGTTAAATTTGTCTTTGGAAGGGTTCATCGGGTAATACATCTCTTTTTATGGTTCCAGAATACAATGTCTCATTTCATTCTCCAGTTATGTTGTCCTTATGAGGCTTCAGTATGCTATGACTAATATTCTTTGAGTAATGAAAATTCTAATATTTGTGTTTAAAAGCTTCTTCTATCCACCTTCCCCCCGCCACCATTACTTCAAGGTCTCCCTTTTCATCTTAATATCCTGCTTAACTGAGGTTCACCTCCCTTTTTTCTTCCATGAAAACCTTTATTTACAGAGTTATGAAAAACAACCTGTACACAAAGCATGTAGCAGGAAGCTGAAATCGAACATGGCACCCTCAGAAGTTGAGTTAGGTCAGCACAGGGCAGTCTGAAAGCTCCCTTGAATCCACCTAAAATGTCTATATGGAAAACTCATGGAACAGATTTTTTTATGATTCTCAGTATTTCCTGATTTGGTCAAACCAGCAATTCAGGACAAGCCTGAGATGTTTTCATTTCTGGCTTCTGATAGCAGAAGACAGTGGAAAACCTATGAAAGTTTAGATACAAATCTTCATCAGAACTTGAAAGATCATGTAGTCCAGTTCGTGGATATGCTGCTGAAACATTTCTTTTCATGCTTAATTGAACAAAATAATGTTTTGCTGGCATTCTACAGTCCACAGAAAACTTCAATTATAATTTTTATTCCTTGCAGTTCTGTAGCCTGATGTTATCTGTAACATTTCTAAGTGTATGCATACAGCAAAATTTTCTTAGAAACTAGAAACTATCTTTGCAGACTGACATTCTCCTAATGTAACCTGTTAACCAGTGGTTCAGAATGATTAGTTATGATTGTGCAAAAAAAATATACAAGCAGAAAATATTCTTGGAAATAGGTATATAGAAATACCCCCCAGTATTCCCAATCTAGAGCAGCTGTTAGTGGCATTTGCTACTACAACTTTTTAAGAAGGACTGAATCAATGTTGACACTTGTCACTGACAGTGTCCTTTATAAAAATAATTTCCCTCCATTTCTAATTTTCTCACCTTATAGTCAGTGTAGTAAAATGTTGAAGACTAGACATTTTAATTATATGATTGCTATAGCCATTCCTATTTTAAAATGGGGTTTAATTAAAAATATTTTTGAGCTGTTGACGTATAGCCAAGTTTTAAGTGATCTAATTCTGGAGTAAATGTGTGCATTTGAAGCAAAAATACTTCAAACTGGGTTTTTATCATGTTTAACCAACATTGTTTCAGACTTGAAGTAAAACTTTATATTGGCTCAAAGACTATGGATTTGTTGCAATTTTTGCAGTTCAGTGAACTTTTTTTTTTTCTGTGCATACATATTTCAAGTAAACTCTGTAGTTATAACAAGTGACACGTTATGGACCCTAAATCGTTGCACTGTGAAATATGCACAGAAAAAGGACAAATGAAGATATCAAGGGTCTGTTCCATTTCTCACTGAACTGTAAAATGCCACCCTTGTTGTACAGCAGATCACTGGTTCTGAGCAGGGCTCATTGACTGCTAAGTTGTGGATAGTGTTTCACTTTCTGCAACTGTTAATATCCTGGGTTATCCAGGCATAATGACCTCTCTATTTGTGACACATTGTTGAATTTTCTGGTTCTTTTAACTTATTCAAACCTTTTTCTTTTTTTTTTTTCTTCCCCTTCTTTTTCTCCATTCATTGGAAGGCTGGAAGGGTTCTGAATTGAGCTGCAGTACAGAGCTGCCTTGCTGTTGATCAGCCAGTTGCATTTGAAATACATGGTGGTGGCACATCTGTAAATGAACACAAACCTAAAAATGTGAAGGAAAGGTGCTCTACATCTGCACTAACCCTTCTTTCATATAGGGTAATGCATGCATTTTGGATAATATTGGTGTAGCTGCAGTATAGTTTGGTTTCATTAATTCTGATATAGTAAATAATCCATACTACGACAATCTACATTATGTTATAGCTGACATTTGATATTAAACTGATAGGAATGAAATTCCAACTTTATAACTAGTCACTAAATTACACTTAAGTCTCAATACGTAGGGTATTAAATATTTTAGGTGTTGATAAAGATTTTAATTTTTAAAAACTTTGATACTTCAAAATATGAAAAGAAAACAGGGGTGTATGCAGTGCACAGCATTTGGTTTCCAGACTTAAATCCAGACCTAGCTTCCTCTGAGCTCGTAAGGATTTGAAGTTAGTGGAAATATAAAATTTTATCTCAGGTTTGGACCCATGCCTATCTATTCTTCTATTGGCTCCCCATCAAAAGAGCAGTGGGTTTTTTTGGTTTTATTTGCACAGTATTTTATGGGTAGCTCCAAGTTTTCTCTGGCCCTGCAGAGAGCAAGTTGCATTTTGGAGGGCTGCTTTAGCAGTGTATGTGTATTAGCAGTGTGTTTGTATATACCTGCAATATGTCAGGTGCATGAATCTTCAGCATTGCTGGTTCTCTTTCATGTAGTGTTTTCTATGCCTTGTTCCCTCATTAAAATCTTGCCAAATTTCTGTTGTAATAGAAGAAAATACTTGCTGCTTTCAGAGAACTTTGAAACCAGGGCCCCATATATTGAATAATGTGGAGGATCTAATATTCAATACTGAAGGCTTTTGTCCTTGTATCAATCAATATTTTTGTCTCAAACATTGAAACATTCTGACTTTTTTATTTTGTTTTGTTTTGTTTTGAATTGAAGCATCTATGATGTGACAAAATGATTAAGAAAAAAAAAAGAATATATTAATTTAGGTATTGATGTCATATCCTTCAAGAACCTGAAAAAATCCACTTTTTGATAAAGCCATTCTTTCTATGTGGCTCCTGTAAAAACAGCTGCAAGTATCTACAACATTCAGTCTAACTAGGCCTAGCCATTCCAGAAGAGGCAAGGGAGAAATCTGTTAAAAAATTAGACCTAATACCTTGTTCAGCATGACATCATTTGTTAGGATGGATGTGTTCCCAATGGCACAGCTCCAAGGGTCACTGTGCCTTTTATGCCTGGACTTCCCAGAAAAGAAATGGCTGCATGGGATAGGAGGAATGTTTTACTAGACCATTGGGCACATTGATTTTTATTTTCATGGATATGTAGATCAAATTGAAATAACCTAAAGGGGCTGATGTGATACCCTGGGACCGTCAGACATGTCAAGATTGTGGGAAGTCTGTATCTTTCTGCTTCTTGGTACTCCCTGTAGAAAAATAGCATGGGGTGTCATTGAGATCTGTCACTTGCTGACACTTGGGGGGAAAAATAACCCCCACCTCTGCCAGACATTCCCTAGACATGTCCCAGCTGAATAAGATTGTGTGCTGGGCCTAGTTTTGATTTATTTACATTTAAAGCAAGTGCTATGCAAGTCAGACACGCATGATCCTGGCTGGCTGATATATCCTTAAGCAACTGTCTGCATATTGGCATGTGAAGAATTCTTTCTTGCCTCATGTAGGGCACTACTTCAGAAATGTGTTTTTGTAAACACATTGAAACTACAGGGCAAGAACAGCTTCTATTTGAAGGCTTGATAAAATTGCATTTATTTAAGAGACCTCTGTTCAACTGTCATGTTAAAAGAAACTGTTTATACAACTATAGAAGATCAAAATTCACAGCGAACAAAGAAATCTGGAAAACTGAAATTAAGAAAAAATAAACCAGCAGAAACCAAATCCTATTTGAAATTTGGACTTTTGAATTTGCTAGGGATTTTAAATTTTTTATACATGAATATTTTTTCACCCAAGGCTCAAAAAAATTTTTTACATATGTCATGTAGATCTCAGAATAAAGTAAGAATATAAACTGTATTTTAAACATCAGGATCATAAATATTGCTGTATGTGTGCAGTGCCTTTTAATTTCTTGGAGCTGCTTTGCAGTTTAAAAGCATTTAGGTAAAGTTATCTTTATGTCATACAAATTTATCAGATATGTCTGTGGAAATTAAGTTGTGTGACTATCTGATTTTTTGTTCAACTGATAAAGATAAAATAATTTAAAATTTATTTAATGTTGCAGAGCTTGTCAGACTGACAGGGAGATTTCAGTTTTGCCTTACTGTAAGGAACACCTACTTTGTGTCTTCTTCTCAGCATGTCTTGTTCCCAACTTTCACATCTGGGATAAAAATATTTTCTCTCTTTTGATATATAAAGACTGGTTGTAGTGAAGAAGTGACCAGAAGAAACTAGTCAGGGAAAACTTATTCATTTTATATAGTTTGACTCATGAGCTGATTTTCACCTTTTCTTTAACCTATAAATAAATAACATTTGGGCTGGTTTCAAGAACCTGACTAGAAAGTCTTAACATTCCATTATGGTAGGCTTTCAAAACTCTGTAATATTTTTTGGCAAACCTTCAGAGACAGAAGCAGTTCTGAGGTAGAAAATCAGGTTGAGATTATTATTCTAGGGAAATTTATTACTTTCTGATATGTTTAATGAGTATTTCATTAACACAGATAGTGAAATAAAATGCTACACCTGTCTATACACATCTATATCTTTGGATTCACAAGGGTTTATCTATTATGTTGAGAAAAATTAATGAGGCTGAGGTGAGGAGTCACCAGTGGTGCTCCTGAGGGTCCAGTTCCAGGGCCACTTCAGTTCCATATTTATTATTATTATTATTATTATTATTATTATTATTATTATTATTATTATTATTATTATTATTATTATTATTATT
>JBBMKD010000216.1:1645855-1671718 GCA_037834095.1 Argya squamiceps | reverse complement strand
AAAGAAAGAAAGAAAGAAAGAAAGAAAGAAAGAAAGAAAGAAAGAAAGAAAGAAAGAAAGAAAGAAAGAAAGAAAGCCTCCTTAACTTCTTTCATTAGCTACACTGAAATAACACATCATTTCAGTACCTGTAGCGGGACAAAAAGATACTCTTGGCCTTCGTACAGGTTTGGTAGATTTCCACAAATTAGAATAATTAAAATTACATATATAGGCTACACATTCAATTGGCCATTCTATGCCTTGCAGTAGGGTTTATCACCAAATTAAGAGACAATTCATGTATGTTTTCATCTGCAGTGACAACACCCTGAATGAATCATTTATGCAAAGACACATGCCATCCTTAAATAAGTTCTCAATGCACAGATATGCACTTGGACTACATATACACGTTTAAATTTACTTTGGACTTTCCTGAGTGCCTGTGCTGCTTGTGTTGCTTTATAGCTTGTGTGACAACATGACTTCTAGACCCTTAGGCAATCCAGGGAGAGAATTCAGGCAGCTGCTTATCCTTAATTCACTGTCAACAGGGTCTGTTTCCTCAGAATTCCCCAATCAGTTGTTTAGGAGCTCAGACTCTTAAGTTTAGTATTCCTAACTTTAGAAGCAAACTGTGGGTTTTTTTCGAAGCATCAGAGGCTAGTTAACTTCTGAGCAGAGCACTGAGTGCTGTGCAGTGTGCTCTTCATGTGGAGTCATGCCATGGTTGCAACAAAGTCCTCCTGCTGCAGCAGTGGCACACAGCAGTGCCAGGTTCCAGGGAGTCCTTCAGGAACCTCCAGGTCATATTCCAAAATCTATATATATATTTCTCAGCATGCTCACAAAATTTTGTTAAAATAATTGCCTTTATAATTTTCATAAAGCAGACATAATTTATTAACAGAAGGTATCTACCATTCTGCCCAATTCTTTCTGTTTGATTTTGCAGTGGACATTTGTTTCATCAGATGTTTTAACTAGTTTTATTGATTTAATTTAATTTTATATGCGAGTGCTTTTGGAAAACCTACACAATTCAGTATAAACAGATTCCAAAAAGTTTCTTTTAGGCTTGTTAGCTGTTTTGTGTCATCAAAATAGACAAAGGATCAAGAGAGTGTCCTTGAAGTAACTGGGAATTTATGCAGGCACAAATCAGATGTAGTGGTGATAAAGGCATGGTTTCTGAAGAATTTTAAAAGCACTTCCCAAAATTGTGGAGACCACCTCTGAAACACATCAGGACTTATCTGTATGCATCTCCCCAGTGCTTCTTAAAACAAATGGTCCTGTGTCTGGGGAGGCATGAACTAACAGCTTCTGTTCCATAGAGCAGGATGAAAACATGGAAAAAGGGCTAATGCTTGAAGTAATTTCTTTTCATCCTACTGAAAGGCAGGAGCAAGCTCAGAGTAAATGAGTAACTAGGTTATATTATTCATTTTCTTTAGTAATCAGTTTGTAATTTTCACTTTTGGTAATTTTCACCTTTTGTGAACATTGCCTTCCTGGCTGGTCACATTAATCAAGGAGAACTCATGATGTTCAAGCACTCACGACATAATGATTTCACAGAGACCAGGTAGCTCATTTGATTAGGGAATTATTATTATTATTATTATTATTATTATTATTACCATCCAACCATTCATTTAAGTAGTAAGGTCCAAAGCCCAAGTGTTCTCAAGCCCAGGGTCTGCCTGGATCAATTAAACTCTGTATCAGGTTTGCGGTACCAGCAGTCTGGAAGCAACAATGTTTTGGTTAATTTTTTTAGGTCTGACTTTTCTTGTTCATTTTCTACTATTACAAAAGCTGTCAAGTTTTTATTCTTCCCAATCCCTTTTAAAGATAGCTCAAGATTGCTTGTTGATTTCCCTAGCAGGGATCCAAAGGGTTTGTCCGAGGAAACAGGGAAATAACCTGGTAGCATAGACTGCTGTTGCAAATGATGCCTTTTCTCTGGTGGTTTTTTTTTTTTTTTGGTTTTTCAGACTTCTTTTAAAGAGAAGTGGACTGTAGGTCTTTCATAACCTCAGGCAGGACGCTCAAATCCACACACAATGTGCATGAGTGGCCTCAAAGTCTAAGTGCTTTTAAATTGTTCATAAACTGTGTGACACTGCTGTTCCTGTGGCAGTGAGCAGAGATGTTTCCTTGTGAGGAGCTGACTGAAGCAGGTCCAGTAGGATAAACCTCCACAGAGTAAGCACAGCCTTGTTAACTATACCTGTAAGGGCAGATTATTACTGCTAGCAAAGGATTTTATTTTCCATAAAATAATTTACTCTAAGACAAGAAAACCCCTCCAATGTTGAAAATTCTCTGATGAAGTATAAAGACTTAATAAGCCAAATTGAGTTTAGTACTGTATAATTGGGAACTACTGCTGGTAATATAGGTCTATTAGCTCTAATACCTAGAAATATCTATCAGAGACTGCTCAAAACTGCAGTCATTTTGACTATTTTGTAAGTTATACCTTGACCCACTGTGGAAAGTATCATCCCAAGCCATGTAAATTTAATTATGGCTAAAGCCAATATCTTGCACAGAAATCAGTGCACTGCACTGATTACAAAATTGACTGAATCCAACAAGACATATTTTCTATATTCCATGCCACTAGTTTTCTACTATAATCTCAAGTGAAATATTCTGCAATAGTCATTTTAATAATGTAAAGAGATCAGTGCTGTGAATTCACAGTATTAAATAATCCTTAATGTCTTTCCTAAAAATGTTAGTGGGAGGAATGGAAATGCAAAAGAAATCTGGAGTCCAAAGTAACTTTACCACAGGGTGACCATGTTCCGTCTGTAATGTTTGGTATTTCTTTACTTGCTTTGGCTCACAGTCCTCTGTACCTCACCTGTGGTAATTAGGAGTGTGTATTCCCCATTCTGCTGAAAGGAATATTTAGAAATAAATGCCTCATTCACCTCCTGTGTCTTACTGATACCTCAGGGTAAGCAAGTGTGCCTCACGTCCCCTGTTTAATTTTTAAGGTTGGAAAATACTTGTCTTCAGCAAAAGAAAGTGGTATTAGTAATGCTAGTCAGAAGAGCCCAAAAACTTCCTCAGGGGTTTTCACGGGCCATTGGGAGCAAATGCCCAGCTTGCAGGTCAAAATCCACAGCACTGCTAGAACCTATGTACATAAAATCTGTTGTGCTTCATTGAACACTGTATTTCTCCTGTCTTGTTTTGACATTACTCACAGTGAAACAGCCAAATCAATCTAGATGAACTCAATCCTTTCTGGGCAGAAAGCAGGAAAACTGTTCAAATCTGTTACTTTATAAGGATTTGTAACACTCAAAAATGTATGGAGACCATGTTTATTGTGAAGGAAGGGCAAAAATTCTGTTCCAAAACTAATAAACAATTCTTTGTTAGGATTCAGCTAGGACGTTTTGTTTGTCTTTCAGAGGAAACAGTATTGGCAATTTTAGCCCGATTTTATCCTTTTGCTAACTTTCCTTTTTAAGGTGGTGCAACTTCTTTAAAACTTCCGGGTGGACATGAGGAGTTTTTGCATGCCAGGATTTTATGTTGTGAAACTGACATCTCACATCTGTGAGCGAGCTGGAAGTGTTCAGGAAACAAAGAACCAGGTAGGAAAAACTGGGGCACTCCTTTGCTCCTCCACAGATAAGCAGTAGAGGTTCCCTCATGCTTCCAAAGAGAAAGCAAGCATAGAAGCACTTGCTAAGCACTGTGCACTGAGCTGTCACCTTCAATGTACCTTTGAAATCCTGGCTGTTTCTTAAAGGGGAAGATGGAAAACAGAAAGTGTATAGTTTCATTCGTGGAGACTTTGTCAGGAAGTGTGGCTGTGATATGATTTCTGTCAGAAACAATCTGCTTGAAATTTTTCTGTCTTTACTTTTGAACACGGAGTTGCTTGTCTGTATTCTAACCCTAGGTGATGGGATCTGCTGCCTTGTCAGATAACATTTGAGTTCACTCACTACCTGCTTGTTGACTAGTGCACAGACTCACTGTGGTGGCAGGGAAAGCCTTAAGGCTACTCAGCATCTGTCTCTTCTTGTAATTAGTTGCAGCCTTGTGTACAGAGCAAAACAGAGATTTTTATATATATATATATATTTTTCTCTTTCTGTGAAAGAGTAATGTGCACAGACAGGAGCTTTTAAATTGCAAAAGTGTTTGCTGGTGTTTGTCATTCTTCTTTTTCAAGAGGAAATACCTTTTTAGCTACTGAGAATAAAGTGTTGAGGTCCTTTTTTCAAATTACACCAAGGACATAAATTTTTGGGACAGTTAACCTCTGTATGAAATCTGAATAGCCAATGCTTCTGCTCTTACATCTGATGGAGCACACATTCATGGGAGAGAATTGGTGATTATGTCCTTAGACTCCCACCCTGGTGATTTTGTTGCCTCACATGTGCTTTGCCAGCAGTCTGACAGTTTGCATACTTAAAGCATCTCCTACACACTCCCAACCCTGAATGCCACCCAGAGAGGCCTTCTTGGACCAAACTTCAAAAAAAACCCAACTAGAAGAAAAGACAGCTTTGAATATTTGAATGCCTTCTTCACATATTAAGACAACAGCTGTATGAAGTTAGAAAGTAAGTGTATGTTTGCCTGGGATTTATTTTGATTATCATAAAGTGTCACAATTAAACAGAGTTGCTTGTGATAGTTTGGTGGGAGAGTGGGAGAAAAAATTTGGATTGTTAGAAGGATTTGATCAAGTTGCTGTAGATTTGAATTTCTTGCAGCACCATATTTTTTAATGTAAAAATTTATCAAGAAAAAAGATGTTCATTGTGATAATTCTTAAAATTTATAAAACAGCTGAGCAGGAGGTTGATGTAACAACTGATAAATCATCAGTCAAGGTGTAGACCACCACTAACTAATAAAGATGAAGGGGAAAATCATTCTCTAATTGCTTGTGGCTGAATTTCTTCTGCAACAACCACTATCAGCAGTGGGACTTGAAGGATGGAAGTGTTGCTATGGTAGTCTTTAAATATCAGACTTTCAAAGACCTTATCCTCGTCATTAGCGGTGATGAGGTTTATGACATGAAGAAGAAAAATCACATTTCTTTTGTACTACACTGCTTCCCTTTATCAGAGTAATCCTATGTGAGATGTCATTTGGGTACTTTTCCTCTTTTCATTCTCATTTGAATGGGCAAAATGCCATTGGATTTGCATGAGTAATGTCAGAGAAAGTGCATTATTTTAAAAATAAGTTCCTCAGATTAAAGTGTCATAAAAATATTCCTAACTTTATTAGCTAGTTTTAATTTTTTTTATTTGAGAGCTGAGCTGAGCTATCCTTTTCACTCAATATTTTGTGGTGATTAAGGGTCTGGATGTGCCTCAGTGAAGACAGATCTCTAGATGGTGCTATGTAGGGATCAGACTAAATTAATTACAAAAGAATAATAAAATGAAAAAAGTTTGATTTCCTTTCAAGATAGAAGGTGACATTTGCTAAGTTCCTTAGGACTCAAGGTAAGTGTTCAAAAGGTGACTTGGGCAGGTGGGAGCCAAGGCTCACCTTAAGTCAGTGGGAAACTTGGGAGAGTTTTAATCTGTACTGACTTCTCACTGTGTTCTGAACTGTGGCACTGGCAGCAGAGTGGTGTGAAAACTGTGATTTGTGAGTAGAGAAATAAGATTCCAAACAACCAGGCTGTTATAAGTACATTTGCCTCTGTGGATCTGGCTTATTCTAGAATAACTCATTTCTAAGAAGCTCAACCACGGTGGGTTCAGAAGTTTCAGAAGTTCATCCTGAACTTAAAATCAGTTAGCAAGAGTTGAGTAAAAGAACTGTTAGAAAAAGAAGTAAAAGAAGGGTAGAGAGAACAGAACTAGAAACTCAGGGAGAGTGAAAAGCATAAGACCAGACAAAGAAGAAGAATAATATAGGGAGATAATACTTTAAAAACCCCAAAAAACAACAACAAGAACTACAACAAAGGGAAAAAAAACAACCAAACATAAAAAACAACCCAATTCATACATAGTTCTGGCAATACTCTGTCCCATTCATCGCAGCAGCTTTACTCTTCAAGGGTGCTGTGTCAGTAGCAGGGACATCCCTTAGGCAGCTAAATGGAAAAAGAGGAAATACTAAAACTCAGTTTGGTGTGGTTTACTCTGGACTAATTAAAAGATTTTACCATTTTTGATTTTGTTCCCCTTAATATAACTTTTCTTAGAGATCTATTGCACCAATATTTTTAATATGTAATTTCTGGGCAAAATTATTAAATACGAACTACAGTTAGAAGGAAATAAGCAGAAAAATATGAATGTCTGCTTCCTCTGACATTGCTTCTCAGTATCACTCCATTTTTTAAAAATATCAGTACAGAGCTCTTTGCTATTTATTAGCATCTGTCTCCTTCATTTCAAAGAAAATATTTCTGTCATATTATGAATACTAATTTTATCTTCCTGATATTTTGACAGTAACATTTAGCTTTCAACAGAACTTTTCTTTCTACAACTGCACAGGACTCTATAAATCAAAGCAGTACTTTGTTTTTACAGAGGAGAAATCTGAAACAAAGATATAAATTAATAATTAAATGATTAATCAAAAGCTAGCAGGAAACAAAGTCCCTGGGCAACCTGTTCCAGTGCCTGGCCACCCTGACAGTGAAACCTTTCTTCTCATAAGGATTTTGAATCACCCCTGTCTTAGTCTAAGGCCATTTTCTCGGGTTCTCTCACTGCAGGCATGGCAGGAGAGACTTGTCAGGCAGTTGTGGAGAGCAACATGGTCCCTCTGAGCCTCCTCTTTTCCAGACTAAACAAACCCAGCTCCCTCAGCTTCTCCTCATAGGACTTGTTTTCTAGACCCTACATGGGCCTTCTTTCCCCCTCTCTGGACACATCTTTGGTGGTATTAGAATACTCCCAATACTCCTTTAAAATATTCCCATCCTAACAGAAGGTGAGGAAAGTGGTGAATAATGACATATGTTAAATAATATCTCTGTCAGCTCCAACTGTGAGTAGGAAAATCCAGAGAACTTGACAAAACATCATCACAGAGGGGATTGTGGTCAGTTCAGATCAAGTGCACTTAACTAAAGAATCTGAACTATATTCTAGACAGATCTAAAAAAGATGTTTTAGGTGATGGTAGGGTGTACCCTGGTCTTTGTAACACCCTTGCTGCATCCATTTGAGTATCCTTCAATAACAGATCTCCCATAAAGCTCAGGGAGTTCAGGATATGTTACCATAATAACAGGATGATAGAGACAACATCTAAATTATCTTTTAATTTCAGTATTTGTATTCTCTTTGCTCTACTCCCTAGCAGTGTTTATAAAGTATCTTTACACAAAAGATGCAAGGTGTAAGCTAAGTGAGGATCCATGTCAGAATGAGGAATAAACTGTGTCTCTGTTTCAGCTTGGCACTGCAAGAGTAATAACAGTGCCCACAGGTGGGAATCCATTGTTGCTCCTAGTAGATTTAAGGAGATACAGAACATTTCAAAGTAAAGTTTCCTCCAGTTCATTGTAAAGTTATGAATTTTTTTTCATAATTTTGCATAATTTTGTGGGTACCAAACGAAAAAATCACTTGGACAGCTCAAAAGAACTTTGGCAAGTTTGTTCTATCAGCAGAGTCATCTCTCATTATTCTCATATTCTCGTTATTCTCACTTGCTTGGTTGAGCCTATGGTAATATCTGTATATACAACATCTGACAAATATTAGTAGTTCCATGAAAATAAGCATTTAAGATTCCAGGTAACAGAACTGGGGTTGAGAAAAATATGTAAAAGCAGAAATAGTGTCATCAAATATATCTCTGTGAGAATTACATGCTTTTTTTTTTTTTCCTGATTCATACCATTCCATTTCCAAATTATTTCTGTTTTTTTCAAACAAGTATTGTACCTTGGTTTCAAAATCTTTCATTCTGTGATACCCATTTTTTTCTTTTCTGTACATAAAACCTCAGTAAAATATACTTTTCTGAGCATTCACCACAGTAAAAGATATTTTAAGGACATTTAAGTTCAATTCTCTGCTTCTGGGTCACTACGCTCATACCCAGAACGCAAAGTCTGTTGTTGCCTTCCATGCAGCGCTTCCCTCTGAGCATTGTGGTTTCAGAACATGGGCCTCAAGCCAAAGGTTGGTACCTCAGCAGCAAAAATGGAGCAACTTGCCACCTGACTTCTGCAAGGAGGGATGTGGCATGGCATCAGTGTAGCCTTGATCAGTTCCTTTTCTTTTGCTCTTTTTAATCACTTTTAGAAATACCTCTGTCTTGCACTTTCAGAAAATTTGTGTGTTTTTTCAAAGCTGGACTCTGGCCACCCTCTTGTGCCCATTCTGCAGCTGAGAGCATCACTCTGAGCCAAGGGGTCCAGTTTGGCACTATGAGGGATGAGCTACCTTAGAGAGGAAACTGAATCTCATCTGAGCACGTTGGAATCACCTCAGCTGACAGCTCTGGGGGTGCCTTAAAGCACCTTTTAACAGCTTCTTGTCTGCATCTTGGATTGCTGGAAAAGGGACCTTGTGAGCCACGTGTCTGTATAGGAAATATCTACATGTGTGGTCATACATATATATATATATATATATGTATGTATGTATGTGTGTATGTGTGTATGTATGTATGTAGAATAATAGCTTTTTTACATATGTGCCTTGCTTGGTTTAAAATTTTAAAGATTTTTGCTTTCTCCTATTCTCTGCATTTTGTTGTAATTGTGAGTGCAGGCATTTATTTTATACAAATGCTAATTTTTGCTTGGTTTCAGTGTAGTTTGCATTCATATGGCAAGGGAAGTACCAGCTCATGGTCTTTGAGGAGGGGTGGTGCACATACATTGTGTTTTGTAAATCATTCACTCTTTGCCCTGAAACCTGTCCTGTGTGATCACACGCTAGTAAACAACAGACATTTTCCATTCTCAAATGTGTGGCCACAGCTCATAAAATAATCTCTTTATGCCTCTCATATCCCATAAGATTATTGTGGTATTTGGAATTAAACACCAGACTATCACTTTCAACATTTTCAGCTGGTTCCCAATCCTCATTGAAAGCTGTTACATAGTAGTTTTTCATATATGACTTATTATAGAAGCAGAACTATTCCAGTAGGACATGATGACTGCAGTTTATAAAAAAATTATACGGATATCTGTGACAGAGTGAAAACCTGTCATATAGAGAAGGAGGGCTTGATAGATCTCTTATTGTATTTCTGTATTAATGCAGTCATAGAGGGTATTTTCTACAGAAGATGCTAAAGCTTGTTGAAAGACTAGTAACTATTAATAGTAACTATTAGTAAGTAAGTTAGTAAGTTAGTAAGTAAGTTAGTAATAGTAACTATTAGTAAGTATTAATAGTAACTATTAATAGTAACTATTTTAAACTTGGTTCCATTTAGGAGGATTTTAAATAAGTCAATTGATCTAGTAATATTTTAAACATATTTTGCTCTCTTTATAAATTGATTTTCTTCAACACCATTTATTGAGGGAAACGCCAGTTTGGTTTTTCTTGTTTTTTAATCATTAACTCCTCACACTTTAGGTTTCACATTTTTTCCCCTGAATACATGAATTGTATCATTTATGCAGTCGAGCTGTTGGGTGTCCCCAAACTTGTCACAGTTGTTCTCAAAAATCATATCTGGGTGAGACAAGGAAAGAATTCATGGCTTCATGAATTACATACATCTATGTAATGTATTACAATTATAATACATCTATGTAATTACATACATCTATGGCTTACATACATCTGAGATATTCAGGGGCAGCAGGTCTTGGCTGAGGGCTGGCAATCAGACAGAGCTCTGGGTTTGTTGAGACCTGTATGAGGATCCTTGGTGGCTTTGCTGCAGTTTTGACCTCACTTGTGGTTTAACAGCAACACGAAACATTCCAGAGGAAGGGCTGAGCATGGAATTGGTCATGTCTGCAAACACAGATTCTGTTCGGGCAGGTAGGAACACACATTCAGCTGTGCAGCTTAATGAAAAGTAACTCATTAAGCTGTGGGTTAATCAAACCTGTAAAATCACAGCTTTAAGGTGTGCAGTTCATACGGGGCCGTCTTTGCTCCAATGCCACGAGATCGTCTGGTATCTGTGCCTTTGTTTTTCCACCTCTAACTGATAAAGACTGTCTTTCTTCTATTACACATCACATTTACTCCTCTGAGATTAGCTTTAGGGATATGGATTTGTGGAAAGACTTGTAAAATGAGTCTCTGAACTGACAGTACAATTTTCAGAACACGGTTCTGAAGAGAAAACTGCCTTTTCAAAATTCAGCTTCTTTATATGAGTGCTTTTTGTGAGAACATGTTCTAACACCTGGATTCAAATTTCAAGCGAAAATTAGAGGCACAAATGTCCATATTCCTGAGTGCTAGCAATCTTACAGTTGTAAAAAATAACAGTTGTGGCTGATAGCATTGTCTTATTCCTTAATGCCATAAAGAAACACTTTTTTCATTTTTCTAAAAGAAGAAAAATATAATTTTTTTAAAGTAAATAAGAATAGCTCTTCACACAGATATACTTCAATATTACTATCAATAATTATAAAATGCCCATCAATGTAACCTTTCATCCTAAATTTCTTTTCAAAGCCTGTTGTTTAACAAAGTGTAAATATCCAGTTTTATGCAATTTTATTCTGCAGACACATATAGATAGATATGTACAATAATGTGCAGAATGTGTTCGTTTGTAAACAGAACTTACCTTTTTGTGTGTCTTAACAGCTTTAACATTAGAAGATTGTTTATGTAAAGCCCTTACCACTGCAGTATACCACTAGATGATTTCTTGAATTGTATCGAAAAATGTAAATAAAATCTGTACGTTGAGTATGCTAACCAATATAATTTTTTTTTTTCATCACTAAGCAATGTATTTTTGCAAGTCCATTTGTTTTTATTCTGAAATTGGGAGAATCCCCTAATGTAACATTCCCATAGTCAAATGTTTACAAGGGCATAAGGAATGCAAAACAAAGACAATTTTTAGGATTTTGTTAAGACTCATGTTTATCACAGTGTGGACAAAAATGCAAAGAGAAGCATTTTCTTATCTATTCCTGTTACATTAGAAAAGTTCATGCCCCACTCTTAGCATTTTCCAACACAGCTGTAGAGTAGTTTAAAGCCTATTTTTTAAATAAGTGATGCTCAATTTGTCTTTGATGATCCGCATGATTCAGGTGAGATGGGAGCATGGTCGGGCCCTCATTTGCATAAAAATTAATCACAGAAAAATGTAAATTGATAAAATTTTGCCTGGCTTTTCCCCCCTATTCGGGAACCCATGGATGGCTCCCAGAAGCAATCATCTCAGTATGGTGCCGTGTTGGATGCTACACAAACGATCACATTTGTGTTGAATACTCACTCATTTAAATGTCAGCACTGATGGGGCGGTACAGCACCAGAAAAAATGAAAAATAAATACACAGCAGCTGAAGACCATCAAATCTGTGGGCACTCTTTAGAGATATATGATCTAATGTGAAAAAATTGTAGATTAATTATCCTTTTTTCAAAATGGTAATTGTTTTAGTATCACAGCAGAAAAAAAATTGGCAATTTATTTGGAATCAAACAAAAACCAGTAATGTTAAATACGTCATTACACCATTGTGTTTATTAGAAGGCTGCAATTAATTCCTGAGGCTCCTTTGGTCTCCAGGACTGCATAAAATGACACAAAAGAACATCGCTATTAATTTTCAAATGTGCTCTAAACCTGCAAATAATTTACCCAACAGAAATAAAGTAAGTAACAATTCAGAATATAAATTTTGTAAGTTTTTTTATTTTTCTAAACTGCATCTTTGCATGACATTGCTGTCACATAATAGTATCTCATAATCCATAATGAATTTCTCATCTTTCTAAAGGAAGGGATTAATTTTCCTCATTTCATATATGTGTAACTAAAATATAGATATTGCAGAAAAATTGCCAAATCCCCCAAGAGTGGGCAGCACAGAACCCACCCCCTGTTGTAGTTTTATATTAAAGAACTAAACTTGCTTCTGCTTCCTCTTGCTGTAGAATTCAAATAAGAGAGTAAATAAATGGTTTGCAGTGGTTACAGCTCGAAATTTATATTTCTAACTGAGCTAAATCCAGCATAGAGAAAAGAAATGGTTATTTACCCTCCTTTTTTTTTTTTTTTTTGCACCCTCTGCCTTTAAGAAGCAATCTCTAGAAAATTATAGCAACACAAGGACTTCTGTAATTTATAATCATCTGTAATAGGTTAGCCACAGTGCATTAGATCAGTGCATTAGATCTCCAAGGGCTGGAATGCACTGTTTCAGCAATGCAGTCTGAGCCTGAGCTGAGAGGATAAATTTTTAAAAGCCATTTATTAGGCCTGAATTGGAGAGCTTTGAATATTAGTATAATAAACAGTATAGGTTAAATTTTTTTTCTCTTTACATTTTTTTTATTTAGAGAGATCTGGCAGTAGTTGCTTATGTGATTTATCAGGGACATGGCCCAACTGTAATTCACATGCCTTTGTACCTTTTATTTACTGTGCCAGTATATTAAAAATGTATATAATGCAAATTAAAAGAACCACCTTTCAACATTTCACAGAACTACATCTGACTTTTTACAACAGTTTT
Source organism: Argya squamiceps (assembly GCA_037834095.1). Classification (NCBI taxonomy): domain Eukaryota; kingdom Metazoa; phylum Chordata; class Aves; order Passeriformes; family Leiothrichidae; genus Argya; species Argya squamiceps. The sequence continues at coordinate 1,659,063 of JBBMKD010000216.1, read as the reverse complement.
AAATGCAGAGCAGTGGTCCTACTTATAGCTATAATATTTTATAGAGAGAGATAGATAGATAGATAGATAGATAGATAGATAGATAGATAGATAGATAGATGGATGTACATATAAAATAACTTTTTTCTTTTGTTCTTGAAGTCCATGTTTCAGAATCTGGCTGCACTGAGATCAAGAACAATCTTGTCGGCTGTTTCAGCTCAGCAAATATTTCAGCAAGGGTATATATTATTTACTTTCTGAAAATGAAGGGTAGTTGCAGTATTGGTTGTGACTAATTGTATTTATGGGCTGTAAAGGACACTGTGTGGGAATACATGGCTGATGAAGGATGCTTGTGGAGCATCTGATAGCACAGGTGAGAATGTGGACAGTGCCTTTGGATGAGGGTTTGCAGGCATTGTATGGGTGGGAATTTAACCACTAACTGGAGGACTGGGGATTTTTTAGGATTGCAATCCTTTGTTCGTGTTTACAGCTGCCAGTGTTGGCACTGCTGTTGTACTTTTGTTTCTCATGTATTTCTTTTGGGCCCACAGACTGTTTCTGTCCCTGCTGGTCTCTTGGACATGCAGATCCTCTCTCACACTGCACTGGGTCACAGCCTTCACCTCATTCCTCATGCCCACCCATGTCCTATTCCACATTCCCCACTACATTTAGCTCTTAAATATTGATGGGTGTCAGAGCTGCTTACAGATGTACTCTGGAGATAATCTGCAGGCAAAACTAGATTAAAATCTACGCAGCATGGTAGTAGGTTGGTGTTCCAAACTCTGGCAGCTCTCATTGGTGCCTCCTTTCAGCCTTGTAGAAGTGGGTTCATCATGAGCTCTTTGAGTGGCTTCTCCACCCCAACCTCTTAAACTGCATCTCTTCCTCAGCAGCCTGGACTGCTCCAGTGAAGGTTAACTCCTATGGCAAGAAGTAAAAGGAAAATCTCAGGTGACCTTTCCTAAAGGTTTTCTATACATGTAAAAGGTAATTTTCTTTTCTTTCTTTTTGCCTTAACCCCTGCATATAGAGTCCATATTACCTCACTTGGAGAAACATTTATAAGCAGCCTAACACCAGATATGTTGGAAAATGCTATGGCTTGCAAGTGGAAGTATTATTTTCCATAATATTTCATGAAATTGCTATTTTTTATAAATATTAGACATAGCATAGATAATTTCAACAAATTGTTTTCATTTAACTTAGTTTTCTTAAGATAAAGTCTATTCTTTCAAGCCTAATACAAAAAGGGACAGTTCTGCTGACTTCTAGGCTCCTCACTAGAGTATTTGAAAATCTGATTATTCTTCCCTTACAGAATTCGGAGTGCAATTTTAAGTACCAAGGTTTGAAAACTTTAGTCTGTATTAAAACACAAAGAATCTAAAGACAAAGAAAAAATGTCTATTGCCATGTGCAAAGTGAGTAACTGCAAAAGAGCTTTAGTTGGCAATAACAACTCCTAATCTGTTAAATCTTTCATACATGTTTAGTACAGACATGTGGATTGGGCTGCTTTGGGTTCCCCAAAGTAATTATTATATACAGTATCATATTCAAATTATATCCTGCACTACATCTTGCACTTCATTGCAGTACTTGAAAGAATATATTTAGTTTTTTTATAGAAGATGGAAGACTTTCCATACAAGAAATTCATCGTACTGTCCCTATGTAACTGAAGCCTTCTTAGAAAAGATGGAAAAGTAGCAGGGCTTTTTAAAGAGTAGTTATTTCATAGCTGGCTTTAAGAGTTCACCATACCAAAAAGTCATATCTGTGTCTTATTCAGAGTGCTTAACCTCAAATTACCAAGAGAAAAACAATGCTCTGAAATTCATTCTACTGTCAGCAAAATCAAGTCCAAATGTGGCTCCCCTGATCCACTTCATAGCCTATAGTGGAATCTTTGATGGTCTTTTATCCCTCTCCTTTCCCCTGGTTGTTGTGAATATACCTACAGTTTATTATTACCAGGAAGACAGATTGCATGTAATTGCCCCTTCTTCTTGGAAAAGGAAGCAAAGCAAGGTACTGTGAGTGCATCAGGAATAGCCAGAATAATCAGAAAAAAGCTAAAAAACCCCACAAACACCAACATGCCCACTCCAACAGAAACTCTGGTACAGCAAAATCGCTGAGAATTATAAATACACTGTAGTTGCTTAACTATAAGAAACCACTCAGTATAAAGGGATAGTTGAATATAGGTATCTATTTGTTTCTCCCAAACTACTCAGTCTGTAACTACTTTTTTACTTATAAGTAGACTAATTACATGAAAAAATGAGCGAGCCATTGAAAAAAGTAGAACTAAGAGAAAAACGTAGCTATCACTTTGTGGTTGTTCTTGCTTGTCAGAAACTGAAGATTGAAATAAACTGGTAGCAAAAGACTCTGGAAGGATGTTTTGGTTTCTTTCCTGCACACATCACAAACTATAAACACAAATTCTCCCTGCCCTGAGTAGGACCTTCACAAGTCTTCTTTGGTCCCTTTCACATAATCAGGTATGCTTAGGTATTTGCTTTTCAGGTTAGATGTCAGTAGTGATAATATGTCTTAAAGACAACAAGAGAAAAAACAAAACAAAACAAAATATTAAAACTGGCAGAAGTCTTCTTAGGTCCAAAATAGCCAGAAAAACACAGAATCCTGATTAATTAATGAATACTGAGATGGATTCAGCTGGAGACCATATAAATTACAGAAGTTCCTTACTTCCAGCTGTAAATTATATCAATTTTGGTAAGTGATTATCAGGGAGTTCAAAGTGTATTGGCTAACCTCAGCCACTGACTTTCTGACTTTCAAACAGCCTGCCCAGATCTTTTTCCCCCTCTTAGTAGACAAAAAAGGTGTAGGACCACTGCACACCACAGCATTGTGTTCTCTGAGAGCTGTCCTGCTTGCTTTGAGAAACTATCTGTGGATTTTTTAGTTTGGATGTGCTCTCTGTCACATCAATCAGCAAATTTTAGTACATTTACATCTTAGAGAGAATTGGGCACCTCCAAAGGCTCTCAGGTGAAGCCAGTTAATCTTTTTCTTGTTGAACAGAAGTCAGAACAGCTTTCACCACCACACTTTCACCAGAAGTGCAGTATTCTACAGTATTAATACTTCTCTTCTTTTTCCCTTTGAAAGGTGCAATAGTGCAAACAAATGCAAATAAATCAGGCCAGGCTGTGTTAATTCCAGACAGTTTGTGACCAACATCAGCAGCCTGCTACTGCAATTTGCCAAGTGCCTACCAGGGCTCAGCTCACTGGAGCAGATGTTTGCAAGAGGATCATTTTGGATGCATTGTTCCAACGTGGCTGCAGAGACTGCAGTCAGCTACAGCTAGGTTCAGCCAAATTCAGAATTTGAAGTTTGATTGCCATTGGGAAATTAGCTCACACTCCAGTTCAGTGTGTTTAAATGATTTTTAAGTCAAAACAATGTCACTGCCAGGAGGTCCCATCTTTCAGACAATTGGGAGATTGTGCACCAGCACAAGAGCTCCAGCTGCTTTTGTCTTAAACAGCAGCCTAAATAAAAGGACTCACTATACACCTGACTTCTAAGCTTTTAATAATTCACACATGTCAGATTTGCAGGCTGTACTGTGTAGTTCCTTTCTGCTAATTACATGTTGTCTCACACTGATGCTATATACCTCCTTAAATCATGAGCCACTTCTGAAAATTTAACCCAAAATATCTTCACCATACTCTCTTGGCAGTTGTTTAGTTACATGCAATTAATTCTCTTTCCCTGTTGACTTTTTTCTTTTAGCATCCCTTATCTATCCAAAACTAGTTCATGGGAAATCAAAAATAAGGGATGGGATGTGAGATGTCCATCAGTGTTCCTGACTGGCATGTGAGAGCTTTGTCCAGCTGATAATTGGGAGGCTATTCTGTGGTAAGGACAATTAAATACACCCTGGTAAGATCAATATATTGACTTCCTGTGGGGAAAGTAAACTAGCATGTATAGATTTTTGTTTGTTTGTTTGTTTTGTTTTTTTCCAGGAATTTCAAAAGAACTCTCAATTACAAAGTAGGGATTTTTCTTATGGGTCAAATAAAAACATGATCATTGTTACTGTTACTAAATACATTTCACATACAGTAAACCTGGAAATTAAAATCTGATACTTTGCATATAGTTTGCGTGGAGTTTTGTGATTTGCATTTAAGTTTGTGTGAAAGAGATTCAGGAAGGCCTGCCAGCTACTCAAAGCATGAGGAATTTTATTTCACTTTTCTTGTAATGACTACTAAAAAAAAAAAAAACCCAAAAACTGTAACTGTGCAATATGTAATAAACTGAACACACCAAAAGAAACCTTGTTCTCTGGTAGTGGCTGGTTCAGCAGAGAGAAAAGCATCTGTCAGGAAGCTTTGTGTGAGTCACTATCTCCATCTAGTGCTGCCAGCAAGGAATTGGGCTGCTAAACCCTCCGTGGTGGGGACACTGCAAACACAAGAGATTCTGTAATGATATAAAATTATTCTATGTATAAACAGCTACTCTTTCAGTCATTAATTCATTGTAGTTTAAAATATGTCAATATTTCATTTGTAACACACCAAGTTTATAAATTGGCTATGAAAGTTCACCATGTGTTGACATTTGCCACTCTTGGGGTTTTCTGCAAAGACCTTTTGGTATACAATCATTAATATGTTCATTATTGTTCATTAATATGCTCATCAATAATTAATAGCACAGAAAACTTGGCAGGAGTTTCCTTGAACCATGGAGTCCCCTCGTGGCTGCTGAATGTCTGGGTCAAGGATTAATTTCCAATTGACCAAGTCTGTAAATCAGTGAGTGGCTGATACATTACAGGCAGTGCTCTGAGACAGGAGAAAGGGGGGCAATGCATAACTTAACTCAAGGAATTTAAACTGACAGGATTATACTACAGCATCTTTCTAACAGTGAAATAAGTACAATCTCTTTTTTTGTACAGCTTTTGCTCCAATACCAACTTCAAAAATAATTGCAAATTCAGTGCTGTTTACATTACTTCCTCAAAACTGGAAGAAAATTACTGTGAAATAGAATTCAGGCCTATGAATAAAGCATCTGCAAAACATAACTTCCCAGCTCAGGAAATAGTATTTTGCAATAACTCCAGAAACAACAGAAATACAAAGACAAGCAGTGACTTTTATCTGCAATATACTTTACACTTTAAAACTATTGGTATGAATTCTTACTACAGATTTCAGTCTTGTTTCAATGTACTGAACTAGCACAAGTAAATAACTTGTCCCTTTTTGGGGAATTAGAGATGGATAAAAGTGTGACTGATGGAGTTTGTGTGGATTTCTGTGCATCAAGGCACACCCTATCAGACTCTAGTTTTTAGTGTAAGAACAAGTGGAACTTGTTTTATGATGTTACAGTGCTTAAAAGGACTCAAAACCAGACTAAGATTTTTCATGGTCTTTTTGGTAGATGTAATGCAATTTCAAATTTTTTTAATTGTGAAAGTTAATAACAACCATCATAACTGAAATTTTAAACCCATGTTGTTTTCTGATTACGAGCTGTAACTAATTTATCTAATCTTGCACAAATAAAATAGTCACATCTCACCAGTTTTGTAGGACACCTTATAAATTCAGATATTAACAACTTAAATCAAGATTAGGATTATAATTATTTGATATGAATTATAATAGGATAAACAAGTCAGGATAAGAATAGTACTTAACTATTTTTTTCTCATTAAGTTCAGATTTTGAGCATTGTTTGGATCTAATTTTATTGGTTATGATATAAAAGTGTTGCATTAATTACTTTCCTGCATCTTCTACTCAAAGAAAAAACATAATAAAAACAATTAGATATCAAGCTGAGCAAAAAACTAAAAACTGTTGTAATAGATGGTTCCAATAACTTGCAAGGTTCATTTAAATATCTGAGTGTCATGTGGACCTTTGGATTTCTGTAAGACTGTCAGGAAATGATACATGAATTAGTCTCCATTTTGTCTGAGCAGAGGAGGCAGCTGTTTAATCCTGCTGCAGCCCTTGCTAGACTCCTGAAATGAAACAGCTGGGTCAGAGACCCTTACGTTCCCCTTTCAAGGGATGTGAAATAAAATGTCACTTTTTTCCCCACAGTATGTTTGAGATTATAATGATAGGACTGTCTTCTAACCATGTGTGTGACAGTTGCTTCCTATAGGGAACATCCCCAACATCACAGCTTGGGCAGGCTGCAGCTTTAAAGCCTCTGTCTCTGTGTTTTTGTATGTTGCAAGCTGAGGTACACGTATTAAAATCCTGTGACAGACAGCACGAAAGGCCTTGCATTTCTGTCACCTGAGGGAGTCACTGCTTCTCAACCCAAACAACTGTATCCCAGACAAACACTTCCTTCCTCTGCACTTTGTCACCAGAGTTCTCAGGTATTCCTAGACCAAAGGCTGTAGCCTCCAGCTGCTGTAGTGAAGGTGTGTGAGGGACATAGGAATGAATTATACTGAGTTATATGTCAGCAGTTTGTCAAATCAGGGACTGACAACAGCACAGGCTCCAAGAAAACTTCAGTGCGTGTTTCAAACAGCTTCCTAAATCACACCTCCATGAATGGACTCCTCTCTAGAGACAAAGAAGAAATTATTTAGTGCTGCAGATTGTGATCTGGAGCCTCATGGTCACCATCTGCATTAAAACTAAGATGCTCAGCCAGCAGGATGTTGCACTTGGGATCACAGATTGGATGCTGCTGTTTTTTTAAAAGATGTTTCTATATCTAATTTTCATTGATTTCAAAGGATTATTCTTTAAAAGTCAAAACCAATGCTAAATCAATGAACTGAAGCACTAAATCCACACAATAAAGGTCAGTATTCATAACCTCACATACATCAGGTTCTTGTCCATCAGACAAGAGCCTGCAGTACAATAATGTACACTCTGTACACTCTGTATATTGCTATCAGGAACCACCAGATATCTCAAACAGAGTTGAATATATCCAGTGTACACAAAAAACTCCTGAAGGCTTGTATTTCAGTTGTCCTTCCATAGACAGATTTTTTTTTAATTGCTGCAAAACTTTATTTTTATATAGTTTATGTTTATTTGGCTGTTAGTACTATTTAAACTGCTGAATAAAACTGAACTACAGTCACATGCAAATTTATTTAATTCTTTAGTATTTCTAATATTCTTTTTTACCATTTTAATGACCTTTTCTGAGGGTTAGCTTCTATGTTTATTTCAATTGTTGACTTTCATTTCTTGCCAAAGTAGAAAATCTCTTGATTTGAATTTTGCAAAGTTATTTGATCACATTCAATTAAAAATGAATAGGATAACTAAATTCATATTTTTCCAATTATTTCTTTCTGCTTCCACAACAGATTTTTTACTTCTCTAGAAGTACTTATCCTAGTTGTGTTATTCTGACCTTCACTTCTAACTGTGAAGTTGAAAACAGAAAACAAAGCAAAATGAAATTTTGTATTTGCTAAAGCAAAACAAAAGAAATAAAATATATCCACCGAAGTTCACTCGTTTTTCATGCCTAAGCTGCCCAAAAGCTCTAGCTGCTCCTTGGTAGAGTAGAGCATCTGACAACAGCTCTGTCTGATCTGCACTGCTGCAATGTTCTTTTTTGGGGTTCTGAGAGCATTTCTTGATCCCCCAAACCATGCAAATGCCACAGCAACTCTATGGGATGGTCTTTAGTTTTTCTGTGATATTCACTCACCAGAAGTATTGTAATTGATGTTTCCTTAAGATCCCCTAGTACAGTTTGTTTTTTTTTTTTAAACAGCAAATGTTAAATTAACCTGATAATTCAACTACCACTCTATTTATTTCTCTACATCTTTCTAATACTTTCTTTAAAAAATTTGTCTGGTGTTACAGATAGAATATATTCTGATTTGAAAACCTTATAATTTCTGAGGATTTAACTGAAACTCTTATATATCTTAATTATATTTCTGAGACGCTGAATGAGACTCTTCAAACCTGTAGAATTTCAGAAAAACTTCTGGAAGACAAGGAACAATTATTAATAAGAAACTTATATCTCAAAGAAAAATATGCCTCCATTTCAGCTCTGATTCCATGACTTCAAGGTGATCCAGGGTGAGTCATAAAGGTACATCTAGCATTTAATGAACTTTACTGAACCTAAGATCTGTATAGCAAAGAACCTGCAGTGGAAGTTTAATCTGCTGAATCTGTGTGGAAGTGGACAGTACAGCTGACATTATAAGACAACAGTGGTGGAGCTATCTATTAAGTCATTTAAATAGTAAATCAAATATAAATTTAGGCACATGCATGGAATTTGGTAAGCTTTTGTGAAAGGATCAGTTCTACATTTGTGCATCTGAGAAAGGGGAGGGGCTCTTTTAAATTGGTTCTGTAGTTAAAGTGCATTATGATATTTTTAAGTTGTGATTGATGATGCTCCTAGCTGATAACAGATACTGACTGATCATTATATGTACCAGACATTGTATTATTGAACACTTTAACATTTGCTATGCAACACAGTAACACTTATCTTAATTTGTTGAGTATTTGCCCATCTCAGTGGGCTGTAAAATCAAGTAGCTGTTTAAAATGAAGCTCAAAGATCACAGCTAGGATGGTAGACCTGGATCAAAATGTGACACATGTTCCAGGAAGTCCAAGTGCATGTGACCAGCTGTAGAATCAGGTCATGTTCTCCATCTGTGGAAACCACATCTGAACATCTCCTTCAGCACATAATGCAGATTTCAAGCTTCAGCATTCAATCTTCAGCGTCCAGACCTGTGGTTTCACAATGAGTCTGGTGAAAGAATGGAAGAGATTTTACTTTATCTACTTAATAATTGTCTTCCATCTTCCTTTTCTAAGGAATGAAAGTCTTTTCTTAATAAATAGGTCTTTTCTAAGACTATTCTATATTTTCACATGGCTGTGAGAGAACAAGCATGAGGGGACAATGAAACCTGGCCAGCAGACACATTCCAAAGCAGAAAATTCCTTGTGGAACAAGGTAACGTACATGCTGTCCATACTCCCAAATGGAGAATTCAATGTAGTGAGTGCATCACAAGAAGCAGCATTGATGGTAGTTAGTTTCACATATCCTGAATCTAACAACGTAGAGCAGGTTTGATTTTCTGTGCACACATATTGTGTGAAGATTGCCATTTGAAAAGGAATAAATGAAAGTATTCTTTGGTTATGAAAAATCACAGGAAATAAAATGAAACTTTAAAATTTGCTCTGTTGACCTTTAATGCTGAAACACCAAGCTTCAGAGGCTGCTGACATGACATGACAGCATGGTACTGACAGTTTACATTTTTAGAGAAACTTTTTTCCATTTCTTATTTCAACAATGCTCACATGTAAATCACATAAAGTCAAAAAATTATGTACTTTCTTGGCACGGTATCAGTTTGGCCCAAATATCTCTTGTGCTTATTTGCATGTAGCAGCTTTAGGTGTTGGGTTTCTTTAATATACCAAATAATCTTAAATGACAGCAACAATGGTTTTGCTGCCTTTAAAGAATATAACTCCATTCTTAATCACATGGATACACTTGTTGCAACTGATAACAGGTAATTCCAACTTGGAGTGGTTTAGAGTGACATAACTGGACTTCAAATTATAAAACTTTACAACTGTATTAAACCTAAGTTTGATAAATTAACCTTGCTCAATAAAATAATTAATCAAGAACTGAAGCAAAAGTTGTCTGCTTCAGTAAGTGATGTTATCTGTCAGGCTGTGTAGTTTTAGTAGCCTTTACTTGCCAATATATCTATTGAAAGAGAGATTGAAAAATTACACAAGGGAAAGAAAAGGGGACAGTATTAATTTATGTGTGCTCAACAGTCATTGAAGAGGAAGGAAAATGCCAGTCACACCAAAAACTTTCCAATAGCTGGGTGCATTTCTCAAAATACCCTTCACTATGAAAATGGTGGAAATGGGATGGTCTACAGTCACCTCTGATCATAAAATTAGAAGGCAAAGTATTCTGCAAGACAGTAAAATCCTACTCCTGCAAAGACTTAGTTATGCTTCATTTCTGCAAGCCAAGGGAACCATCATGATGGTAGTGATGTTTAAAAGGCATTTGCTGTGTTTGCAGAATGAAGGTCACACATAATATGTAAAAGGTCCTGTGGAATACTTATTTTGAAACTTCAGATGGTCTTGCATGTTCATTACTTTCAAGGTTGAGAAGCTGGGAATATCTTTCCTTTGTGCACTTGCTCAGGGGATGCAGTTGATCTCTATAAACTTTTACAATATACTTGTGTGAGGTTAACTTTAAATATACACTTCTCTGCAAGATGCTGATAAGACAAAGCAGTAATTGAGAGGGTTTGTTGAAACAAATCTATCAAATTACAGTAATGCTCTTCTCATTCACTGAAAGCATTTTTACTAGCCACTTGAAGTGCTGCTCATCCTTAATAGCCTGTTCACTAGAGAAGTCCCCAGCCAACAAGTCTTATTGCTTTATGCCTTTGAAAATGCAAGGATGATGTCATGCAGCAAGAGACAAAAGCTGCTGTTACTGGAAGAGATATCACAAGTGTGGTAAAAACAGAGTAAGGACATAGTAATTCGTTTTAGTAGTGGTATAAAATTAATTTCTTTGATCACATTTAACTTTGAGTACATCTTAAACTAGGAAAAAAAATCAGTTTTCCATAATTTAATTGGTCACTTACTCTAAAAACCACAGTGCAGGTCACCACTTTTTCACTATGCAATTAATTCATTTCTTAATTCAAACAGACATTGAAAATCACTCTTGAACATATCTTACCATGTCAGTGGTTTACATTCACGTGATCTCTTCCTTCAAATCCCTTCTGCTCATTTCAGAAGGAACTTCCGGACTTCTGAAGACTTGAAGTCCTCCTTGACGTAGAAAGTGCAAGCTGCATAGACTTGGGAGGATTTTTTTTTTAAATATTTCTTACACCATTATTTTTACATGATCCATGAATGTGAAGCAGTGAATATGAATGTTTCCAGTCCAAACTTGAGGCATAGCTCTGGTTCCTTTGAGCAGCCACTTTTCCAGCTGGCTTGGTGTGACTTCCACACTGAGCTAATCCACCAGGCTGAGGATGAGCCTGCAGTGGAATTGAGAGAGTTCTGGCCTTACATGTACCAGATTTTACCTGTGGCACCCATTGTGGAAATGCCTGTAGAAGGTTGGGCAGGGACTGAAATCCCACCTGGAGCAATTTACTGATGAGCACAAGATTTGTTCTGTCAAATGTTTTTGCAGCAAATCATTTAAAATGCACATCAACTCTAAAACAATAATTTAAATATCTTTTACTGAACATTGAAAGCTTACTTGATCAACTCTACATGTGATATTTTTAATCAAGGGGGTAACCCTCCACATTTTACACTTCAATTTTATGTGAAAAGGATAATGTATATGCCATGAAAACTTGTATGTAATGAATGAGGTAAATATATTGTTTCTCATATTGTTAGCAGAAATGTTACCTTTTGACCTTCCTTTTCAGATTTTTTTGGAACATTTGATGCTTCTGATAATAGTTTAATATTACTTTCTTCACATTGATTAAATACACTTCATACATCACTGAACAATGAGTAACATTCAAATAAGGCTGTCCACTGAACTGCCTGCAAAAATGATAAAGTAAAAAATTAATCTCCAAAGTAAAGTCAAGCCTGAAATTGAAATCTTTGATGCATACATTTCATAATTAGTTCATTCTGCTATATCTAAAATGCAAATACAGTGCTCTTAAAATAATTCAGGTCTTCCTGCATGGAGCATTAATGAATTGTTCTAACTGCTGCACCTCTGACTTCCAAGGATTCTGGAGTCACTTGACTTTTTTGTCATTTTCTTTGTTAAGTTGCTGAATTTTCCTTTTCTATAAAGTTACTTAAAATAGCTCTCCTTGTCTCTTGTGTTATTTTAACTCCTGTTTCAGGCACAGGATCCACCTACACATCCAGAGAAAAAGCAGTTCACAGAATACCAGCAGGATCAAAGCTCAAGGATATAGTTGAAGTCATTCCTCCATTGCTCTGCCATCACCAAATTCTAACCATTTCTTAATGGTCCAGCTGTTGTAGGACTATTCTCTAAAGTATAGCAGTGAAATTTTCCTGTCATGGGAGGTTTGCTGGCTCGAGGTTTTTTGGCCTGGGTGCATGGTTTTCATTTTATTTTGTATTTACATATTTTAGGGTGGGTCTTTTTCCTTGATAACTTCCTTGCGGACCTCAGTAGCATTAAGCCAGTGAAGCGAGGGTTTGAGAACGGCCAAAAATGTTGTTGCCACACCGTGTCTGACCTGAAATCTTCTGTCAGGGAAATGCTCTGTTTCCTTCCTGCAGCAATGATGGTGAGTGATAATGGAAAAAAAACAGATCATAATTGTTGTCTTTTGAGTTTTCTAGGCTTAATTGTATTTTGAACGTAAGTCCCTGTATCTAACTTATTCAAGTATCTCTATCATCCTCTGCATGGCTGAGTTCCTAATTTTTTGTGAAATTACTGACTAGGTACTGGACTAAAACCTTGCAAGATGTTGAGATCAGAAAAGTTAAGCAATGAACAGTATCTGTATTAAATTAATAAGTCAATATTATTTGTGTGTCACTTCTAAGACAATAAATCATTACATTCAAGGGTGAAAAAATGTTTAATAAATAATGCAATTTTACTGATGATTGGCAGAAAAATAAATCTTACACTTTGGCCCAAAGAACATGTCCTTCTTCACTGTAGAAAAATAAATCTTCAGAAGGAAATGTTAAAATTCAGCTTATGAATAAGGAATATCCTCATTTCATAACATCAAAGCAAGAAAAATAATTACTAAAAAGAATTTTTAATGCTTATAAAACATCAGCACTCTCATACATTCTCAGAAAACCTATTTATAATCTGATAAAAGCAGAAAGCCAGAATACTGACTTCTACTCAGCTATGGTACGAATCATAGAATCATAAAATGGCCTGGGTTGGAAGAGACCTTAAAGATCATCCAGTAGCAATTCCCTTACCATGGGCAGGGACTCCTTCCACTAGACCAGGTTGCTCAGAGCTCCGTCCAGCCTGGCTTTAAACATTTCTAGGGATGAGGCAGCCACAGTTTCTCTGGGCAATGTGTTCCAGTCCCTCAGAACCTTCATAGGATTTAATGTCAACTTACCCTCTTT
>JBBMKD010000216.1:1608639-1645755 GCA_037834095.1 Argya squamiceps | reverse complement strand
GTGTCTGCATGTCAGAGCTTCCCGAAAGACTCGGGTGCTCCCCGTCAATAAGTCACTGCAGGCCTGGAGCCTGAATGGAATCGTATAATGGGGTCACAGAATGCTGTGGATTGGAAGGGCCTGTAAGATCATCCAGTGGGATCCCCCCTGCCATGGGCAGGGGAACCTTCCGCTAGGTCAGGTTGCATCCAACCTGGCCTTGAACACTTCCAAGGATGGAGCAGCCACAATTTCTCTGGGCCATGTGTTCCAGTGCCTCACCCTCCTCACACTAAATAATCTCATTTTAATATCTAATCTAAATCTACTTCCAGTTTAAAGCCGTTACCCCTTGTCCTATCACACACCCTTGTAAAAAGTCTCTTTCTAGTTTTCTTGTATACGCCAAAAGTCAGCAAGAGAACAGAGGAAATATCTATTATTCTTTATTTATTTTTTATTTAGTCTAAATTTAAATGGTAAAACTTCGTAGAGGTTCTAGAGGCCTTCTTTAGCGAGGACTGGCTAAAGCAGTTTATTTTTGTTGAGGGCAGTCTAAGCCACCTGGTTTGTAGACAGTAAATTCCTGTGTCCTCTACTGAATGCTTGTTAAAACAAAGAATAAGGGAAACGGGCACCATCTGCACAGAACAGGGGTGGGAGCAAAGGAGACATCAGCGCGTCGGGCAGGGGGATGATGTGTGAACTGTGGTGTCTTGCTTTCCCTGCAGATTGAAGATAGGCAGGCCGAGATGAGCAGGAGGAATGTGCCTCAGAGGTAAAGATGAGGAGAATGCTCTTGAAAAGAGGGTGACTGCACCTGAAGGCATTGCTCAGAAGAGGAAGGTGTATGCTAATGAGCGAGTAAGTCTTTTGAAGATTGAGTTTGTAGCACTCCAGGCAATACTGAACCACAGAGTGAAATGAATTCTGTAGTGAAATGCATTTAGAAACTTGGCTACAGCCAATCAGATTAGATGTTAAAAAAAAGAGTTACAAAAAGCCTCAACATTGGAATGAAAAGATGGAGTGATCAGTATTAAATGAGAAAGCAGAAGAGTATGAGACTTCAGGAGGAAAAGCTGAGGTTCTGCTTTTCTCATGCCTAGTTTCAAGAAGCAGCAGGAAGAAATGCAGCTGTGGATGGGGAGGGAAAGAAAGGTAAGTGTGAAAGTCATCAGGAGGATGGAAGAGAGGAGTGAAGTCACCCAGAGACCAGGGCAGAGGGTGGAGGGAGAAGCAGCAGCTCACCAAAGCCAGAAACCAGCAGAGTGAGTTTTCCTTGTGTTTGCATAAGTTAGCACCTGTATGGCTTGCAGCTGGAGGAGGGCATGTGGGGGGTGGGAGACCTTCTTTCCCTGTGAAACAGGAGGGCTGTTGTTTTACATATGAAAGAGGCCTGATGACAGAAAATTACTCCAGTTGTATGCTAATACTGAAGTGTTTGCGCTGCTGATACTGTTGAAAGTGCCATTTCCAGTGGGGAAGGACCCACAGTTTTTTATTTCCCTGCAGGATCTCCACTAATCTCCATTATATTATTACACTTCGAGCACATTGTTTCCCTGAAATAGGCCTGAGAGGAGGGTGATACATGGAACTGATACAAAATGCCTTTTCCATCTAGTTGCAGTGTTCGGTTTTCCAGAGTGAATGTGTTGCTGTGGAGTTTCTTGTCCCAGATTTGGAACGATGTATTAATAAATCGTAAAACTGCTAGTGTCTTGTTTGTTTGTTGTTTTTTTAAGTTATGACAACATGAACTGTAAAGAGTACCATTGTGTTGTTTATTTCCATTACAGAACTGCTCTAAAGAGAATGTGGGTGGGTACATGGCTGTAAAATCATGTTACACGAGAAATCACAACCAAGCACCCGTCCAGATGTACAGGCAGGGAAACATAGACAGTGCATTTATACCACTAAATGAAGCACAGACACAATGTTTCCCTGAACATTGCTGGAGTAGATCCTTTCTTCTGGCAGTCACATAGTGAAGTTGAGTGAAACAGAAATTGTGACAGCTGTTAAGTTTAATTTCTTTTACATGGTTTTAATAGAGGTGGAGTAGACTGAAAGCTTAATCACTAACGTCTGTAACCATCAGATAAAGTCAGTTTATCCAGTGATTTGCTTTTCCTGTGTATGAGATAAATCTTGTCCTGAGATCAGCCAGTGAGACTTCCGCAGTTTTCTCATTAAACTGACCCCTGCTGCTCATTGCTGTCCTCTGTCTAGGAAATCTTTCTGGAAGTTTGTGCATTTTATCTTTTTGTAACCAAATGGTATTTCATAACACTTTTCTCTAAGGCAACAAAAGAGTACCTTGAGAGTAAGTGCTTTTAAGTATCCTAGTATCCAGGATACTTATAAGCAGCTTTTCTGAAGGATCTGTTCAGGGACAGAAAAATTCCTTGGATAGATCATGTTAATTAGATTTTTTTAATGTTTAAAGTGTGCAAGTTAAAATGTATGTTTAGAAGTCGTGTCAGGTGTGTTAATGATTCAGAAACTTGGATTCTTGTCTTAATAAGAAATGATTTTGTTTCAAATGCAGCTGTTACTTGCTGTTTAGGAATTGAGCTTTGGTGGGCCAAAATGCCTTCTGAACTGTAGTTCATTACTTAGTGCCTGTAGCCAGTAGTGATATTGTATGTGCTTCTCTCTGAAGCCAAGAATTTAATATAATAAAAATATCTTACTGAAACATAAGCTAATACATTTTTTCTCTCTGTTTAAGACCAAAATCTTAAATTGAAGCACTGTAACACAATCTGTGCAGCACACCAGCCTGGAGCAGTACTGATTTTTTTTTGTTTCTCATTTCTTTCCCTAAACAAAGAGTCTCCACTTGGAAAAAATAAATCCTTTTTAGAGTCAAAAATGTCATTTGATAGATAGGAGACAGATAGAAGTATTTAAGGTAACACTTTAATGGGAATCATCTGCTTAAGGTCTGAGGAATGATCTCCAGTGCTGCAGCATATGCTGCTGCCTCCAGATGTGGCGTGGCAGCAGGGCTGGGCTGCCTCAGCTGCTTGCTGACACCCAGAGGAAAAGGCCTGACTGTCCCTCCTTCCCTGCTTCAACCTCTCACTTCTGGTGGTGAGCTCTGGCCACAAGGTGAGTAATGAATTCACTCCACTGGCTCACCTTTTTTACCTTTTTCTGCCAGAGGTCATTTTTTCATGGTTTTGCTGAGCTGAGTAGCTTGCCTTAGCCTGAAATGAGAGCTGGCTTTGGGGCAGCAGCAGTGGTGGAGTGCAGCTGGGAGGAGATGACAGAGAAGTTTTACTTCTGCTGATGAGATGTTATCTTGGCTTGTGGTGTATTCCATATGGAGATCTCTATAGCCTAGGAGTGCACTCTGCAGACAGTGATGGGCTCCTCTGCCTGTGTGACATTTCAACCAGCATCAAGCCAGCTCTGTGGCAGAACTGTGTTAGCTAATAAACACTGCCCCTTAGGGAAACTTTTCTGTTTCCTCTTTCTCCTTAAATCATTCACTGTTACCCAATGCTGAATGGCAATATTGCTTTTTGAGGTCTAGTTACATGTTTAGAGTGAACATATAGCAAATGAAATGCAGGATCTAGCTAACAGGTAGTTGTTAGTTTTCTATGATTTTATCATAATTAAAGCAATATATCAATCACAGATCCAGAGCCAAAACCATGTTCTGGTTCATGATTGACATCAATGTATTTATTTGTAACTGATAGATTTATTAGCTTCTTTGTTGCAGTTATTACCTATGTTACCAGAAAAATGTCTGCCAGTGTTGATTGAGTGTGATTGCTTTTTGTATTGTATATCATAGAATCATAGAATGGCCTGGGTTGGAAGGGACCTTAAAGATCATCCAGTTCCAGCTCCCTTGCCATGGGCAGGGACTCCTTCCACTAGACCAGGTTGCTCAGAGCTCCATCCAACCTGGCTTTAAAACACTTCCAGGGATGAGGCAGCCACAACTTCTCTGAGCAACCTGTGCCAGGGCCTCACCACTCACAGAGCAAAGAATTTCCCCCTAAATCTAATACAAAGCTACTTCCTTTTCTTTGTAAAGCCTTGCCCCTTGCTCTTGTCACTACATGCCCTTGTAAAAGTCCCTCTCCACCACTCTTGTAGGCTCCCTTCAGATCCTGGAAGGCCACAATTAGGTGGCCCCGAAGCCTTCTCCTTTCCAGACTGAACAACCCCAATTCTCTCAGCCTGTCCTCCTAGGGGAGATGCTCCATCCCTCCAATCTTGGTGGTCTCCTCTGGACTCACTCCAACAGGTCCCTGTCCATCCTGTGCTGGGACCCTGGAGCTGGATGCAGAGCTCCAGGTGGGATCTCAGCAGAGCAGAGCAGAGGGGCAGGATCCCCTCCCCACCTGCTCTCACACTGCTTTGGATGCAGCCCAGGGTGGGATTGGCTCTCTGGGCTCCAGGTGCCCATGGCTGGCTCATGTCCAGCCTCTCACCCACCTGCTCCCCAAGTCCTTCTCCCCAGGGCTGCTCTGGACCTGCCCATCCCCAGCCTGGATTGATACCAGGGGCTGCCCTGGCCCAGGTGCAGCACCAGCACTTGGTCTTGTTAAACCACAGATTTCCATGGGAGCAGTTCTTGAGCTTGTCCAGGTCCCTCTGGATGGCATCCTGTCCTTCAGGAGTGTCAGCTGCACCACTCACCTTGGTGTCACATGCAAATTTGCTGAGGGTGGCTCACCCCTTTGTCTATGTCATTGATGAAGATATTAAATAACACTTCATGACCCATCCATCATACAGAGCCACAGATACATCCCAGTATGGACCCCTGAGGGACACTGCTTGTCACTGATGCTCACCACAACTCAGATGTGCTGTCTTACATTACATGCTTGCCTCTTATTTACCCTGGCTGCAGAATGGGCATTTGTTTCACAGTTGTTCCTCTGCAAATGAACAAACTGCTCAGATCATGGAGGAAAACTGTGCACAGCAGGTGGTATAAAAGCAGCTCTCTTTTAAATAGATGTGTAATCCCCACAGCAGCAGTAAGAGAGAAGGTTGGAAAATCAACAGAGGCACAGCAAAAAAATAGGAAAATACATCAGAAAGGTGGCTAAAATAGACACAGATTTGACAACGTACACACAGAATAATCCTGTCATATTGCTGGTGCCTCTGTCTCAGAAACAGGATAGAGACTGAGTAAAAAAGGGACAGTGAAAACCACATCTTAAAAGTTCAGAAAACATTCTGGAGAATGTAAAGTGGGATAAATGTTCAAAATTATCAGACTGCCTTCAAAAACTAAGACTCATACTGATTTTTACACAACAAAAGTTTCTTTTTGCTGACACCCTAGCAATGTTTGGTGGCTAACCCTTACATAGGTAACAAAGAAAGATTTGGTGACAGCTATATATTCATAGTTAGCTGCAGAAGTACAAGGCAAGTACAGCTGCAGCCAGACTTTTTGTGAGCAGATGTTCTACCTTTGAGGAAGAAAAAAATTAAATGAGGAGCTGTAGGAGCAAACAGAAGACAAAAAAATGAGAATACAGGAAACCAATTAGAATCTGATATGCAAGAAGTCTGGAACTCCACATTCACATCTGTGATCCACAGATTCTAGCACAAGAAAGAAAGAAATGTAAAATACTTACAAGTTATATACATATTGATTACATATTATCATGGCACAGCAACATGCACAATGCCTTTAACCTAATGAGGCCAACATTCCTACATGGCCTTGCTTGGTGCTGCAGGAATTCAGAGCCCAATGGACAATCCACAAGAAGGCTGTTTTTGCTGGTTTTAGATGAGCATCCATCAATTCAGCCTTTGGAAATCAAAGTCTTGTGGGCAATGAGATGAGACTGTGCTGTCCACATTTGTGAGCAAGCCTTGTCCCTTTTGGAAATAATATATTAGGAACAAAACTTAACAAGACCAAGCTGGCATCAATACTGAACTATTTTTAATTTCAAGAAGTTTTCCAAGAAGTTATAGATCAAAAGTAGTGAGAGTGAAATAAGATATGATTTGGACTGGGAACTATGAGAAGACTGAGAAAGAACAGGAAAGGTAAGGATGAAGATGAGGTAGGAAGTCAGAATCAAAATAAAAGAAGTACTTTTGAGAGAACAAGCTAAACTTACACTTGTCAAAGATTTTTACTTCCTCTGGTGAACACTACTTTTGTTCACTCTCCTGTCACATAATTCTTGCAGGTCTGCAAGAATTCAAAAGCAGTCTCAAATACAGATGATTGAGCTTGAAAGCCCCACAGCCTTCCTAAATGCAACAAAATTTCTCTAGCAGTCTACATAAGATGTAATAGTTGTGTCTGACTTTTATTTATAAAACAAAAATACTTGACCTGAGAAATCAGAAGTGTGCAAGCTAACAGGAACAAATTGGGAATAAAGCAGAAGACTGTAAGCACCATAAATTTTATTTGGTGTTGGAGAATTTTTGATCTGTGTGGAATTTTTTGCTTTGGTTATTTTTGGGGCTGGGGGAGGGGGCATCAGAAGATTAAATTGTAATCCTAAGTATCTGTGTGAAGAAAAAGAAAAAAACCCCAAACTATAAAAATATAAAAGCCTTTCTTAGACAGTACATATTAGAAGTTTAGAGGGAGCACATGCTGGAATAAGACTGAAATAGGTCTATCAGTCTTTCCATGTTTTTCTCAATTACAAATTCTAAATAATTTCCATAACAGTCACCTCAGGCCATAGCATCAAGGTATGAGCCAAGGATTTTCAAGTAACAGTGACAGCATTAATTCACTGTTATTCTTCTCAGCAGCCACCCTAACAATCATCCTCTAAAAATTTAAGAAATCACCCTATGCTCAATGACATAATTCCCATTAAACTTTAACCAGCCCCAACACTGCAAAATAAAAGCATTATGCTTGTTTCAATATTTTTCCCATGTAAGTTCATTGAAATTAAGCTTTCTAGTGTGAAACAGAAGTAGCCCAGCTTTTCTGAAAACAATTGAGTTGTTATAACAGCAGAGGTATGCAGAGGGCAATGAAAACTGAAGAGGACCTGGAGGAGGCAGCTGCACTTCCTGCGTGGAGCAAAAGAGGGCGATATTTTCTTACGTGTTGGGAGAGTTAGAAATGTTATCTCACTCTAAAACAATTATAAATCATATATTGACACTTACTGAAGCCCAGCATAAAAGTAGTTTCTCAGAAACTCAGTGCATATATCACTTACGGATAAATGTTAGTTTTAGGAGCAAACTGCCACGTGAAAATGCCTCTTTAACATATCCAGCACTTAAATATAAAAACATCCCAGAGCCTTTCCCTGCCAAGGTAGCTCTCTGGGTTTAATTGCTGTGTGGCCTTTCAGCCCAGAAGATGATACCATGTAAAAGGGTAGCAGGGCAAAGATGCCTCCCGAGGAGCGTGGTTAATAGAAGAGATTTTAGCTGTTTAGAAAAGATGCAGCACACAGGTCTGTGAGAGGCGAAGAGGCTAATTTAGCTACTTGCTGAAAGAGACTCCATAAATTCCCTGTGCAGCACTGCATATGTGCTTGGCCTTTGCATGTGAGGACAAGGAGCAGCTCTCAGCAAAATGCAGGGGCTGCCAAGCCCTGGGAGTGTCCAGAGAAACTCATGGCAAGGCAGGAGACCGTGACTCCCTCCAAATCCACTGGGAGATGCCCAAGTGAGTTGCCATAATTTCTGCTGTCTTGTCCATAAGCAACTAGGAGATCAATCTCGTAGCCAATGTTCCTCTAGTATTTCAAATTAATAAAAAGTGAGCTTCTCCTGTCTCTGACATGGAGAACAGTAAATCACACATGGGACTATAGCTGCTCGACAGCCAGCTTCCTACACATCAGAAAACATCCTTGGCTCTGGTTCCTAGAAAAGAATATTCTTGTACTAACATACCAGTACTGAAGGAAAAAAAATGTATACACACACACATATATAAATTAATCTTTAGATGAAGGACACAGAATGTGTTCACTGCAGAACATATTTTGAGTAAAATATAGTTTTGTCTTTTCTGTTTTATTTTCTCAAGCAATTTACATGCCAAGTCAAACCATAAAGTGAATTCTTGCTTTTCAGTACTCAAATACTCCTGACAAAAAAACATTGCCAAAAGACAAGAATGAAGAACTGTTTGAGATTATGAACTGGTAAAAAGCACAAGAGAACAATGGCCTTATAAGTTTCTTTGGAATATTTTCCCATCCAATTTGTCTTCCTTTGCTTTTCCTGTTTTTCTTCTTAAATACTAGCTTCCAATTCTGTCTCCTTGTCCACAAGATTGCATCATACTTACTTTTCTAACATAGTTTAAGGAAGTTTGAGTAAAAAGTATAAACTCAGAAGACTAATGTTTGTATAAAACTATCAATATTTCAAGTTCACAGAACGTTTTATCAGGATGAAATTAGGCTGTTTATTCAGATCTCAAAGGTCTTTGTAAGATTTTAAAAAAGTGCCTCCCAGTGGTTTGGGTTCAGAGAACAGCACAACCCCTGCCTTCCCAGGCTCTGTTTTTGGGAGTGGGGAATTCTGCCCTGGGTGTTGGACTGAGGTTACAGCAGTGGAAGAGTCTCCAGCCTGCAGCAGCCACAGCAGCTGTGCAAAGAGGACAATTTGAAGGGTTGCACTGGCTCCTGTGTTCAAGCCCAGGTGTTATGAACACAAACTCTTCACTATTTCTTAGAAAATTAATGCAACATTACAGATGGTTGTCTGGCTGGCCTTTATTGTGTTTGGGAAAGAATTGGGTTTAATGCTTTAATAGGTCTTCAATATTCCTCTGTCATTTCCTTACTTTATTAGGCACTATTTCCTGCAAAGAGTCTCACAAATGAATTTGAAGAAAGCTAATGTGCCACTCTAATGACAGATTGCTTTCAGGGCTGAGCTCAAGGAACTTTCTTCCTATCTCACTAATGAATCACAGTCATTCAATAGTGGGCTGTTGGATAGATATGGGAAGTGCTCTGCTTTAAAGCTTTCCCAACATGAGGAATGATCTTAGGGCTGCAATATCATCAAACAAAAATAGAATATTGTTACAGAGGCTCAGATTAGTATTATTATAATGAACCCAGACATTATGTCCTTCAAAAAACAGAGAGAAAACATCAGCATGTATGCACTATTTGCCTTTAATCAGAGACACACTGACAATGCTGGAAATGCCAATAGTTTTATAGATAGCTGTGCAGTTTAATACTTTTTTCTCTATCTTTTTTCCCTTAAGAGATGAAATCCACAGCAGCAGCATGACAGAAGATATATTAAATCAGTCAATGGATCCATGAAGAGAGAAACTCTGTCTTTCAACAGTAACAACAGAAATTCAAAGTAGGTTTCATGTACAGAGAAAAGTGTCTGACTCCAACAGCAGCATTCTCTCTGCATCTCCTATAAATCAAAACTAATCCATAATACCGAGGATTTACATGCCCAGGACTATATTTTCAAGTTCTTCCACACATTTCTGGTAAATAAACTTTTCAGTATATCTCAACCTGTTTAACAATTTTGCAAAAACTAGAATTCAAAGAAAACTCATCAGAGTTCACTTATTTAATACTCACTGATTAATTAAAATGTTTTTACTCTCCTAACCCCCTTTTGATTATTATTCTCAAAAAAAAAAGAACAAAAAACAAAAAACAGCAACAAAAAAAACCCTAAAACCAACCAAAAAAAAAGGCCACATACTCTTACGTTTTTCTTCTGTATGATTCAACATAATTTTTTCTTTATATCAAATCTTTTGTTTTCCAGAGACAATGCTCTATGGCTGTTACTATAAAACTACTTCATTTTAAGCTGGCCACAACTGTGTGTGTTGTATGAACTGTATCACTGAAGAACTGCTGCTGCAATTTTTTGTGTTTAACCAGGCAAGCTTCCACTGTGTTATAGGGTCATGGAATCATTTATGTTGGAAAAGATCATCAAGTTCAGCCCTTAACCTCACAGTTATTCTGGTGGCCTCTTTTTGAGAAAAGGACTATGGTCAGATTGTTCTTACAGGTAATGGAAATAAAACTAAAAATAAACAGAAGTATTGGAATGTATGAATAACATTAATAAAAGTGTGAAAATGTTTTCTTGATCACATCAGGCTGAGGCAGCTTTAACTGGCATGAGGATCTAAGGAATAAGAACTAACTGGGTAAAAGCAGTTTTCCTCATGTTGATATGGGAAACAATGGCACCTTCTCAAGCTGTTGCTGACATGGGCTGGGCATCACTGCTGGTAGGACATGGGGAGTGACTGCTTTTGCATCACTTGATTTTGTGTTTGTTGGGGTTGCTTCACTTAGTAGTGTCTTTACCTCAGGTCATGTGGTTTTTCTCATTTTTGGCCACACTATTCTCTCTCTCCCCATCCCACTGGGTGGGTATGAGCTACTGGCTGGGGTCAACATACTTCAGCAAGTTTCAGATATGGTACAGCAGAGGAATAGAAACCACTACAGCTTAAAATCTCTTTAGACTCTCTGGATTTTCTTCTGAATTTGACCTTGTCATTTTTATTTTATTTTATTTTTATTTAATTTTACTCTTTTAGTCCTAAACAGCAGGCAAAGTCCTAAATTCCATGTGATTTCCTGTCCATATTTCATTTAACAAACTGCCAGGCAAAATGAAGGTGGTGTTCAAATGACTTTTTTTTCCCATTGAGGGTCTGAAGTAATTTTGAAATGTGAACTATGTAATTCTATATACACCAGTATTTTCTTTAATTTCTGTCATTGTATGGCACTTAAAGAATGCTTTCTATGGTGGGGGCAGACTCTTCTACTGCAGTATAAAATATTCTGCCTTTAAATATAGCAACTGGGAATACAAAGGAAAAATAGCAAGGGGCTGTGGGTTGTTTTACTGTAGTAAGATGATATGGTGCAGAGCAGGGATCAAATGTATCTAAATGATATAGGGAGCAGAGTTAATGAAAAACATTTCCTTCTCTCCTAGTCTGAAAACACAACCACTACGTGGTAACTGTGAAAATCCCAGACACTCAAAACCTGTGACCTCCTGGGGAAGACTCAAACAAGAAACCTTTTAGGACTGATTGTTCTTTCAAGTTTGCTTATTCCATCAAAAAATGTATCGCCTTCCAGTTCTTGAACACACTGATATTTTTATATTTTTTTCTCTCATGAACAGAATTTTTTACTGTAGGGAATAGGAGGAATGGTTGTTCATTTGAGGATGAACTGGTAAAATTCAGAGGTATTCCAGAATTGCATTTGAGAAATTTCCTTGTCCATTGAAACAGAAAAGAACCACTCCTATCATTGTAGAGTTCTGAGTCAGATCAAAGCCAGCAAATACTCACTTTACACCCAGAGAATAGACTTTTAGCTATATTAATTTACCCTCCCAAGGACAGAAGAGAGAAAGAAGAGTTTGTTTGGCGACCATCTCCTGTTGCTGAAGGCACTCAAAGAGAATTGCATACTACCACTCGTTTTTGCCTCTGAGATTGTCCTGCAGTGAGGACCAAAACCTGGTGACAAAGGATTCATAAATACAGAACCCAGATTGAGTTTTTGCCTAAAAAATTCAGCTGAACAAGTGGGATCTTCTTTAGCTGACCTAGAATAACTTTGTGCTACACAAATTTGCTGTTTACCTCTTTGGTGGCAGCTCAAGAAAATGTCACAGGCTGTGAAAGGACAACAGCCACATTCAGGACACAAGTGTGAAAGGAAAACTAAAGTTGTGTTGCTGGTGAAGAAGTGACTGCAGTGGACATTGCAGGTAAAAAAGAAAATCTCAAAGTTTCAGTTAGCTCCACTTTTGTGTGTGAAATTACATATAGATTGTTTTTCTTCTTACCTATAGTATTTTGTTGTGGAGCCAAAGGAAGATTTTTTTCCAAATAAACGTGTAAAACTATCAGTGGAAACTTTTTACCATAAATTTATTTTCTCACAGAAAAAATATCCCTATTCAAAAATATATTAACATTGGATAAATACATTTTTTATTTTTGTATTTTTATAGGATCCCTTCGGACTAAGAATGAGTTGCACTACATACAGATATTACTTGGAAATGTTTGTGAGAAGTTGAAGGGAATATACTTATAAGGCCAGAATTCCACATCATCCAGAGCAACGATGTGCCTAATTTGAAAGCATAATTAATGTCACTGTATGTACAAATTGTACTGGTTGCTGCCTAACTGACCATTACTTTTACAAATTTTTAATCTATGTACACAACTGCAGTCATTGCACAGGTTAATTAAATGCTATTGAAAATCAAATTTGGTTTAAAGGTTATATTAAATAAATATCAGACTACTTACAAATTATTAATTGATCAGTATTGAATGCAAGATGATACACATTTCAGAAAAGGCTTAAGATGAATTTTTATGATATTACTGTTAATCATTTTTATAGCTTACTGGATAGATCTGAAAGTATGTAAAGATTGATTGCTCTTAATGCCTTTAAAATAATTGGAAGAAGGCAGCTCCCCAGGGAAGTGGGCACAGCACCAAGCCTGTCAGGGGGCACTGGGACAATGCTCTTGGGCACTTGGTGTGACTCTTGGGGTGTCCTGTGCAGGGCCAGGGCTTGGACTCCAACTCAGCACATTCTGTGATTTTATGACTATTGGAATCATGAATCTACCTTATATGCTGGTCAATTGAAAGAGTAATAAAATGGAAACAAACATGTGAGGTTAGCTAAAAGGTTAGCTAAAAGATTAGCAACAAATACAAAAACTTAAAGGAATTTAATGCTAAATTCACAATTATATTCTCTGAGCATTAGTTATAAGATGGTTGGCAGTCCTGTAAATTCAGGTCAGATCAGAATTACAACCATCCCCAAATATCATGGCAGCTATTAAAGGTTTTAAAATTGAAGCTGTGTGATCAATGCCAGGACTTAGATACCACAGAAGTGGTGGCTCAGAAGTCAGCAACTTGTTCCATACAATATCACTGAATTAATTACACTCAAGGCATTATTGGACAGCCAATATTGGAGAGGAAAGACTAGAAATGAAGTTTTTCTGTCTTTGTTAAATATTAACTGCTACACACAAGAAAATAGTTCTTTTTGAGTTTTGTCTCTCTGTCCTCATTAGTTTTAAATGCATAATAATAACCTGTTTCATGGAGTGAAGAGATTTCTGACCAGCCCTGCTGTATTTTAGACTATGACAGGCTCCTAGGAGTGGGACAACAATAATCAGGCTCTGTGACCTGCTCAGCGACTGCTTTAACAATTAAAGTCTGCAATAAAAACAGGGGATGAACAGCCCTGTTTTTGAGTACAAGGAGCATGGTTGATCCCTTTCCTGCTCATGAAGTGCCAGCTCAGATGCACAGAGCTTGGACCAGCCCAGTCCTGCTGGGTCACCCACCTGGATACTGGATAGTCTCTCTCAGGACTGAAGAGAGCTGAGGGATAAGTTGTTTACACACACATAGTGAAACCTAATTAGAGGGACTTAGGAAAATAAAAAACAAACATACTGTAAACAAAAATACTGTATTAAACCAAGGACTTGAAGAGTGAAGTACCCTTCAGTGAACAGTGTAACACTTCCTTGTTCTGTGGGTGACTTCCTTGGCTTTCAGTGCCTTCCATCTTCAGTCCCTCTTTTACTCACCAAGACAAGTACCTTGCTATCTCTCTTGAAATGCAGTGAGTGCTGCGTATTTCAATTCCTCCTGTTCCTTTGAAAATATCCCCCCAAAGTTATTTTTTAACACTCCAAGCAATTTCTGCTTCACAGTGATTAGATCCACGCCTACTCAATTGATATTTTTTTCTTCCATTTCCTCACTTCTTCTTCCAGTTCCTAACCAATGTTCACTCCTACTTTGTCCATCCCTAGGTAGCTGCTACCCTGGTGAAGCTGTATTCTCACCCTCTGAAAATCAACACCATTTACCTGGCTGGTAAAAACTATGAAGTTCAATAAAAGGTGATAATAAAAGGACGATTGTGTGGTAGTTATCACTCTGTAGGTATAACTAGCAACAGCAGGGATTCCTGACATATCAGCCTTTCTTCAAAAACTGCCAATGTCACTTCTTTTTATGCTTTTGCTAGCACAACTGAATCGATGGGCTAAGAATGTATACATTTCAGCTGACTTTAATGAGTGCCATGCTGCCTGGAGAATTAATAGATGAGAAAGGAGTTAAACAAATACATCTTTTGCAATGCTATGATGTGGAAAGAATTGTGATTCACTGTATCAAAAATAAATCAAAAAAAAGAGGGAAATCTGGGGAGGGAAAGCCAAAAAAAAAAAAAAAAAAAAAAAAAAAAGAAGAAAAGAAGAAAAGGGAAAAAAGAGGACAAGAAACACTTTAAAAACTGGGGGGAAATCTCTCTCTTTAATTTTAGAATGTTGAATAGTTTGCCTGGCATTGATATGCTATAGGATATGAGTGTAAACCCTATTTGGGACTACCCACTTCAAACAAAAACAATACTGCAGTTTTCAAACTCCACATTTAATGTCTTGTATGCACTGAGTGTTATTCTGTGTATGGAGGCAGACTGATACTGCAGATCACAGAAGTACCTGTGCAGTGGATTATTCCACCCACTTGGTAGCAGAGAAGATGTTTCTGCATGTGCTTCAAATGCAGATTTTCTCCCTCCTCCAAAAGAACCTTGGAGATCCCTTAATATTATGCAGTGTTAAATTTTGAATTCTAGGTAATTTTGAAATAAATTAGACACAAATTCCTGTACTGACGTTGTTCACAACTTCAGATTAAAGTCACTGCCTTGGCATCAACTGTGTGAGACTTGGCTGCTTTAAAGACCCTCTGCTCTTTGTATATCTTGTTATGGCATAAGGAATATAAGTTTAAGATAAGCACTTGCTGATTTATCTAGGATTTAGTCTTAAAACATCTCACCTGAGCTATGTAAGGTATGGTTTAAAAATACAAATTCCAGAATTGAGAAAATCTTGGAGTTTGTGTGCTAAAGAAAAGATGCAAATGCAAATTAGGATGATTATTGTGGTTACCTGTTTGAATCTACCAATTTGTGCAGTTAAATTTTTTTTTTTTTTCTTTTTGATGAGCATTATGGGGGAAAAAAAAGCAGACTTAGGAAAATAATTCCTAATCTCTCTATTGTATTTAAAATCTTCTGTTTTGTAGCTTGGATGAAATTATCACTATATGAATTTTTAAAGTAAAAGTACTATGACTCAGTACAAATTATCAAAAAGGTAGCCCTTGACAAAGTACAGAGAAAATTCACCTTTCGATCTGCTTCTGTTCTGATTTTAAACTTTTATAAACATATGGAAGTATAAATATTGTGATATCTGATTCTTTTGCATTTGACATATCATTCTGTTTCATACAGTTTTAGCCATAAACTAACTCAGAATTAGAATGCCAAAAACATTTTTAGATTTAAAAGCTGCTATCTTCATACTGCTATAGGTAACTGACTGCTGTCACTGAAAAAACCAGATGAGTAAATCTGAGTCTTCTAACCTCCTTGTTGCTAAAGCCAAGGTTTTAAAACTGTGTTACCCTGGTATTAGAATATCAAATGTTCTGCTAAAAAAGTCAGATCAGCTGGGAATTACTACACATTATATTCCCATTTTATATCTGTTTAATAGAATGGCAAGGTAGCAGTCTCAGTGATTGTTACTGTTAATGCCCCAAATCCCTGCACTGGCTTGCTGTGTACATCAGAAGTGAAATTTGCTCTAAATGAAATGCAAGGGACCTCCAAAACCTACAGAAGACAGAAATTAAAGGATTGGTCATGCTACAGTTTTCGTATCCTACACAACAGACACAAAGAGCCCAGGTGGAATTCAAACACAAACCAAACCCGTTTCATACTAAACATAATAAACCAGAATAACCAAAATGGACAAAATGTGAAGTTATTTTGGGGAGGCAAATCCAAAGGTTCTCTCTCTAATGACAATTTGGCCTGATGTGTATCAGAGAAACAGCATCTTTAAGCCCACCAGACACATGAAGACCAAAATGGTTGAACAGTTTTATGGAGAGCACAAAAGAAAAGGTAACATTTTTTTCCTTTGTTAAAGATCCTCACACTTGTCCATTTTTCAGCAGTTTCCTAGGCAGGTTTAATAATTTCTGGGCTTTCCTAGTCTTCACAAAGTAATTTCTGATTCGTCAAAGATCATCTTCATCTAAAAAACTAAGATTCATGACCTAAACAAAATCCATTCTTGAGACCTCTCAGTTGTTTCAGAAAACATTACTGAAGGCATATATCAAAGGGCAGTCCTATGTTCTAGTCCTGATCTTTAAATATTTTTTCTACTATAAAATTTATTCTATAGAAAGAATAACAGTAATTTTTTCATTCCTGTAATTAACCAAACTACTATAAAAATGTTACAAGAAAATGAGATTTTCACTACACTGGACACAAAAATTCATTTTTCTGGATCTGAGTTTAATTTAAATGGGTTTGAGTAAAAATCTCACAAAGGTTATTTACGCACACTGTCTTCTATAATCCTGTAAGATCTCAGTGGTGTACCTCCCTTGTTTTCGAGAAGTAATGGTTCAGACCTGACAATATCTGCATCCCCACATGCAACTCAGTTTTAGTACAAAGACCTTTTTTTTTTAGGCATCCAGAGAGAGAGCAGCTTTTTACACACTGTTTTTTCATCATGGACCATTCAGCAATGTGACCTTCTATTCCTGTGATATTAATGGTGATTATGGTTATTATTTTATTATAATAAATAATATTTATTAGATTTTTCTTCCTGGTCATCTTCTCCTTCTGTGGTATAACTGTTATAACTCAACCTTTTATTACATTTTGATTTATTAATGTTCAGTATATGAAGAAATGAATGAAATAGTGTTGGTAGCTTAAATTAAACTAGTAAGATCAGAATAAATTCTTTATCCTAGCATGTTAGAAACTTTGTCTAGGTTTCATTTTTAAGGGTAAGAGCTTTAAGCAGTGGGTACATGTTAATAAGGTGGCATAATACCATCTTCACTGCCTGATGGAAGTGTGCAATACTGGAAAAGTAAATGTCAAAAAAGCACTTAAAATAAATACAATTTATTTTCACTTTGAAATATTTTTGTTAATCCACCTGATTTCTGTAGCTTCTGGGCACTTAGTTATTTTTCACTCTTCCTCTTTTTAAAAGGTATTTTCCATAATAGCTCTGATTATACCAACTGGTTAGTACAAATCCACATGAACCTATTGATGGGACAATTATATGAACTGGGAGCTATAGATGCACTGTATGTATTTTTGACAGATGTGGGAAAAAAGTTGATGATACTTTTTTAGAAAATAATGCACTTTTTTACTGACCTAGACGCCAAAAAAATCAGAAGGAGAAAGCTACAAGATTGATGTCATAAAGCATCCTGCAAGGCACTGTTCTGAGTGTAGTTTGGAGTTTTTGTTGGAAGGTTTCATGAGCTGTGTTTTTGCAATTCCAAACTTGCTCACGCAATTTAGCACTTATATCTTTCAACCTAGAAAAGCCTTTGTGCCATATGAAGCTCTGTCTGTACAGAGTTTTGGCAAAAGGGATCTTTTATTTGCCATTGGAAGAATAGTATTGTCTATTTTGAGGAAGAAAACTATTAGAAAGCAAGTTAAATGATGCAGTTTCTGTTCACAGAAGGGGTGTAATGTTCGTCTTCCTAAATACAAAAGAGTAGAATTCACTGTAGTTTTTAAAAATCCACAAACATAATTCAAGG
This sequence comes from Argya squamiceps, assembly GCA_037834095.1. Taxonomy (NCBI): domain Eukaryota; kingdom Metazoa; phylum Chordata; class Aves; order Passeriformes; family Leiothrichidae; genus Argya; species Argya squamiceps. The sequence continues at coordinate 1,628,036 of JBBMKD010000216.1, read as the reverse complement.
CAAGTGGAAGGTCTACTACTTAATATTAAGTAGATAAACCTCAGTGTGGAAGACCCCAACAGTTTAAAAAATAGAATTAAATAGAGCAGTGTTTATTACTGTGTACCAGAGCTGTCACCATGTAGCAGGTGCTCTCCTAGGAGAGTACTAGACAGTACAGACTAGAAAGCACAGGCAACATAAAGTAAATTTGGTTTATTTTCAAGCAATTCCTTATGCAAAAAATATGTCTTTCAATAGTGGGAAAAGGCTTGTTAAACACAAGTTAAACACAATATGGAAAGAAAATTACATAGGCTGTTTCTGCTTTAACATCTAACAAAGTTTTTGTACATGGACTCTTGGACTAATTCAGATACAAATCAGATTAATAGATTATTTGCTCATTTTACTTCTTCTAAAGAAAAGGATATCTGGGCATTTGCTAGAGCTCTGTGTTCCTGAATACTTATTTTTTATTTTTGCCTTACAAATCACTTTTTTCAGTATTTCAGGCTCAGTAACCTGGGATACATTTTTTCCATCTGAGGGAGGTGAATACCAGCCTTTAAACCAGACAAGGAGCCCTATCCAGTGGTAGGAAAAACCCATGGCAAATGGACTAAAAAATTCAGGAACAACTCAAATTCAATGCAAATGTACTGTGTGCAGAGGTATTTCAATACACTTTATATCCTAGAAGACTGACACAGTATTTTTCATGTTATTCAAGAGCTTTATCCAAGACTGATTTCAAGACCCCAGTGAGATCCTGATCAGATTAATTACACTGTCTATGAAGGCCTTAACAAGAGACTTGAATATACATGTGATTTAGGTGTAAATATATTTTGACTGATTAGGAATCAAAAACTATGATCTTTGTTGAGACGAAAAAAATAGTCATATGGATATCTGCATGAATATTCACATACAGGACAGTAAAACAGGCCTGAATTCAGTGCTAATAATTCTTTGGGGGGACTCAGAACAGCAAGGAGTGAAAAGCACAGGGAGTGAGATACTCTTTGTTTTCAGAATTTAAAAGCTCATTTTCATTCCTATGGATAAGCAGTCAGTATTTCAGCACCTGGTCATGCAAAGAGTATGTGATCAGATCTTTGGATAAATGCTGTAATACTGGAGAGGATCTTTCCATTTTGCCTTTGGAAACATTTTCCTCAAAGCTGTATTGAAATAACATGGATTATAAAACACAAAACAACAACTGGTGCTAATAACCTTAATACCACGTAGCTTGTTGACATGTTATGCAGTTTGTTGATGGTGTTGACATCATGAAATAAGGTCCAACAGAAGATAACAAGTAATGCTTCAAAATCAGACTGCAGAGATTAACCAAGCATATGTTGTACAACATGAACTGGGGACAATTCACATTTCTATTCTGAAAACGGAATGTACAGGAATAGCAGCAATTTTAAAACTGAGCATTAGGACAGAAATAGCTGTTTTCTCCAGTATAAGATGTGTAAAGATCCAGCCATGAAATATAAATGAAAACTAAAATATCTTAATTAAAATTAAGTAATATCTAGACCATCTGTTGGCCATAATCAACTCCAGAGCCAAACGTCACTCAGGAAGACATTGTTGGCTAAGCCCAAGTGCCTTGGGTTCTTTTAAAGATATATTGTAGTATTTAAAAGGAATTGTTTTGTTTTTTTTTTAATTTACCAAACCTAAAATCCTGAGATAAATCTGTAATAATATCATTACCTGAATATTTTGCCACACTGACATATTGTTCATTTTCACAACTCAAAATAATTTTTTTCATTCTTACTTAAACTGCCATCACCTAAACTGATGTTTGTATGATCAACCAGCTGCAAAAAACTGTACTTGTCTGAATGCTTATAAACCCAACCAGGGAACCTATCCCTGAAGAAAAATAATTGCAGAGGTAGAGGCGCTAAAAAAGAGATCTGACTGTCAAAAGATGTGCATTGTATGACTGAGAAGCTAAAACAGCATAATGCTCACTGCAAAAAACATGGAGATTGAAGGATTGATTTCTTTATTAGGATTGATTTCTTTATTAGATTATTTCCACAGTCCGCTATAGCACAGTCAGGCTGTTGAGGATTTAACTAGAGTTTCTATTCGTGTTGTTTATAGAGAGTTACTCTATATACTGTCTATAGAATGTATTTATATATCTATTTTAAAAAGCTATTTTATTGTATATGTGTTGATCATATAATTAATGAAGAAATGTTCAAAACTGATTTTCTCTGATTCAGCTGATTGCTGTGTAGTTGTCTTGGGTTCATCTGATACGTGTTTGATGTGTACAACCTATCAGTGACCCAAAATGAAAAAATTATGGCATTACCAACACATTGGAAAAAACAATATAATCTTCAAAGTAGCACAGTTTGTTTTTTAGGGCTGAAATAGAATTACTTTTCCCTTAGTACCTCGTGTAGGGCTGTGTTTTGGATTTCTGCTGGAAATAGTGTTTGAGTAGGGATGCTTTTACTATTGCTGAGCAGAACTTACACAGAGCCAAGGCCTTTTCTGCCTCTCACCCCACCCCACGAGAGAGGGACTGGGAGTGCACCAGGAACTGGGAGAGGACACAGCTGGGACAGCTGACCCCAGCCAGCCCAAGGGATGTCCCAGAGCAGTGGCCTCATGCTCAGTCTATAGAGCTGGGGGAAGGAGGAGGGAGAGGGGATGTTGGGAGTGGTGGCCTTTGTGTCCCTAAGTCCCTGTTATGTGGGATGGAGCCTGGCTTCCCTGGGAATGGCTGAGCCCCTGCCTGCCCCTGGGAAGGGGGAATGAATTCCTTGCTCTGCTTTGCTTGTGTGGATTGCTTTGGCTTTCCCTATTGAATCTCTTTGTGTCAGCCCAGGAGTTTTCTCACTTTGTCTGTTGTCTCCCCCATCCCAGTGTGGTGGGAAGGAGTGAGTGGATGCCTGGCCCTCAGCATTGCCAGCTGGGGTTAAAACTCAACACATGGAAAGAGCTGAAGTGTTTGTGCTGCTCTTCAAGCACAGGGACATTGCCTGCAGCTCTCCAGTTCATATGGATTACCAAGTCCTCAGCACTCTGGTCTTGCCTGTAGCTGACCCCAGGCATGTCCTGGCAGCTGCAAGAAGTTCAAGTAATCTGCTTCAAGTACTGCACAGAAATGACTTTAGAAACCTTTGCTGAAGAGATTAACTATGCAATGCAGAAAGGGAATGAAGAATAATGCACGACACATATTAAATGAAACATATGTAGATTTATTGTGCAATAAATTTAATTTTTTTCCTAGAGTAGTGATGAAGTCCTGTTTCCTGGAATCCACAGTAAAGTGAACTATACATACCGTAAGGTACAGACTATGAAGTCTAGTTTGGTTAGAGAAAATTCCTTTTTTCCAAAACTCCCTTGCCAATACACATTTTCCCGGGTCACTCTATTTGCATCACTGTGTCTAATGCTATGTTGTTGCTTTCTTGGTCAGTTTTACAGCAGTCTTCCTTTCTGTTCTCCCTCATCCTTTCATTAAGATATCTCCAGCAAAATTTCTCCTCATAGCTGAAATAGTTCCTATTTGCAAAGATATGCTTGTTAAGTGAGGGTCTTTTAGGACATCTGATTCTAGGATATTAGGGTTAATATCCTTAAAGGATATTAGGGTTTTTTTATATGACTTAAATATAAAAATATTGTATACCAGGGCTTGTACCTTACCATCCTGTTTCAGGGAATTTTCAGTCAAACTGTAGTAGTGCATTCGTATTTATTTTCATTGTTTTAAAAAACTTTTTTTTATATGTCTGCTGAAATATATTAGAAGTTAAAGGAGACCCTCAAGTAGCAAGATCATATTTTAAATAGTTAGAAAATTTAAACATTTTCTGATTATTTTATATTATAGGCAGGATTCACATCCACATGATGCATAAAATAAGGCTGTGATAAATTGAAGTTGCGTGCTACAAATAAATAAAATAAACAAACCAGTTGAATTCTTTTTGTACCTGGTAGGTGACATCCAGGTACAGTTCTGAGGTGCTGGTGAGTTCAACAGGTTGTGTTAGAAAGTGAGTGTGACTTGGCTGGCTGAGGCTGCAGAATAAATCTATCCTGGATCAGCAGATTGTGCTGTGTCCAGTGAAGTGGAACTTGTATCTGTAGTTCTGAGCCTCCCTTGTAAATCAGGGGAATTCACAAGTTTGTCATCTTTTCTGGTAATTTGACAGCCTCTATCCTTTACATTGCCTTATTGTTAAACTCTTTTTTTTGAGGAATTTTGAAGGAAAATACTACCTCCCTCTTAGTGGCGTGATCATTTCAAAGCATAACAAAAGTGCAGCAGCAAAGGTCAATTGTTTGTGTGAGCATCAGAATGAAGTACCACCTTTGATTCTGGCTGAGTTATTAGTGCACTTAATGCATAGATCTAGCCCTGGGCCATGAGGTCACCCATGTTGTCAGGAATCACAAACAGCTGGTTTTGAAATCACTGCTATGCTGTTCTAGCTCCATACACCAGGACTTTTTTTTTTTTTTTTTAAATTTATGGTACTTAGAGATTTTTAGTTAAAGCTCTATTTTAAATTGCTGTAGCAGAACACACAATGATTAACTTGATATGTTCTTTATTTTAACTGCTGCATAACTTCCCCTTTCAGCCCAGTGGGCAAGAGCCTGTTAAGCACACCAGGATGAAGTTCACAAGCCCTGGGATGAGACAGAGACCAGCACAGTTCTGTTGGTTTCTTCAGCAAAACTGTCCATGAGCAGAGAAGGCAATGAATCAGAAGTACCCCACAAAAATTGAACAGGTTGCCAAGTCTTGCCAGATGGCCCATGTCTGTTATTGAGAAAGAATGGATGTAGCTGTACACTGTGGGTAACATCCAAACTCTTTTGAAGCCAGGACTTCAGGAAAATTTAAAATATCAGTAAGACTTTCATATGGAACTCTCTCCTTTTAACAATTTCAGTTTTAAATGATGATTTGTCTTATGTCAATGAACTCCCTGGCTTTAGAGTCGAATTTTCTGTTCTCCTTTAAAGATTATTTCTGAGATTGTTGACATTTGCATGATGAAATATCCTTACTGTAGGCAATTTATCAGTTTGGTTGTTGGTTTCTAAACTCCTACATTTATATTGTCTTCAATTGAACTGAGCATCTGATAACGTAAGAGTATAGACAAGGGAAGCTGCTTATTCTATGGCTCTTTAGCTTTTAAAAGCTAAAACAATACATTTTTCATCAATTTGGATATTCTTGAATTTTATTGTAATTTGACTTAATGGAGAAATAATGAGAAACTGAGTGAGAGAAGAGGATGCCTGCTCATCCTCTGAAATAAAAAATAAACAGTGTAGGAATTAAATGGCAAGGGACACAGAAATTACAGCAGATTCCATTGATGTCTTTTTCTCTAATAAAATGAAATATATTCTGTTCAGCCAATATGCCTGTGGTAATTGGCATCACCAATCATATTTCAAAGGAGCACTTTGAATGAGATTTGCCAGAAAAGAACGGTGAATTAAATGACTGCATGTGAGGAGCACAGACAGACTTTCCCCCTCATTTATTCAAGATTGAATGTAATAACCAAGGAAAACTGATATAACTAACCACTTCTGACTTCTGTAAATTGATATGGGATGGAGCTGTCATCTCCTAATCAGATTAAGTCCTTTCTTTAGGCCATTTTTAATCTGAGTTCTACCATGAGGTTTTACTTTAGGGGAAAATAAACTGCTTGGCGTTCAGATACTAAACATTATTGATTCAATAAGATGACCAAAAGATATTCCACTGGTAACCAAACATTTCAGTTGTAGTGTGTATACTGTGAGTGCCTTTTCACCTGTTCTTTACAATATTTTGGATACTGTTAGTAAAATACAAGCTGGTATATTAGATTGCCTTAAACCTGAATTTCATATCATAGCATGTTTGTTCTTTTGAGTAACTGTGATAGAGGAAAACTTTTGATACAGGTATCACCATAAAAAAGATATGCACACAGGCAGAAATGTTGTTTTTATGAGGAACCTTATAATGCCTCTGATTGCATACAAAACCAAAAGAATACCAGGAAACACAGGCAATGCAGTAGCAACCAATAGAAACAGTTAAGGAAATAGGCCAACCTTTACTGTAGCTAAAAGCTTCACACAGCTCCACATTGTGCTTCAGGCACAATTTAAAAATTTTCAGACATCCGAAATTATCAGTGAGAGTTCTCAATTATCATTGATGTTACAATGAATTCATTTACATACCTGATGCATAACAGATGTCAGCATTTTTCTGGGTTTACTGCTTCGTACTGCAACTGGAGGCTTACAGTTTTATATCTCCTTGGTTTTTCAACCTCTATAGCTTATGGTATTACAATTCCCCTTATGCTAACTTAAATCTACCTAATATCCCAATAATGCTTGAATTCTAAAACCTGATTATCCCTTCCACTTCTGCAAGGGATGAAATGATGATCCTCTTTTGAGAGGTGATGAAGGAGCAATACCAATAATCCTAGCTTTCTTTGGATTCCACTGGAGCTCTGTGCCATCAGAGGTCCCCAAGATTTTGGGAAAAAAAATAGAACAAAATATGTGAAAAGGATTTCATGCAGTGTCAAATGTTTGAACAGCAAATCAAGATTTTTTTCTATGTGGATCTCCTTTTGTTACTGCTGCCCAGTCTTTGGGAATGGTGTGAGTGATGCTTTGGGAAAGAGATGCTCCACTGAGTGTTTGGAGTGGGGCCAAACACCACTGAATGGTTTCCCCCCTAAACTGGGTCTACTTTCTAATGGTGTTTGGGACCAAGAGCCATATCTCCTTTTCCTCCTTTTCCAGGAACCTTACATGTGAGAATACAACATTCTAGAAATTCCAAAAGCCAGTCTAATCTGGTTTCTCAATCTCCTTTTCTACTGTGATTTATTTCTCCTTATGTATCAGATCCTTTCTGGTTGAGGGGAGCTGTCAGAAAATAGAAAAAATTTTAATAGTAAATTGACCAACAGACACACTACCACCCTGAGATTCTGATTTATTCCCTTTAACTTCTATAGCAGCTTTTAGTTTGCAATGTGTGGGTTAAAGCCAGATTGTGATAATATCTTCACTTGGTATTTTCCTTCATCTGGTTATGTTTTTATTTATTTAGTTCCGCATAGTTTTTTGGACAGAATACAAGCAAACTCCATATAATAAATATAACTCCTTATACATTTCTATTTATGTACTAACTTTAATTACTATTTCAGGATCCAATACCAACAAGATCCAGCTGCCACAGATACTGTTCATTCTCCTCCGGAGAAATGTAACAGCCAGGTGTTCTGATACAGGTATTTTACATACAATCTAGAAAAGGTATGTGGCTACAATTTTCTTTTTTTCCAATTAGAAATTACTAATTCCATCCCAGTAGCCCATCAATAGTAGGGCCACACAATTCATTGTTATACCTTCTGACTTCAAAGTTATGTAGAATTGATTCCTACCAGAATTCAGAAGCAGGAATTTAACATGTTAAAGTTCCCACTAAAACAAACACACAGTACTCCTGATAATCAAAGATTTTTATTTTAATTTATTAAAAATATGTTTTCCATTCTATAAGAGCCACAGATTCCTTAAAATTGGTAAATGCATGCTAACATCCATTCATTTTTTTCAACAGATTCAAGTGAATCTAAAAGAAATTTCTGTGACACTGTTTTGGAATCAAATTAATTGTGTCCATGTCCTAGGAAGCTTTGTCATCTAATTTGTGGCTGTAACTTCCAGGGGCTGTTGTCACTTGTAATATTTTCCTTTTAGTGCAGCGTAGGCTGCTTTCTCTTCAGCAGAAAACAAGCAATAAAACTGTCAAAACAAATAGAACACAAACCCCAAAGTTCTCCAAATAAGTGAATTAAGAAGCTTATTACCTAGTTTTTCAGAAAGTCAAAATGCATGAGAAACTTGCTTTTAATGTTCTAGTCCACTTTAAAAACAAGCAAATAAGAAGTCATACAGAATTTGGGATTAATATAGGAGTTTGGATTAATATTCAAAACCTGACTGTTACTGGTTTGTTACTCTTCCCTCATTTTTCCATCTCATCTGCAAGCAAATTGTGGGCCTGATGAAAGGGTCTCATTTTGCCAGAACACTCACTTACAAATCTCACCTACTTTCCCTTAGACAAATTTTTCCATAATTCTGCTTTCCAGTGTGGGTGAACTAGACTAACATTTTGACTGGAAATGAAATCCCCAGATTCTCTCTTCTTCCCCATGATGCAAGTAGTGGCAATTCCTCCAGAATGGCATTTTCAAATCTCTCATTTCTACAACTAAAAAAATCATCCCAGCTATGGGAAATAATTCTTCCTTTTCTCTAGCATGGTGAAAAAGAAATCATAGCTTCCAAGGAAATATCGACTGGTTCTCCTCATTGAGTTTCTCTAATTTGAGTTTCATTTAATTTCCTATTAATACTATGAAATGAGCAAACAAGAAGACATAGAAACCTTTGTTGTGTCCAGTTCTACTGAAACCAAATGGTTAAGGGAAAGGTAACAGCATAAAACTCCAGTATATTATTGGCTACACATAAAAACAAGTGTTATCATAGTTTAAATTAAGTCTGAACAATGAGATTTCTGTAACAAAACAAACAAATTTGAAGGCATGTGTGTCTTCAGTCTTAAGTGAAAATTTGTCAAGTAAATTACATATTCTTCCTTCAAAAATACTTCATTTTCTGAGTGTAGAAATATTCCCTGTGGTTAAACTTACATAGATTGTTTGGTTAAACCATGTCTTGTTAGCAAACCCAGTCATTCCTGAAAGGCTTTTGAAAATTTGCACCAGGTATTTGAAAGCCACAAATCAGAATCCAGTATTTTCAGATGAATGAGAAGCCATGCTGTTATTAAACTTGAAAGGTACCAACATCTCTGAGCTTGACAGCATCCCATGGAAGATATATTTCCTGCTGCTCCAGGAACATTAAGGTGATCCAAAGGTAAATCAGAAGTGACAGGTCAGTGACCATAGTGCACACTCAGCATCCTCAAGAGAGCTGTGTTTGTCTGCACATCTCAGGCTTTTCTTGTCTAAAGAGTTTCCCTATCCATAATTAACATGAGTATTCGAGAACCATAAAGCATTTATTTGCAAGGTGTTTTCAAGCAAAATAAAGAATAACTCATGCTGTGACTGTGAATGGCTCCCTTTCTGTGTCTGGACTGTGGGTTTGGACAGAGTGGTATATAAATTGAAGTCTCTGACAATTTAATGCTGCTGTAGCAGCTTCAAATCAATTATAGAAGAAGCAGAGATATACATTTGAAGATTGCAAAATATGCAAATCTAGATCAGGAGTTTGTTGTTTCTCTTATCTCTGCAGAATTTATGTGCTTATTGTTCTACTGACCGAATAACCTCATATTTATACATAAATACATACTATACATTATGGATAGCCTTATTCCATGGCCTTCTTTCTCAGGATTGTTTCATAAAGAATATTTGATTTCTTATGTATGGACAGAGGTTGTTCAGTTTCCTTAATAGATCATTAAGGTTTTGGGATAGTTTTCTGATAATAAAATGTTAGCATTTAGATCCGTGCTGAAAGAAGTTAAGAAAACAATGTTGTTCCAAACTGCTGTTTTCTTAAAAGAATTCTAATTTAAGAATTAAAATAAAGTTAATACTATGATGCAGTTATGATTATTGTAATTTTCTATTAATGCCAAAATTCCTGGTTTACTTCTAAGCCTTCCTAGCAGTGCCCATCTCTGCTTGAAGAACAGATTGCTCAGTATGTCATTCTCCAAGCAATCAATGTCTTTCTGAGCCTGTGCATAAAATCTTCAGTAATTTTACCCAGCTTGGTATCAGGTTAGAAGCTGTATTTCTGGGAAAACCTTGGCCAGAAACAGAAATGGTGTGATTATCACATATTTAACAGCTATGATACTGCCCATAGCATGTAAGTGACAGCAACATCCTATATTCTCGAGGGCTTGGTTCTCAGAAAATTGTTAAAGAGGACTTTCTCTGTAAACACTAAGCAAGTTCAAACTTGAGGAGAAATTCCTCATGCTGAGTGCCTTATCTAGCAAAGTTATGTATGTACAGTTCACCACAGTGAAGTCAAGCTCACACACTTGGCTAAACTGAAGGCTAAACCAGCAAGGAAAAAAACATACGGCAGAAAAAACCCTAATGGATCTTCTCACACCCAGGAAAAAGGGAAAATACCAAAACCAGTACTCTTAAGCAGCTGTAGAGAAAAAGAGGTTTGTATATTGTTTATAGAACAGATCTTTGGAGAAATGCTGCCCTCCATAGAATATATCCTAGAACTGCCCATGATTCCACAGGAGTTCCTCAGAAAATACTATGATTTGAGGGATGTGTAAGTCTTCAACTGTTTCTTGGTTTTTTTATTGTGTTGATGAGAAGGTACCTGTACACTACCACAGGATCAAAAAGTTGTTACAATGGAAGTAAAAGTGGCAATCAGTGTGAATACCACACAAATACAGAATCTTTTACAATTTCTGTTTCCTAGCTAAAACAATTTGTCATGCTGAGGGCCAAAGTGTGATGCAACCATTAAGAGCAGCTGTATTTTTAGCCAACTTGAAATGCCAGCTGTCTTCACTGGGACTCCTTTTTGCTTAAAATTAAGGACATCTTTAAATCTTGGAGAATAAAAAGCTAACCTTGACTGCTTATGTGATTTTTCAGTACCAGGATGGTTAAACAGTTCACAGTTGTTGATGTTGTTAGCATTTGCTCCAAGACAGATTGCTGACTACATGAGCCTTGCTAATTCAGTGAGAAACCCACCTTGTCACAATGAGATCCTGCGTCTCAGAGGTAGAGCTTTATATGAACTTTATATAATGTTCCAGTCTCCACTGGAACTTTAGCCTGGCAGTTCTGGATTCATGAAGAACTACATTTTGAGGATTTTGTTATTTTTCCAAGGGACATTGCTGTAGAAAATCAACAGACAGTAGTACTAATATTAGAGCAGGGTTAGTTTGAGTGTCATGTTTAATTAAAATTCCAACCCTAGCAATGTATTCTTTTGTAAAGGAAACACTGATTCCAAGGAACAGGCTATTTTCAGAAGTCAGAAAGGAAAAAAGAAAACTTGACATTATTCCATTTAAGGATTCATCTTGCTCTTATTCATTATTATTAAATCCTGAAAAAAAGTAAAGGTACTACATTAGGTGGCTTTAAAGGACCTAAAATACATCAGTAGTATTTTCTTCAAAGGTAAGATTGAAAAAGTTACCATGATCATACTCACAAGAAAAAAATGGTTTAACACTAAAAAGTTACCAGTTCAAATTTTCACTTGTCTTTCTTCCTTTGATGTAAAAAAAATCTTTTGAGATAAGAATATAGACTTAAAACCAGCAAAACTGCTTAAAAATATAGTGGAAGACTTAACCTTTTGACTTCTGGCAAATATCCCAAAACCTACTGAACACGTTCAAGGTGATTCAGTGAAATGAGTTCAAAGAAATCGTGCCTCATCTGCAGCTAAGAGTTCAATTGAAGCAGCCCTTTAATTTGAAAGGCTTTCTCCATGCATTTCCATAGTCCTCCTCTTTCATCCTGTGACGTTCCCGTCTTTCTCTTAAACTCAGTTATTTCTCCCATCTTTGCCACCTCTCAATGGTGCACGTCCTGATGGCCCTGTTAGCTCACTCCCTTCATTCCAAGCTGAGTCAATCTTTTCTCAGCTGAAAGTCCCAACATCGAGCAGAGAAATTCTGCTTGCAGAAATGCTGTGTCAGCAGAGGCTGAGCCTACTCCTGGAACCTTGGAAATAATGAAAGAATACATGAAAAAGATGAAAGTAAACCACTGTCAACACCTCACAAAAAAAGGCCATTTTTATATCAATTGCAGCTACTGATTTGCATACGAAATGTTCAAACGGTACAAAAATGAAACATGGAGAAATTCTTTGAAGATTTTTGGAAGTGATTTTTGATCAAGAATCTGTCATTTCAAAAAAACAAAGTAAGCAGCTCTACTGAATATCGGACCTTATATTTGCTTAACAATAGTAAATTTATTTAGGCTATCACAATCACAAGTGGTATCATAAAAATCTGCTCAAAACCTAAAAAAATAATATAAAGGGAAATTAAACTGTCACCTGTGTCTATTCTAATTATTAAAGTATCCCAATTATTGAACTGAGACTAGTGTTTTGTGATGTTGTTTCACCTAAAATTGGAACTCTCTGGGGTTAGTTACAATCTCTCCTGGGTTTTCTGCTCTAAAAACAAAAAAGAAACCCAACCCAAAAACCACCTGCCAAATCAAAAAAAAACCCACAACACATTTGTCCCAGTAGAAGGACATAAGAGCTTTGTACACTGAATCCAGTGGCTGGAATATGCTAAGGAAATAGAGCTCAAAAAGTAATAGAGTACTCTACACAATTTATGAACATTAAGAAACCACAGATTAAAAAAGAGGTTATTTAGCAATAATCAAATACTAATAGCAGAGTTGATATTTCTTACACTGTCAGCTACAAATGCGTTGAATCGGTTATTATAAGCTCTAAAATATATTAATAGATTCAACTACAATTGCTCAAGTTACAATTCCTACAGCTTTCATTTGGAGGTGCTTCAAGCTTGTCAGCTCCACGTAAAAGTGTTCTAGCATATAACCAATCCCTCTGGCCTTTGCTGGGATGGACAGAAGAGATTTTAACTCCACCAGCAAAATAATGAAATAAAAACATGTGAAGGAAAAGTTTTTAGAGGACACAGAATAATGAAAATTAAGACTTCTCATGAAAGTTGAACGAACCAACTTTGTGGTTTAGGTGGATCCAGACCTGTTCTGCATTTCCCCATCTATGGAGCACGTCATGAAGCCCCTTCCAGACATGCTGTGTAGGAAATATCTGCAGGGAACAGGGGCATTCCTGGAAACACAGCCACGGTTCTTTGCTGTGCACTGATTGCAAAGAGTTTCCAATTAGAATTACAGCTCATCAAGGCAGTGCCAGCAGGCTTCTGGCTGGTTAAGCCTCCAATTTTAATTGAAGTGCCTTTAGCTGCTGATAAAATCTGTCTTTTGAAACAACCAAACTGCACAGTTCCTGTAGCAAGTTAAATTCAAGTTGGGTTTTCATTCAGGATAATTACATGGAGTTGGATCTAATTGATTTAGTTGAAATGTGTATTTTATTCACCAAAGTGCTACAAAGTGTAATTATGTTTTTTTCCATTTCCTATTTCTCCCCCTTTTTTTTTTTTTTTTTTTTTTGCCATCATGTTGTTCCTTTCAGAATAATTAATTTCTAAGGAATAAGGCATGAGAAGAGTTTTCTGGTTGAAAATAGAGGTTTTTCAGCATTTCCATTTATATGGAAAATTAGTTTAAAGGCTAAACTTAATTCACGTTATCCATTTTGTACTGCCAAAATTATTCAGCACTGGGTGAAATTTCGAAAAATATATTATAGTAATTTATAAGACAGTAATACCAGTGAATCAATAGAGTTTCTCCAGCTTCCTATGCAAAAAAAAAAAAAAAAAAGAAATGAGACAAAGTACATTTTTCAAAGATATTCGCTAATTGAAACATAGTTTTAAAACAAGTTGTCTCCAAGCAAATCATGACAGACTTTAGAAGTATGGCATAATGTCATTATTATACACATAGCAGTCATGTATAAATAGAAGTACAAGACAATTGTTTTGGGGAAGTGAAAATAGACTCTAGACATTCTTCAAATCTCAACATATAAGGAAATTACAAATATTAATGCAATAACATTCTTAATTAAAGAGGTAGAATGAGGTACCTCTTAACAGTTCCAGGCTGTTTTTAACACTCCCTTGGTGTGACTGGGACAATATGACAATATGCCACTATGCCAATATGGTGAGAAACCAATTATTGATCTGCAGTTGCAAAAGTAATACTCAGAGTGCAAAAAGGATTTTTGAGATTTTCAGCAACAAAAGCTAACAAATGAAGCAAAAAAAAAAACCTCTCTAAAGTGTGTATGTTATTCAGAACAATTATTCTCTAAAGTGTGTATGTTATTAAAAAACACTTTTAAATCAGATTTTTCTACCCAAAATAATCATCAGTTGAAAGTATGACAAATGCTCCATCTTCCAGCAATGTGTTGTCATTTTTTCAGGACAGAGGTGTTTGGGGAGGTACCCAGGCACCATCCTGAGCACCCCTGCCAGAGCACTGCACGTGAGCCTATTTTCTTAGAAACACAGGATCCTTTCCGAGTTTCTATGGCAGGTGATATCAGACCCTGCATTTGGGATTAGCCTGCCATAAGGATGGGCAGTGCTTTCACAACCCAGTTTTTTTGTGCTGCTGGAGGCAGCCCAGAGCTACACTGTTTATTGCAATGGTAAGAAATGAGCACAGCAGAGCACACTGCAAAGCTGCAATGCAATATATCAATGATTGCAAAGCTTTTTTTCTTGACTATTTTCCCCACTTTGTTTTATGTTTGCCTTTTCTTTTCCTAGCGGTTAACTTAGATGTTAATGGAAAACCCATTAAAAAAGCTACTATCCTATGAAGGAAAAAATGAATGCAGTTCTGTGAAAAAGGAAGATTTACCAATCAATTTTTCAAGGAAAACTTCTTCCCTGACACTTAGTGACAAAGGAATGCAATTTTATTACTTGGCCAGATAGTTCAGATTTCTGTTCACTCTTAGTAAAACCCTTTTTTTATAACATTTATAAAACTTTATTACAGAGTTATGAGAATAAAATTGGATTTCATAACTCACACGAGATCTTGAGGGACTGGGATCTATAAGCTTTAAAATCATTATTAAACTTAACGCATCTATTCTACTAAAATGTGTTTTTCTTCTGATTTATCTGAAAACTTTAACCATATTACTTCATTCCTTGGACAGGTGAGATTGTCTTTGGCAATCATTTAAAATGTTATTTAATTTTTTAAAAATCCTATAATTAGTTGATAAGTTAGTTGGAATTTACAGACATATTTTTTGTGCACAAATCAGATTTGTAAGTAGGTATCTAAATCTAGGTGATCTCCTCATAAGGAATATCTGGAGAGTGTTCTTGCAAATTCTGTCTTCTGTGTTATGAAGTTTAATACAACGAATTAAACTATTTTCTAAAACACTTCTCTAAAAGAAAAACAAAACTTATTGTAGCTTGAGATTTGAAAAGTGGAAGTGAATTAGCATGAACAATGCAATTTGCCTGAGACTAAAAAGCTTTACTTGTTACACATAGCCTTCTTTGAAAAGTTAAGAAATGTTACATCATCTGCATCATATCCAAAATTAATTTTAAATTAGAGATACTAGGCAAGATCCTCACCAGAGGTAAATTAGAAATGTTCCAGTTAAGTCAACCTCACTACGACTTTGAACCCTGTAATTGAAAACAAATCTGTTTCCTTTCGGGGTTGTTTTTTCTGAAATGAGACTTCTGAATCATACAGGTGCTGGGATACATTAACCCCATTATTCTGAAAATTCCCTTCTGTTCAGTTCATCTTTGGGTTCTGTTAAGTAAGGCTGCACAAAATTGGTTATCCAGAGGGGAATATATAGATTTTTGTCTCTAGAATCCATAGCTGAAATAACTCACTCCCCTGTCTTAACCAGAAATTTAAAATTCAGAGTCATGGTTAGACCAGGCTCATCCATTTCAGGTTTCCTGAAAAAAAAAAAAAAATCCACAGAAACAGCAAAAAATTCTGGGTAGAGATTATTCAGATTAAAAAAAAAAAAAAAAAAAAAAGGGGACCAAACAAAATCTTCTCTAATTTTTCCCCCCTGTGGGAAAATATATCCGGAAGGAGAATATATCCAAAGGCAAGGATTTGGAACACTGAGACACATCTTCCTTATAGTTGTGGATGTCTGGATACACCTGCCTGTAACTAGTTTCAGGTAACATCCCTTTTCCCAGCTGCAGTTCAGCAGTCTGATTTAATACTTTTAGCAAAATTGGCTACTCTTGTATTTTCTTCTTTGATTGCGAATTTTCTCAAACTCATCCATTATCATGAAAAAACAATTTTCAACCTGTGACATGATATATCCTTACACTAAAGACTGAAGATCCAGGAGATACTGAGATGGCAAATTTCACCACTGGGGATAACACACACAGATATCCAAAGCAGGACTGAAAATGGGCAAGGTTATAGATGAAATGGTATCACACACATTAGGAATAAAACTTTTATGCAGTTTAATGCAGTTTTTAACTTAGGCTTGATAAAGCTTGTCCAAATACACCAAAGACCTGGCTGGAAGCTATGGTTCTCCAACTTGTATTATTTAGAACGATTGAAGGAGGCATAACTCAATAGTCTAGTCATGTATTCTAATTTACATAGTTTTGATCTCATTATTTGAGATTTTGGTTAAAGTTTTTAGGGTACATTAAGAAGAAAAAAATATCAAAAAGGAACAAATAGGATGTTCTTAAAAGTCACTTTGATTCTGTGTTAGATCTCATTATTAAAAGTATGAAAGAGAAATCATTTTCCACAGAAAAAAGCTAAATCTGATGCAGACAGTGTTCTATTACAGAGACAGCAGCAAGTGGACAATGATAATTCTCTGATCTTCATATTATTTTAAGATAATTGAAGTTGATGGGGTTATTCTAATGTAACTGAGAGTGAGGCCTAGACTTTTGAAATATCTATTTAAAAACCATGAGAGTAATTTTAAGAGGAGTTTCTGTAATGATACATAATTTTGATTATTCCAGAATTGGAACCCCCTGACAGTCAAGAGATTTACTGACATTTCCCAGGCACAAATCTGTAAACATTGTATAGATGTGGCAGGAGGAAATGTGGCTCCTCATTGTCCTGCAATCTTTTTAAAACACATTACTTGGAGGCAGTAATGGTATGGAGATCTGTACTCACTGCAGCGTGGCTTTTCTGGACACAAACATTTACACCAGGCTGTATAAAAGTGATTTCTGTACAGGAAATAGGAGCCACCCACACACATCAAACAACCTTTGAACAAAAGGATGTGCAAATATTAGAGTCACTTACTGCCCACCCTGGGTGGGCAGTGAGGTGTGGGCAGTGAGGACGTTGGCACAGTCATGGGGCTGTGTACGTCCTCCATGTGTTTTATTTACATTATCTAACTGAATGTGCTGGAGAGAATGGCTCCCCCAGAAAGAAAATGTTGTACGACTTGTTGTCAGTGAAGATAAATTATGAAGCTGCTCAAAATCTTTGCTGAATCACAGTCTTATAACTTTAATTTTCCTGGGGTGTATTAATTGAACAATATCGTTGTTTAATGCTTTTTTTTCCAAATAACTGTAAAGAATAGTGCTGTTTAATGGCAAAGAACAATGAAATCTATCATTTGTAGATCTCCTTCACAGATTTTATTTTTATTTCTAGAAGTAGATATATTTAAATCAAGAGAAGCACTAGTGCACTTTCTCCTATGAGCAAGGCTTTCAAGAATAAAGCAATTATTAATAACAGCATGCTTTTTGGATTGGGAAATAATTCGATATCTTGAAATGTGGTATTTTTGTATGTTTACCATTTGACACCTAGAATTACTGCAGGATCTAGAAATAGTAACTTCTTGTTTTTAAAAGTGGTAAACAAGAAAGACTATATGTGGTTGTTGTCTGGAACAAAATTCAATTCTCTCTCTTTCTGTCTCAATTTACATGATTATTAATTCCAGCTTAATCTGGCATGGATGTAGCACGTATTTCTGTACTATTGTTGGTTTATGTATTCTTTACTACGCAAACTTCTTTGTTTGGTACAATCCCCACTGGAGTTTTATTTGTAGTTCTTGACTCCTTTGGATACACTGGATTCATGCACCACCTCAAATGGAAAGAAACAAAACATGCCATAAGATGCCATGCCTTTTTCTCTTACTTAAATCATAAAAATGATTCATTTACCAGGTATAAGCAGAAATAGAGCTTTTCTTCATAGTTCCAGCTACTCTGATATAGTGTCTGATCCCATACATCTTTATAAAAAGCCCCCTAACATATTGTCACTTTATTACCTCTATACATAACAGGGATTCTAACTGTCCTTTGGTTCGTACAGTAGCTTTTATTAAACTATAGCTTTTTAGTAGTTTCATTAAAGTAGAACAATTGCTTTAAAGTTTATATTAAAACTTGTTTCTGATAATAAATGTAGCTTTCTCTGTAGGAAGAAGGGAATGCTCTCAGTCCTAGGTACCAACAGGAAGTAGGGGAACCGTACAAATTCCTTCTGAGATTTTTGTTACTTCTTTTAGGGTAATGATGCACAAATAAACAGAGATTATTTCCTATCCTTCCCATTGCAAACTTCAGAGATTCTATCACTCATCATTGCAGGAGTGGGCTTAGGAGGAAGACCCCACGATATGAAAGGTTAAGAAATTAATTTTTTTAAAAAAATAATGGACTGGTAGGATTCAAGTTGGTTTTATATTGATCATAACACTTGCAAGATTTGCTATAGCATATTAAAAGCTACAACTCTTATTAGGGAGACAGGAAATGCACTATTGCTTTTCTGAAATACCTATCAAAGGAAAGTACAACAGAATACAAGCATATGTACATATTCTAAAATATAAGTGTCAGGAAACAGTATTTGCTATTCTAATATTTCATCTCTGTAACAACACGCACAAAACACCAAGAATGCTTAGCCCAACAATGTGACTCTTTTTGTTCAGAGTCCTTAAAATACAGAATAATGATCATTATAAATTTTTGCCTTATCCTGACATCTAAAACCCTCATGGAAAACACACCAGAGTGGCCTATAATGATAGCACAGAGAATGGACACTTTTGAAAACAAAAAGAAGGCACTGTTAGGAGCCAACACATTTTCTTTTTTTTTTTTTTTTTTTAATTGCCATGCAGTGAATAGGGGGGCTGTGCCATGTAGGTCTCCATCCGCCACAAGGTTGATGCAGCATTGAAAAAGCCCTTCAGACTTAATGATTCATTTTTTCACTATTGTAAGTGAGCGTGTTCCAACTGATACCACAGCCCCAAGAGCACCGAGTGCTGAGACACATAAAACACAGCACAGCAGAGCCCCTCTTCGGAGTCTAGAAGTTGGGTGCGAGCTGTAAGGCTGCTAGCGGAGGTGATAACATTAATTGTGCTCTGTACTGTCCCTGTCCCTGTCCCTGTCCCTTCTCTCTCTCCCTGCCTCACACCCGCCCTCGTGCCGGAGCTGGATCCTCTCCGCCACGACTACCGGGCAGCTCAGGACTTTCTCCTCTTTAGATCACGTTATTATTGACCCACCTCTCCCTTTGGTGTCGGCCCACGAACAGCCAGAGCAATAGGGAGCAAGGGTCACTTTTAACAAAACT
>JBBMKD010000216.1:1541257-1604567 GCA_037834095.1 Argya squamiceps | reverse complement strand
CAACAATTGGTTTCAACAGTTGATGAAGAGGGTGATAGAATACTTTGTGCATATCTTATTCTACAACCCAGGACACACCTTTATCCAGCTCAGGGTAACCAGCTGCTGGTGTAGAATCCATATAGAAATGGATGGGTGTGGAGTAGGGGTGCCAATCAGCAGAGCATTCCACGTTCAGCTTCAAGCTCTGTATGTGCACAGAGCACCTCGCTTCCACTGCCTAGGTTACTTACATCCTCTGCTAATTCTTTATATGGGATGGGTCAATTTCTTTTCAGTCCCTGTGACCAACAAAAGGTATCTGGGTGACAGAGTAATGGAGTTCCTTTGTTTCACAGAAATGTGGTGCCTCTTACCAATACAGGCTCCTGATGCTGAAAATGTCAGGATATTAAGAGTGAATAATAAAAGAGGATGAATGCACTCCATTTTCATGCAGACTGGTGGGTTGTGCAGGCAGTGGGCACTCGGCAGTCCTTAGCTTTGGGATATCAGTGTTGGGATACATGTAGGAAGATGTTGTTCCCAAACATTTTGTCTCTAGGCAGATATCCACATTAAATAAGGAAAGACCAGGAGGGAGAATAAGGGGGAAACTGCAAGTCTATGCCAGGCAATAGAAGCATTTTAACTATGCCATTTGATACTTGGAGAGAATCCAGTTTGGTTTCCCCTATTGTACTGAAGGTGACGAGCAGTGGTGAGCCCGGTTCTGTTCCTCCACCACAAAGTTTTAGGTAACAAAGTTTTAGATAACACCACACAGCTTAACTCCAGGGGCAGGGTTTCTTTCCCTACTTTTTTCTTTATGTGTAGGCAATTTGCAACTCTCTGACATTTTGCTAGAACTTCTATGGCTTTTCTTTCATCAGTATATATTTTTAAAATTACAATGTTCTCCTTTTCCTCTTCTACATCTTCCAGAAATTAAGCATTTAATTAAGTTTTGCTAGACCTTTTCTATGTGTTTGTTGCCTTTTGTCACAGGAGAATGTTGGGTGAAAAGAAAACTACTACTTTTTTCCTGTGCTTTCTCCTATGTTGTGTCATTTTGTTCTGCTAGACTAGCCATCTTTGATTTAGTGGGGTTGAAGTATGAGTTCATAATAGATTATCTGTCACTGGACCAAATCAATCATGGTTAACAGTGTATTGACAGGGCATATAGCAACTATCCTTCACCTGAGGTTTAAAGTACCTGTTGTCAACATCATGTGGTTCTTGCCCCTGCTTGGCATGAACTTTGAGGCAGAATATTCTTTATCAGCTTTTTTGTTACAATGTATGCACTAGTTTTGTCTCTGACCTTTTTTTTTTCTTTTTAACTAATATAGGCCTCCCTTTTCATTTGTGTAGCACAGAAGAACCTGGTCAGGCAGTGCTCAAGAGTTTTAAAAATAAAAGAGAGAGAACCTCTTTTGGTTTTACATATTCATTTGTGGTACCTGTTTTTGGAGGGAAAGTATGGAATTATGTTTTCCATTATGGCAGTTCCTTTACTCCTTTACTCACTTTAAGCATTTATGCTCCAGCATTTCTTTCCCACAGCCCTAGGCACTTGTAACAGCATCATTTAATGTTATAACCAAATGTTCCTGCTGTTTGCTGTGTAGCATCAGAGCTGCAGTAGTTTCTGTTGGAGAAAGAGTCATTCTCCTCCCCAGTGAGGGTGTTTTGGTTTTTGCCCCATGCTCCTGGTGACAGGGCCAGACAGAATCATTCCTCTAGGCTGTGATAGACAGGTGAGGTAGTGCTTTTGTTCCCAGGGATAATGGTGCTTGTCTGAATTCAGAGAACCCAAGGGTGGTTTGAGCATGTGAACATCCCTGCTGAACTTACTGGTACTTCAGTTCAATATGTGCTTAAATGTGATAAAGTAGGAGCTTATTTTGGGTCTCCATGCATCTTTACAAAGATGAAATGGTGATGTGGAATAAATAAAGTAGTTACTGCCAAGTGAAAAATAAAAGGCTTGGAGGAATATTATTGATGTACTTTGCTGCTTCAGGGGCAATGTATTTGGTCAGCTTCCAGGCAAGCAAGGGTCTTTGCTGTAATTTGGCTTGTGGTTTATGGACAAATGAAAATATATTTTGCCTATGAGCAATGGTACTAAACCTTCCTCTTACCATATCAGAATATCCATATATTCACACAAGAATGACCCACCTTCTACCAGAACAGATTTTTCCTCATTGTTCCTATTTTGTTTTATGGAAATGGGGGCTGTTTAGCCTGGAGAAAAAGAGGCTGAGGGGAGACCTCGTCATTCTCTACAACTGCCTGAAAGGAGGTTGTGACGTTGTGGGTATTGGTCTCTTGTCACAGGTAACAAGTGACAGGATGAAAAGAGATGGCCTCAAGTTGTACCCAGGGAGATTTAGATTGGGGAGTAGGAAAAATTTATTCACAGAAAGGGATGTAGAATATTGAAATAGACTTCCCAGGGAAGTGGAGGAGTCACCATCCCTGGAGGTGTTAAAAAATCATGTAGGTATGTCACCTGAGGTCATGGTTTAATAGTGAACAGGATGGTGGTATGGGTTGATGGGTTCTCTTGATGATCTTAAAGGTTTTTTCAAACATGAGGGATTCTATGATTCTATCCAAATGCTTTCTTGCATTGTCTCCTAATCCAGACTCCTGAATGCCTTCTGTTTGCATAAATAATGATATGCTGATATATCTTCTGTTCCTTATCTCCCAAACAGGTGTTTTTTTTGAAGGGGAAGGAGAAATGTTTTCCTCTGTGGACCAGCCTGTAAATACATGCTGTTGCCAAAATCGAGGTGGTAGCTTGCTTCCTGTTTGGGTCAGAAGTGAGGAGGTTTAATGGTGAATCTTAGCTCCTGCTCTTCTGTATTTGTTCCTTTTTCCTGTTTGATCTATGCAAGAAGCTCAAAGTGGGATCATGGTGCTTATTGCAAGCTGCCTGGCATCATGTTTGCATCTGGAGCCCCATGGGATGGCTCAGATGACCAGGGCCTGGCTTCCTACTGCTGTGAAAACAGGTGGAAACTGAGCTTTTCTCACAGCTTGAAAATATGAAATACATTTTGTACCCACAGGTATTGCTGATTTACTGGTTTTTGTGGGAATTCTTGCATGCATGCAAAAGGGTAATTATATGAAACATATTCCTAGAAAAGCTTCAGACATAATTCTTTGGGGAAACAATATCAGACACTATCAGTTGATTTGTATGTAGACATCTAAACAATAGATCATGCTTTAAGAGGATCATGTATTGCAAAACTGCAGGGTTGCAGCAGATTTATTTCTTGGGACAAAGCTGTGGAATTAAGTAATTCTGTGTCCTCCTGTGTTTTTCATTATATAAGTGCTCAGCTTCTGCAGGCAAATTTTTTAGGAACTTTGAGCATCATCATACAAAGACTAGACTATGCTTTTGCCAAAAACTAGTAAATGAATGAATTCAAAAGAAAATATCATTCATCATGATAACCTGTAGTCAATCATAGAGAAGTTGAACTGAAAACACAGGCAGAGAAACTGCATTTTACACACTTCATATTCTTCTCATGGTGAGAATTTGAAGATACCCATCTGTTTGATTTTTTTCCCTTAGCTAGATTGTGATATCCATATATTCCACATGTCCAGTCCAGCAGAACTGAAATATAGACCTGGCTCTGTGTGAGAGCTGTGATGGATTTTATAACTGTGTCGCAAAGTTTCGCATTTCTAGGTGCCAGACCAGGGAACTGCATCTCCATTTCAGAAAAAAATGAGCTCAGAGTGTGCCTACTGTGTGATTTGTGTGCCAGTCACACCTCTTGTCACCATGTTCAGCACTCATGCAATGCACTCCTGTATTTTGCTTGGCTCAAGTCTGAGGAAAGTGAGGTTACAAGAAAGTGTTTAAATTTTTATTAATGTATTTATTATGGTGCAGTATTGGATTATCACCTGCAGGAGCCTAAATGTGAAAACAGTTTTGAGACAACCACATAATGCAGCAACAACATAAAGATGGAGCTCAAGAGGAGAGCCCTGATTGTTGTTTATAGTAAATGTGAAACAAATAAACAGAATGAAGTCCTTATTTCCTTACATCTGTATAAAACAAAGACAGAACTGGTACAAAATACACAGGTCTGACCTCACTCCTCCTTTACAGTGACATAACCTAATACTTTTTACCCTCTCTTCCTTTAGCTGAGATGGTTATGGTATTGATACAAGTAAGGTAAATGCAGGATTATTTAAATTTTTTGAGAAAATGTTTTTAATGTTACTTTTTAATGTAACAGTCAACCAGCTGCTTCCTCTCATTGCTATGAAGGTAAATGAGAGGTTTCAGGAGGGGAGAGAAAGAAGTGGATGTTTTGTATAAGTAATGCCATTGTCTGGGTTGAGGACAGAGGTGGTGGAAGTGCACACAGAGTCACAGAAGGGCATGAGCAGAAGACAATATCAAGTGTTTCTAGAAATCACAATTTTTTGCCATGGGATTTTTTAGATGCTATCAAAGGTTTTGGCACCAGTTGCTGTTTTAAAGTAGATAGTGTGCTAGGGCACAGATTTAGCTCAGAATTTATCTATTTCTTTTAATACTGGAGATATCCAAGATCTGAAGTATAGGCTCTTTTCTTCAGTTGTTTGCTTTTCAGCATTTCCTCATCATGTGTCACTGATCACCTACTGTTGCTTCCCTTGTCCATTCACTAATAATCTCACAAAAGACCTCAGCCTCATTTTCTTAGTGAATTCCATGATTGCTGAAATTAATCCATGTATGAAATGCTAATGTGTCTCCTTCCCTTCACTCCAGCTCTGCTTGTTCATTCAGTGACATTCATTGTCACAACCACCTCTTTCCAGCCACCAGTATTTCTCCTTTCAAGAGTTCAGAGCATCCTCACTAGCTCATATCCCAGGATTTGAGAGTGACCATGACCATGTACTCCTCTCCCAATAGCTTCTCTGCAGGGTTCTGTTTCCATACAGTCCCTTTTGGTTATTCCAGATGTTTGATAATGGTGCCATTGCTGAAAGAAAATGTTTAGCAGGATCAAAGTTACTTAAACTTTGCTCAATTGCAATGCTTGTTGAGCACAAAAGAAGTGAGATTGCCAAAGACATGAACAAATACTAATCCTTCTCAGACTTAGGGTGGTACTGAAACGCTGCTCCTTTATCATCCTTGCGATTTGTGGGGGAAAGTTTGGACTGTTGAGAGATTTTGTGGTTTGGTTGGGCTTTGGGGGTACGGTGATACTCTGCTGGTCCTGAAGGACCAACCAGCTGATGTTCCCAGATTTTCTTTCTGGTTTCTGACCTAGAAAGGAGACTCCTTTATTGAGTAGATGTGCATGGGACAAGGAGGACTGCAATGAATGTGGTGAGCAAAAGGAACTGAAGCACCATAAGTGAAGAGTCAGTGGAACTGAGCTGGGAGGAAGGACCTCGCTGTGAGTGCACGGCCTCACCGTGTGCTAAGGCACTGCCTCAGAGGCCAGGGAAGCTTGTGGGAACCATAATTGCCACTGCATGCTCAGCTTCTCAGCTTGACACATTGTTTCAAGGACCTGTGGTGGGCTTGGGGGATTTCTGTTTTGTTACTCAATGCTGCTGTTCTGCTATGGTTGAGCATTCTTCATGATGAGCACCTGCTGAAGTTTTCCAAGCGTGGTGGTTTCCAAACTGGTTACATAGAAGCAATCTGGACTGCTGTGCTTCCGGGCATATGGTCTACTAGCGAAGAGATGTGAGAAGATGAGAGAAGACTTTGGGGTCTTTCCTTTTCCTGTGGTGGTTAAATGCCAAGGCTTTCAATGACTTCAGTTCCAGCTGGGTCATTGGGATTCTGAACTATGTACTTCAGCATAGCTTATGGATTTTAAACCTGTCACATTGTACTTTTATTATAGATATGGTCTTGCACTTGCAAGCTGTTTTCTTGATCTTTTGCCAGCCAGGCTTTTGTGGCAGTCCTTGGAAGATATACTGTAGCAGCTCCCTTTTATAATATCTATCATTAACACCTTTTTGGCATCTTGAAGAATTTCTTCTTTGCTGGAGATTGGAGCAGTTGATTAAGCAGCCTTTTGCTGTCCTCAGGCAATTTCTCAGTTTTCCACCTTGTTTCAAATCTACCTTTCTAGCAAAGGTCCTGGAAAAAGGTTGTGGTAGGGCAACTGCAGCCCTTACCTTCATGGTAATAATAAACTGTTTGAAAAATTTCAATCAGGCCAAAGCAGAGAGACAGCTTTAATGAGGATTTGTAGTGACCTTCTGTTTCATAGTAGGTGGATTCTGGCACACTGTCAATTTTAATTCTTACTGATCTTCCTGTGGCTTTTGATACCAGAGATCATAAGTTTCTCTTAAAATACCTGTAGAAGCTCCTGAGCCCTGTGGGCTCTGTTCTGACATTGCTTCATTAGTATTTGCCTCAGTGGTGCCAGTTTGTCACTGTAAATATCTCATCTTCTGATATTGCCCCTGTGAACTGCCAGGTTCCCCAGGGCTATGAATTGGGCGGGTCCCTGGGATTCCTCTATGTATATGTGAGCTACAGCTTGCATTCTCAAAACCTGTACACATTATAATGACCTGCAGGAAGGGCTTGGATGTGTTTATTTCTTACAATTATTTCTGTGTATGTGACAACAGAACTTGCCTGCCAAAGTGCAGACTGTAAAATGTTGCAAAAGTAAATGCAACAAAAATAGGATTCTGGTTATCTGTTATCTAATTTTGATTGAATCATATTGCTTGAGTTTTGATTTGTTTTCTTAAATTACAGAAATGTTCTAGTTATGGGGATGAGATTTAGTCTGTTTCTGGTTAGTCATGTAATGCTGGGGAGGTATTTCTGGGTGTCAGGCAGCAGAGGCTGGCTGTTACTGGTTTGGGTAATAATAAGACTTGCTGATGGAGAATCAGGAACTTACTACTAAATCATCAACTTTTCTTGTCTTGCAGAGCTTTACTTATGGACCATGTGTTAGAGGCATCTGCCCAATCCTTTGGAAAAATTAAAAATTGTAGATGTGACACCTTTATTTCATATATAGAGGGAAGTTTTTAATTGTTAATCTGATGTTCTTATTCTTTTTTTTTTCTTGACTCCTAGTTATTTTTCTAGTGACTTGAGGTAGAGTTAATCTTGTATTGAATGTATCAATAAATAAATAGCTAGATATCGTGACTGTGGAGTTTTATCAATGGAAACAAAGAATTTACCTGTGACATGATTAATTTTGCCAAAAGAAGGCTTCTACAGATTTAAATCCTTGGCTTTAGTGAAGGAACAATAGTTTGGAAGGCGGGAGTCTGTACAAGGTTATTGTTTAAAGAGACATAGGCTCAGGAAGGAAAAGCACAAAAAAGCAAAATGTCAAGGAACCCACAACCTGTGTGTGCTGTGCTTGGTGTCACAGACCTTTGAGCAGCACTGCTGGTGGTAATCTTGCCCAGCCAGAGGCTGCAGCACATCTGTGGGAGGCTGTTTTGGGGGCTGGGTTAATAAAGTGATTGGACTCACTTCATTTGGGGAGATACTTTTGAGGGTGAGGGAAAAGACATGGGGTTCCTTGAAGGGCTGCTGTGTTTCACTGCAGTGTCAAGAATGTAGGAGGAGCTCTGCCATGACTTCTTTTTGCCTGTGCCACACAGGCAGTGCTTTCATAACAGGGTGTGTCTGAGCTCCTGGTTCATGGTATCCATTCAATTAAACTGTCCCTCTTAGGAGCACAGCTAGTTAGTAATTTACCCTCTGATTCAGTGTATATATCCTCAGACTGTACTCGCCTGTTGGGATCATCTCTCACTTTGAAATGATTTCTAAGTTCTCTTATTCATAACCCCTGTAGATTTAGCTGTGGGAGCTAAATCTGACAGGGATTATGAATTGGAATCCACCACCACCACCACAGTTCACAGTCCAGGGTATTAAAGTGAACTGAAATCAATAGTGGTTTATATTATAATATGCCTGCCTCTGAACTGGAAACTGAAGAATGGACACATCACCTGGATGTGCCTCTGCAGCTTTCAGCAGAGGATGAGGTGGCAAATAACAAGGAAGCTGAACTTTGCTTTATAGGATTTGGAACATCTCACAGGGAAATGCTCTTTTTTGACAGCTTGCATGATTGTTTTCTTCTCTATGTGTTTTGATTTATATTTTGTTTGCATGTATTTCTAATTTATGTAGTTTCTTCAAATTTTGTAGTTTCATATGTTTTTGCCACTTGTCTCAAATTACGATCAGCTGTAATTATCACACTGTTTTCCTAAGTACAAATGAAAATGCAAACTAAAACCAAGACAACAACCCTCCTATTCCACATGAGACAATTTCTGTTTAATACCCTGCTTCTAGTCAGTTATTATTCAGCTCTTATCTGTGTAATTCACTGTTGTGCCTCCACCAGCGGTCAGAAAGGACAAGGCAGCAGTTCACTTAAATACACATCTAGAAATTGTTTAATGATTTCAAATTACTTTGACTGTTTCTAGTTTTATCTAGCTGGCTTTTTATTCCTTATTGTCTAATTAAATCCAAAGAAATTGTAGTATCTGATGCTTTTGTTAAAAATATAGTTATATTTGCTAGTAGAACATTATCAGATTAAAAGAATGGATTAGTAATTTCATTAGATTTGAAACAGTCTCTGTAAACCAGTGCTCCTTCTTCTCTGAGTTCTCTTAAAGTGTGATAATCTGTAAATGTTGTACCTACATAACACTTTCATAACATAAATTATTAGGAATGTGCCAGTGTTTCTAGTTCTGCCAAACAATGCTGCATGTGTTTGGTTTTGTTGTTTTTTTTTTTTAGTTTCTCAACCTTCCCCAGCTGGCCATGAGTTTCCAAAATCCTCTGTGACACCCGTGGCAGGGAATTCCCTCTCAGCCCTTAAATGTGGATGCCTGAACCAACAGGTATGCTCTGTTTTCAAGGGCTACTTTACTCTTCTTTTCTGTCGTTGTTTTTGATGGATCTGAGGCACTGTGACCATCAGATAACATTGTTGAGCTGTAACATTTAGGTCCTGTTTGTTTCCATGAACAGCATCAAACCTTATCACCCGAACTACATATTCCCAGCACAGCTCCCCCTCCCCCAGGGGCTGCGCTGGCTTTGTGTTAAATAGCATATTGATTACAAGATTACAGCATTTTGTATACAGAAAGTGAACGGTCATGGGCTTTTACATTTCAATTGCCTATTTATCTCTGTGGAAAATTGTACACATTCACAGAGGAACAGCTTGGGGTGATTCAGCACAACGTGGGGGGAAATGACTGGGACAAAGAAGCAGATCTGTGCTCTTCTGGGGACTCTGTTTTTTGGGATCCTTGTACCTCTGTGTATGAACATCAGTGGCAGCAGAAAAGGTGTCAAGATTTTGCCTGTGTTGTCACCGATGCAAAAGGTGGGGAGTCTCTTCTTTCTTTCCTCTTGTGTTCCAGCTGCTGAGGATGATGTGGAAAACACAAAGGATTTCTTAATCCAGAATGCAGCACATGCAGTTGTGAAGCATTGCTACTGTCCTGTGTAGGGAAAGTGGCACTGCCTCTCCAGTGCCTATGGCCATTTCATGTAAGGAATGAAGTGGAGGGTTAAAGTGAGCTCTAGCATAGCATGTTTTATCACTAACTGCAGAAAGCAATTTCCCCTGCACAGGTTGATACTCACTCCTGGATGTATGGTGAGTGTCTGCTCAGGATCACTGCAGAGCCCTTTTGAGTACAACTCCAAACTGCAGTATCAAAACAGGAAAGGGAAATTACTGGTCAGATGGTGTCCAGTGTTGCTCAGCTTTTGAAAGCCTTAGTGTGTTAGTTCCTTCAAATGAAATTTAGGATTTCAACTATGTGTGTAAGTAGTCTGCAGAATTGATTTCTAGTGTTTTGATATCCTGGTATTATTAAAAAACAATTGCTGGTCTTTGATGCAGCTCTAAAGTTTTATATGCATTGTAGCAGCAATATCTCTTTAGAGAAAGGCAGCAAAGTCACTAGTATTGACATACTAGAAAGAAAAGCTTCATTAAAGTATTTTGTGAGTGGGAGAAATTCAAAGAATGTCCTAATATCATCAATCTCACCATTACTGTGTTGCCACAGCTAGAAATCTGGATAATGTAGAATTAATTGAGTCTGAGCTAGGACTTTGGGCAAAGTCACAAAGAGAATTTGGCACATTAAAATCCTGATGCTGACCTTACTCAGGAACTCAGCCTCAACATGCTCAGTCCACACTGTCTCTGCAGTGAAAAGCTGAACTTCTTCATTATGCAAAATTTCTTTAAACTTTCCTCAGATTTTACATACACACTGATTATATAACACAAAATAGTGAGAAAGCATCTCCTAGTTATGCTCAAAATAAAAAGATCTATTTAAAATATTTTAAAATATCTGAAATTCATAACACTGCATCTCTCCAGACATCTGCTGATTTACAGAGCAATATTAGTAACAATTTTAAAAAAAATATTTCAGATTACTAATTCAAGTCAGACCAAATATAAAATAGGTACTTCACAATATTATATCAAGAGTCAGCTGTGAAGTTATCAAAGTAAGGAAACTTGAATTTCCTTGACAAATGCTATACTAAAATCTTGATTTTTCTTCATGCACCTAATGCCAAAAAAAAAGGCTGATTGAAAAACAAAATAGCTGAACGATACACAATTATTATTGTGGTTTTCCATGTATAATCCATGTCATCGGGTAACTTGTGCAGAAATCAAGGCAGAGGCAAAGGAGATTTTAGAGAACCATTAAGGGAAGGAGCTGTGTTCTGACTGCACTGAATTACCTGGATATCAACATCTCAAGGTTTGGTGTGTTTTTAAATACAGTATGTTAAACCAGATGGAACCCTTTTTCTGCTGCAAGGTGGCTAAGGGTATTTTATTTTGGAAGGACTTCACAAAGTAATTATTACCCAGTTCTGTAACTGTTATAGAATGTAGGAAACTCAGAGAAAATAATAATTAAAATTTTAAATGTGTGGGTTTTGGGAGGGTTATTTTTCTTCCCTCTGAGAAAATGCAGTTGTTCAAATGCCTGCTAATTAGACTAGGGATGGTCTATATTAGATTATCTTCTCCCCCTTTCTGATGTATTTCGGAGAGTATGTTTCAAATTATTTACAGTCTTGAATTGGTGAGATATTCCCAAATGTTTCTCTGACTGTTTTTTTTTCCTGCTGTTGCCTCAGACTTAATATAATTAGTTCTCTCATTTTCATTAGGTCACTCAGGCTGATGTGTGCCCTGAATGAAATCTTATTTCATATTTAACTGTAAGTTAACCCAGCTAGATCTGATGTTTATTTTGATGTTTTTAATCCCCATCTTAACGCATTTCAAAAATGTGAGGTTAGATTTGTAATGATACCTTAATTATTTGGTTTTCTTTTTATCATATACATTGCTTTGTGGCATTATGCAGCATTTTATTTTCCCTTTAAACTGTTGCTGGGCTTTTTTTGCCATCTGGTCATATTGTTTTAGACTTATTCTGAATATACACTTAAGCAGTGCACAGCACTGTTGAATCTGTTCTGTCTCCTGATATGTATGAAGCTCTGACTCTGGACTTGTTTTTTTTTTTTTCCTGAGGATTCCCTCTCCTCCTCTGTCCTTTGTCAGTCTGGTCCCTTTCACACCTTATGGGGAGTAGGAAAGAATCCTACCAATAAGATGAGGATAGTTAATCTTTTATTTTTCCTGCCATGATCACAGCAGTCTCCCTTAGCAGCTAAATGTTTTGTCCTGTCAACTCTTTTGCAGATCAGGTTATTAAGGAGTAGAATATTGATTATTTAGGATGAGATTTTTAAAGCTTGCCTAGAGGGTTGTGGTGTCCAATTAGAAATTAATGACTTAGAGGCAGCTTTGAAAATCCCACCTGTAGAGTTGAAGCTTTCAAATGAGTCTGAAGTTAAGAGCTATAATGAGTGCACAAATGGTGTGATATTTTCCTGTGACTGGAAGAAGTGTTAAATAGCAGCTCTCTATCTTCGTGTCAAATAATTAAGGAAGTTAGCAGAAGTAGACTTCAGATGAGTAAACTGATCCTATTTTTCTTGGAACAGGCTAACAGGCAGTTATTTAAAAATACTAAGGTGCAGTGCAGCGCTGGTAATGACAAGTTTTGTCTAGAAAGTCATGTTATATTTGTATGCTAAGATAGTTAATCACAAACTTTGATGTAAGCCTAGAGCAAGAAAAAAAGCAGGGAACATGGATGTAGATTTTTTTTTCCAATGGAGAAAATGGAAAAAAAAAATTAAGTTATTTTTAGGATGTAAAAGTAATAGTGCATCAGCCATAAGAATAAAACTAAAGAACAGTTCTGTGTGCCAAAGATTTTTTTTTTTCTTTTTTTAATGATTCCAAGGGTATGGCAGGTGAATCCATTTAGCAGGTCTAATGACTGGAAAGTGGAATGTTTTTCAAATGGCATGGATGAAACGATCTGTAGCCCATCAGCATACAGCTGGAATGATGTCATACATGGTTATGCTTTAATTCTTCCTGCACTGCTAAAGGTGGAATGGGGTCTGCAATATCCTCTGACTCCCTTGTTCAATGCAAATCCTTGAGCTGGAAATGGAGAGTGTTCTATTTCTCCACATGACTAATGTTAATTTCTTTAGGAGAAAAAAATTTAATAAGTCTCTCTAATGGTAAATTACCATTTATTGTAAATGTGCCACATAAAGGAAGTAATAAGTCATTCTTATTGACCTATTACTGGTCTTTCTGTTTTACCTCTAATTAAATAAAAATGTGCACTTTGAGTTAATATGCTTTTTGTTTGAATGTCCTTTCTTTAGTCCAGAACTGGTACTGATACTGTAACACACTGCCATAATCACAACTTCCTCTTAGATTTAAATAAACTGGGGATGAAATTTTCTCCTTAGTTGTTCTTTAATTGGATCCCCTCTACCCCATTTCTCTCTTTTGGAGACTTCTACTCCCAATCTTTTACTGGACTTTTCTAATAACTTGTTTGCTTCTAAAGCACAAATGTGGGAGCTTTTCCTGTGGGGAGATAGCACCCTACTGAGCTTCAAACTTCAAACCAATAACTTCAAATATGTTAGTGCTTGAAAGAATGGATTAGAGTATATAAAAATGAGAGGAATTATAAAGGAAAGGCAGAAATTTGCACGGTGTGAGTGATGTTATGGTGTGGCTGGTACACAGCTGAATGATTGGTGTAGTGAGTAGTGTGTGTGTCATGCAGTGTTAGAAAGGAGCCTCAGTTCTCTGGGACACCTGTACATGTACAGAGAACGGCCAGTAGGGTAGGAGCCATCCCAGAATAGGCTCAGGAGCTGAGATCAACATCTGGGAACCTCGAGGAGAAGTATTTTTATAAAATTATTAAAACCAGCTATGATTCTTTCTCATGTTTGGGTTGTTTTGGGTTTTTCCCCCTCAGGTCAGAATTTCTTTCTGCATAACAGGACAGGGCTAGCAGGAAGAATCACAGGAACTGCTGTGTCATTTGATACATAGCCTGGGGGAAAGGCTTAACTTGGAGTTGGAAAACATGGACTTGAACCTTGCTAGGTAAAGATGGCACTGAACATGACCTCTTACATCCTAGGCAAGGCATGAGGGCTGTGATAATGCATGAAGGTGAACAGTGTAATCACCACATCAGTCATATTTAGGCAACCCTGTGTCAGAGCACACAAGTCTGCCTGAAGAAGAAGGTCTGGTGTGCTACAACTTGTTTGCAGCTCTGAGTAGATGTTTTCATTCCAGCATTTAAGATGCTCTGTGTGCTCAGTTTTTTCTCTGGACTTCAAGTGCATTACTTGTTTTGAATCCCACTCTGAAATGTTGAGTTCCTCCATGCATCAGACTCTGAAATGTGAATTCCCTCCTTGGGATCAGAAGCCTAGAAGTTAAATGTCATTGCCTGTTCTTTATAGAGCCCTGTGTCTTTTATTGGACATCCCTAATCCCAAGTGTGTAGTCAGAGTACAAAGGCAATATGTTGCTCATGTCTCTTAGTCATCCTGTTGCAGTAATTGTCACTAGGGATACTCCAGGGTCACCCTTGATCAACCAAATGCTGGCTACAATACTGTGATGATAGTGGGGGGCAAATCTTTGCTTTGTAGCTCTGGTAACTCTGATTTAAATATGCTGATGTGAAAGTAACTGCACCAAATTTATTGTAGTACAATGGAAATGTAACCATTGAAAACTGATCTTCAGCTAATGATAATGAATATGTTAATAAATGTTCATAATTTTAAGCAAAAAATTTAGAAGTGAGGCCAGTCTGTTTTTCAATGTACATTACTAATCCCACTAAATTTGACTCACTAGTAGCTCTCTAGTTCATTGGCCTTTTTTAAGAATAGATATTAAGTTGAAGAAGTCAAAAACCACTGCTGTTACTTGAAAAAGAATTGCTAAAGGGTGTTGCTACCTGAGGCCTGGAAGTCCTCCTAGGCTGTTGTGATGTAGGTGGGGATGGCAGGCTGGGGCCTTTCCTGAAGGAATAACAAATCCTGTTGAACCACCCGTCATTAGGGATTTCTCCTGGCATGTAGATAATTTTCTGAACTAAGTCCTCTGAAATGCAGAACTTGTTTAAATTTTGTTTTCTGGTAGCCACAATTCCCTTTGTTGCTTCTCCCAAACACCTCTGACCTTGGCCTCTTTTTCCAGAGTTCAGCCTCTTTCTTCCACCAGTCCACTGGAACCCTTCATTCTATGCTTCTGTTCTTACATCCCTTCAGGATCCCTTCCCTCTACCTGAAATTTCTGTGAGGAACACAGGTAGCTGAGGCCAGATGGAATAATGCAATTTAGCTAATTGACACTATCCAAGGAAAAAAAAACCTATCCATTCTGGCAGGAATGGCATTGCCCCATAGCAGGAATTCTTAGAACAGAAGAAAAATTTCCTAGAATTCCTAAATGGATGATCTATTTAGCTCAAACTTTAAATCCCTAGTGACACTGTTGCTAGTCTTCAACAATGGTCCTTAATAAGATGGAAAAAAAATAGGAAGTCTAATTTCTTTTTTAATGCTCTTTGCAGAAGAGTTCTGATGTAGAAAATCAATACTTCTATTCAGAGGAAAGCTATTGAAACAAATAATATTACTGGTTGGCAGGCTCAGCAGCCTTTTTGCTTTGATTACATTCTTGCTGACAGTACTGCACTGGTGTTTAGAAAATCCAAAAAAAAACTTTTAAGTGCTTTTGCTATGAAACAATTCAAGCAGTTTAGTGTTTGGGATATGACTGAAATAAACTTCAAGAGCACAGGAAAATACATTCTTATTTGTGCTAAAAAATATTTGTATTAATGAGCAAATAGATTCTGTATGTCAACTCAAGGACAGCTGCAGTCCCATGAACCCTTTGTTTTGGTTGTTCATGTTTCGATTTTTTTTTTAAAGTTTGTACTTTACTGAATTCTTAAGATAATACTTGGAATTGTTTTAGCTTACCTTTTAGCCCATAATTAATCAAGAGGCATTTTCCTTGTTATATCTGGAACACAGATTACTCAATGGTCTTTCTTTGTCTGTGCCAGCTCATATAATTCACATTTTTATTACCCTGATCAATTGAAATATTTTATTAAAGGTCAAAAGAAAAGAAAAATTGTAAAATTAGAAATGGAAATGGATTTGATTAATGATTGAAAGGAAATATGGAAGCAAATGATCCAATTTATTACCTTTTTCTAATTGATAAGTATCTTTGTCTTTGATTCTAACTCTATGTTTTACTCCAGGTGCTTTGAATATGCAACAATCTGTGCCTTTTCTCCCCAGCCATGTAAAAACATGGGAGGAATCCGCATCAAGATGGGTAAAATGGATGGTAACAGTAGCATATGTCATAGTATTAAACTTGGGCAAGTAAACTCTGTGTGCAAGAGATTTTTCCCCAAAACTGTAGTGCTCAGCCTTAATTCCTATGGCAGGCCTGTTCTGGAAGTGTGCTCTGTGTGTGCACAGTGCCCAGAGCAGCAGTCAGGGTGGCTGGGAGTGCAGCCAGCAGCCCTTTGTGTCACCACTGGTGGCCTTGCCCGCAGGCTGTGGGTGTGGGTGTCTGCTGGAGGCAGCCAGGCCTGATGGAGTGTCCACCATGTCCCAGTGCCCAGCTTTCCTCTCAGAGGAGACCAGGCTGCTTGTGTGAGAAGGGAGCCAGACTGTGGAGGTCAATGTGGAGGTCAATTGTGGTCAATTGTGGAGGGCCAGGAGCAGCTATGCCTCAGCCCTGGAAGGGCCAATGCAAACAGACAGAAATACCCCTCTAGGTTAGGGTGAGAAATGCCTTCCTCCCATGGCCCTCCGCAGCCACATGTTAATATCTCTTAGGTTTTGTTGTTCTGTTGGTTTATTAAGTTTATGTCACCCTGTTCGAGCCCCTGTTCCCCATATATGGACCACCCCTAGAATATTCTTCCTTCCCTTGAACCCACTGGGTTATTTTTGCTGCAGTACCCCACCCCTGTGATCCTATTAGTCCCCCCTGTTCCTAGCCACCCCTCTGCACCAATTGTCCCTACTCCTATTGGACCTTGACCCTCAGATCCACCTCATATTCATTTATAACCCTGTGCCCTCAGCCCACTTGTTCTCATCCCTGATTGTATTCACAGCTGTTCTCATCCCTGAACCTCTGTTCTGCTTTTTAGGACCCTGTGACCGTGCTCACACATTGTTAATGGGTCAGCTGGGATAATTTGGAGGGACAAGAGTCTAAGTTTGGGAGAAGCTGTTGATTCCCTCTAAGGCAGAGAGGCCCTGCAGAGAGACCTCAAAAACTTAAAGAGATCTCAAAAAACTTAGAGAGATGGACAATCACCAATTGGATGAAGTTTAGCAAGGCCAAGTGCTGGATTCTGCACCTGGGACGGTTGGATGTATAGACTGGGGAACAGGAGGCTGGAGATCAGTGCTGTGGAAAGTGACCTGGGGGTCTGGGTCCATGGCAAGTTGGATATGAGTCAGCAGTGCCCTGGCATCTGGGAGGGCCAGCCCTGTCCTGGGGGGCATCAGGCACAGCATCACCAGCTGGGCAAGGGAGGGATTGTCCTGCTCTGCTCTGAGCTGGGGTGGCCTCACCTTGGGTCCTGAGGCAATTTTGGGCCCCTCAATATAAAAAAGACATTAGACCATTAGAGAACATCCAAAGGAGGCCACGAGGAAGGTGAAGGACCTTGAGGGGGAGCCGTGTGAGGAGTGGCTGAGGGCACTTGGTTTGTTCAGCCTGGAGAAAAGGAGACTGAGGTCAGACCTCATTGTGGTCTTCAATATCCTCACAAGGGGCAGTGGAGGGTCAGGTACTGATCTCTTCACTCTCTTGGCCAGGGACAGGACTCAAGGAAATGGCATGAAGCTGTGTTGGGAGGCTTAGGCTGGATATCAGGAAAAGGTTTTTCACCCGGATTGTGATTGGGCATGGGAACAGACTCCTCAGGTAAATGGTCACAGCACCAAGCCTGTGTGAGTTCAAGCAGCGTTTGGACAACACTCTCAGGTACACAGTGGGATTCTTGGGGTGTCCTGTGCAGGGCCAGGAGTTGACCTTGATCATCCTGATGGGTCTCTTCTAACTCAGTATATTCTGTGATTCTATCTGAGGGCAAAAATGTTATTCAAGTGATTTATATGATGTCATGTAGCATCCATGGCAGCTGAAGAGGTTGTAGATCAGCTTATCTACTAACATGTGCTTCATATTGTGTCATCCTGTCTCTTTCAAGCACAACCTTTTTTTCCCCCAGCAGCCAGAGTGGGTGTTCCTTTAGTTACAACTCACTTCCCACCCCCCAAAGGACTCCACCATATACAGTGAATGAGGCAAGAGACTTGTTAAAATATCATTGCAGTCTGTTTTGCACATGTTGCATCATTCCACACAAGGAAGTGAATGGAATTGTATGGTCAGCCCTAGTTTGATATATCTCAGGTTTGGAATTCTGGATTTTTGATAACTCCATTGTAGCAGACTGTACAGTTGGAACACAAGGCAGGTTTTTTATGTGCAATTATACAATACTCCAGATATGTTAACATGCAGTGGTTGAGAAGATTGATGGATTCTAAATATATCAGCAGGGAATTATTGAGGGTGTCTCAAGGGATTATTTTAGAGACAAACAAGACAGCTATTTTGAGCAACAGTCATATAATTCCTTTACATGAACAACTCTTCAAGAGATGTCTGATTCACTGATAATTAAAATTATAAATGAGTCTTGTTTGGCCTGAATGATTATGTTCATGCTCCAATGACCATGGCCTCTCAGAACTAAGGCATATAATTAGACCCTTCTTTGACCTTTCAATATCATGTTGACCATGTCTAGGCTCAAACAGATCCATAGCCCAGATAGTTGTTTAGGGCCAGATGGTGTTTTTATGCAAAATTAGTGCAAGAGTTTGCTTCAAAGCTTGCTCCATGCTCCAAGCAGAATAATAGATGATTGAAACAGGGGCTCTGGTGTGATATGATAAACTGTAACTGAACTTAGTGAGGGTGGGCTCCTTGTGTGTATCATCCTCCTTCCTGTCCAGCATGCTCCATGTCATTCTAGGTTCTTTAACTTGTAAATTTTGTAACATTTTCCTCTCAGTTCAGCAGCAAGATGAAAGTTATAATTTGACTGTAGGAATAATGAATATATTTCACCAGTAACAAACTTTAATGTGTTTAGCTAAGTAAGAGAACTCTATTTATGGAAAGGTACATAATTAGCATGAAGCATCTACGTACTTAATTCATCCACAGAAAACAGTACCTTCCCAAACTGCAGGAAGAACAGTTGTTTTTCATTCAAATGCAATTGTATAGTGTGGGAGATTTTCTTACATAAAATCCAATTATTAATTCATTTTCCTGAAATTTTAGTTTGGTTGTTTCTACTTTGAACACTTTAAGTGTTTTAAATTTTGATGGTTTTTGTAGGATAAAGGGTCGCACTAAGGAAGATGACAAAAGACAGATGACAGCAAGTCTGTCAGAAGCTGATGAGAATTTCGTCAAGGCTGAAGAAGTCAGTCAAGGTAAACATTCCTTTGAAATACCCTGATGAGCCTGAACTTCCAGAAAGTAGTAAATTTTCAGTGTATGAACACAGCATTTCTTTCAGGTACCCGTGAATACAAATACTCATTATGTGAATTATAATAATTATGTAAATTATATAATCATTATGGAAATAAAATGAATAAATAGAATCTAGGGAAAAGTACCTATCAGCTCCACATTTTGACTGCAGCTGTTACTTAACCTTGCCCACTTAGTAATCATCAAGAAATAATTAAACAATCTCTAATATTCCATGCAGTCTTTAAATCTGTGCATAGGAAGACATGAGACACACAAGTTCTATACATTCATTGATTTCATGCTAACAAGTTGACAAGATACTGGACTAAACTATACCCTAGTGTAGCTTGAGTACTGCTTTACAGAGAATTTATATTGCCTGACTTTTTTCCAGTCACTCTGAGAATTTCTCTCCATTTTCCCTTTAATGTACTCAGGCAGACTTTGGAAATGAAGTCCAGCAGCAATATTTTTTGGCTGTGCCTCCATTTTCCCCATGTTCATTTAAATGATTTACATCATCTGCTACCCTGAGCCCAGACAAAGTCTGCATTCTGTACCTATTGCTGCAGGTAATGGGCCCAAGAGGTATTTGGAAGCCCAAAGGAGGAATTGTTGAATTTACATACTTTGTGTATGAGGAGTGCAAAAGCCAGATAAAATAATTAACTGATGTTGACAATATAAAAGAGTATAATACTTTTCTGTTAATGATTTTACACTAGTCTTTTGGTAAACACCTTCTGAAGTTTCTGACTTTTAACTGTGAAAGAAATTGATGTGGATTTTAGTTTGGGTGTTTTGTCTTTCTAGTTGGTTTAAGCTGGGCTGCTGCATATGATGCTACACAGTGGCAAGTTAAAGGTTTTCTCTGTTCTTTTTTGTTGGTTTACATATAAGTGGGAGAAAGCCACTAACTTAATAGATTTGTAATAGCTTTTTATAGTTATAAAACAGATGAAGATTTGTGCTCTGTGTTAAGTGTCATTCAGTTTTGTGGGGTGTAATTTCCTTCATAAGTACTTCTTATGAGGTCTGATTTAAAATGTGTGCCTGATCATGGCATGGAATTGTTTCATGAGTCCTGTTCCTCATGTACTGTGATGATTCTTCTGCCAGAAAAGTACTCGTAGGATAAGGAAGTGCTAAAATGGGCCAATTTAACTGTAAATCTTAATTTATGGGGCTTCAGGTACTGGAAGTATAATCTGGTTTTGAATTCTATTTTAATTACCAAGAAAGATTGCTCCCTGTTGTTGCTTAATGACACCTTTCATTCCAGACCAATGACAGGTTGTGTCATTCACTGCTGAAATGGATTTAATGCTTATGTTTAAGTCATGCCAGCAGCAAGAAAAGGAAGTCGGTAGGAGAGCAATGGAGAGTTGACCCTTTATGTACCTGGATCTTTTGGAGATCAGCTTTCCTAGGAAAGATGTGATGGGCAAAGGATGGATGCCTGGATGGGAAGGTCTTCCTCATTGCCCTTTTGAAAACCAGAGTTTTGAAACCCTGTGTGTGCCTGAGGAGCCGTGGCGTACTGGGAGCTTGTGGAGTTGCAGGTTCAGGGCACAGAGTGTTGGAGACACTGGGGCTTGGAGGGGCTCAGAGAACACTGAGCCTCCAGCAGTGAGCACCTGGGAAGTCATCCAGGGTTTGGGGTCTGACCTCATTCCTGAAGGATGGATTTAATCCTCATGTTTCTGGTTCCCTTTCTGGCAACTCTCATGACTCCAGTCAGCTTGCCTGACTTTTACTTCAAAAGGGACAATTGCCATTTATTCTGCTGTTCCTCAGGGAAGAGATGTGATTCAACATAGTAGCCCAGGAAATCTTCAAGCTGCTCTGAGAAATAGAAGATCCAATACAGGAGCCCATAAAAAACCCGAGTAGGACAACTTACAATTGCAAAGTCTTGTTCTAAGATTTTTTCTTTTTTAACCAGTGAAGAACCTGCTTTAATTACTATGTAGTTTCTGTTATTCAGAAACTACAGTTGTACTGTCATTCAGTTTTTCCAAGTATGAATTTTCCCTTTTTGTTACAAAAAGAGGATTATAAAAAGATGCTGCACAAGTAGAGAGTGCACACCTCCTGTGTTAAGGCCTTGCTGTCTTTGTGGTTACTTGGGAGAAACAACCCCTCTTCCAAGGCAAGCATATCATGAGCATCTCCCTTCAATTGGTTGTATTTTAACTATTAACTGTGAAATCCTGAATTAAATATTAATAGATTTTTTTTGCTGAAGTTAATTTTTTCTATTTGATTTTGGGTCTTTGTTCATTTTCTAAGGCAGCTGCTTAGGTTTATGCAAGACTAGATAATGCTGACTGAACCTCCTATGTTTGTTTGCATTATGCTTTTTTTTATTCTGCAGCTCCAAACGATAGGTTGCAGTAAGTGTTCAATTTCCTGATGAGGCTTAAAAGAACTTTGGCTCTCCTATGCATCAGCACACGACTCCTGTTTTACCATGATAAGAAAGTATTTGCCTTTAGGGAAAAGGAAAATGATTGAATGCATGTGTTTTACATTACTTGAACCATGATCATTTTACTGAAACAGGCCAAGACATTAACAAGGGTTTGGCCACGAGGGAATTAAGAGTCAGTCGTGTATCTTATATCCTAGTCAGATGCACTTTATTTTAGCAAAATGAATTCAGAGAAGAAAATACCACTTTAGCATTTACATTGCGGTCAGAAGTAATGAAGAATGAGATGTGGTTATACCAAATTCAGTGCCATTATTCATATAGATTTGAATTTAAGTCAAAGGCATGTAAAATTTATATGTAAAACTCTGTTCTTTGTAATATATTTATTGTATTATATAATTCTTGGGTAATTATTTTAGCCTCCATTTAGACTTCATGCCATTTTCAGACCTTAGATCCACACCCCTTCAGTAGTTGTCTGGCCACACTCCTCCTTATTCTAAAATTTCAGGGTTTATCTCTGAGGTGTTGCCTGGGCTGTGTCTGTTGCTTATCAGTCGTTGAGAACCCATGTGTCACTCTGCTCCGTGAAAAGTTGGGAAGCCACTTGGCTGGCAGCTCAGATGTTAATCTTGATGTTGTAGGATGATCCTCTGTGCTGTATCAGAGACAGGGCCATCCATCCACTTCCTTTCAAACAGCAGCTGCAGTGATGTCCTGTTTTACAGCATCAGGGACAGGCACTGGACTAATTGCTGATATTTTGTAAGAAGTGATTCTGTGGAAGGATGAGAATTGTTTGCAGCAGTACTTCCTAACTAAGCTGCTTCCATAGGCTAACCTATGCCCATGAAAAGGACATAGAAAATTCTGAAGTCTTCCTACCAAAAAAAGAATGGCACAATTCACAGTGCCTTATTGTTTAAAACAGCATGATTAAAATGAATCTTCAGGAGACGCAATTCGGTCTTTCTCCTGAAGCTGGTAGGGCACTAGTAGTTTATCATAGAATCATTTAGGTTGAAAAAGACCCTTAAAATCATATAGTCCAACAATTAACCCAGCACTGCCAGGTCTGCTGTTATTTGGAAATGGTTGCCTCACTGTTTAGAGAATGGTCCCTCAGACTCTTGGAGGTACTGGGTTGCCCTGGGGGTCTCCATGCGGAACACACCCAGTGCAGCTGGAGCCAGCTCCGTGTTCCTGGGCATCTCACGGTGTAAGCCCTCGGCCAAGCCCTATTTCTTCATGGGTGCTGGTGAGACACGTGGAGACAATGTGTTTTAAAAGCTGAAATGTTTGCAGTCTGCGTGTTTATGTTCACTAACTGCATAGAGCAGAGCCTTTGGCTGTTTATGTCAGTCTGTGCTGATACTTGCATCTCTGTATGGGTCTGTTGGTAGCTTTCCTGTAAAATGTGTGTAGTTCTAATGAGGGACCTTATGAGACCACAGCTCTTGGGATGTTTCCTCATATGTGCCCAGAGTTCCACACTTATCTAAAAAAGAAACTGTTTAAAGCTCCAGCCAGGCTTTCAGGTGGTAGATTTTGGAAGGCCTTTCATTTTTCCTGTGCTGTCAGGGTTTCCTGGCGGGGACACAAGAACTTTAGGCCTCATGAAACATGAGGCATTAACCTGTGGTATCAAGATTTTCACTGCAACATAAGCTGTCACCCAGGAAAACAGTGTACAATGCACTTGTGAAATGTATGAAAAGAAGTTCAGGAATTCAGTTAATTAACCACATCAGTTTCTTAACGTGATCAATTTTAATTAAACTGAATTTTAATAGAGATCTGTGTAGTCTGTAGAGAGCAATTGCTAATTCTACAAAGCATGTGCTGCTTTTCACTTCAGATTTGCTCCCATCTAATTAATATGGATAGGGCATTAAGCCTTTTTGGACTCTGGTGGTTTTCATTTCATGACTATTAATGATTTTAATGAACTAGACTAATTCAGTAGTTTTCATCCTAGTGTTTCAGAGCTTTGTTCATCACAAATTTCAGGTTTATAATTGGTTTCCAGGTCCTAACAGTGGTCATTGATCAGCTTCAGCAGTTTCTTTTACAACCCACTAGGAACATAAGAAAAGGTTTTAACCCTTTGTTAGCAGAAGGGCACATCAAAACTGCCTCACTATCAGAGAAAAAAGATGGGATCTTGGAGTTCACTGAACATTTTGAATCTGAAAGCAAGTTGTGTAAAAATGTTGCCATTTGAGATGTGAAATGAATCTGAACATATCATTATGTCACACAGTTTACAAGATAGAGGACCTGATTGTGGAGTGTTCCTCGTGGCAGGTATTATACCAATACAGAACCATCTTAGAGCTCACCTTTTCTAACATATGTGATATATGTGTGGCTGTGAAAAGTGTGGAGACTGCTTGTTCATTCAAAATTTAATCAAAAGACCTTTTTAACTTTTTTGGTACCTTATTTGTTTAGCTCAGAAAACCGTCAAAGGTTCACCTCTCTGACTGGCACAAAGTGTCCTTCTCTCAGTAAATGCCTTTCATGTGCTGTGTATTATTAATAATAGCAAGCACCTTCTTTCTGTAGGACTTAACTCTGCTGTTGACAGAAATAAAAATGCATATATGTTACTTTTGCCTTTAAAAATAAAATTTTCAGTAGGGTTTGAGCAAAATAGCTTGTACTTGTTAAACAAGTTTTACTGATTCCTACACAAAACATTTCTGCTGGGAGTTCTCATTTGACAAGCAAAGCTCCTGTTTTTATTCATTCTTTTGGCTACCTGCACTGCCTTTGTGGCCCTTGGGAAATTTAGGACAACCAGTTCTGAGGAAGCAAATAATATCAGGGCTCAGTTTTGAGGTTGCTGGTCATCTTAGACTAGGGAAAATTTTTTTTTTAAATTGCAGTTTTGTTTTAGGTTAAACACTTTACCAGCTACATGGAATGTTTTGCTGTTGCTGCAGACACTGTGCTGAGCCATGGAAATAAGAAGCAGCCACGTGTCCCGGTGTCATGGTGATGGTATTGATGTTTTGTTTTTTGAACATCTTGATCCCTGCCCAAGACTGAGTGTAGAAGGCAGGAGAATGTGGTTAGATTGCTACAGAGTGTGCTCAGCAGTCATCTGGCCATGTGCAGGACACTGACTTCCCTTCAAATGAGCCAGGCAGAAATTGTGCTCTACAAGTCTCTTGTGCATTTGCATGCCAACATTTTAATTTCTCTTTCTCATGGCCCATGCACATTTGGAGTCAGTGAAGATGAAACATTTCACACCAGCAATTTCATAAGGTTTATATACTTTTCTACTCTTCAGTCATGTGATTTCTAAGTGTTAATGACAGCTTGGAATAGCTTGGAGAGATAAATACTGGCAATGTGGGGGAAAAAAAAAGTGTACATCTTTTCCAGAGGCAGATCAGACACTCCAAATATGAATCTGCAGTAAAGCCTCCACCCAGGAGGCCATGAATTAAGGCTGATAAGTAATGTGAATTCTCATTCAAATTCTACCAGAAGAAATAATAGCAATGTTGATGTAATACTAGAGGTATATTTTGTATGCTTAGTGCAGAATGGAACTGGATTTGTGCTGCTTCATCATTCTGGGTTGGTACCATTTGCCCATCATCTACCACTGCACACTGGATAATTGTGTTCAAGTTCTGAATGGATAAGAGCAAGTTACAGGAGAGAAAGGCTTATTATATTCAGAAGATGAAACAATGATCGTAACTATTCCTACAGGTCCTATAATCTCTGCAGGCATTAGCATAGGGTTCCCATTCCTTCAGAAAGTCACTTTGCTCTCTGACAGAAGGATCTCTTTCCTACTGCTGCCAGCTGTAATCTCTGTGCTTGTACC
This sequence comes from Argya squamiceps, assembly GCA_037834095.1. Taxonomy (NCBI): domain Eukaryota; kingdom Metazoa; phylum Chordata; class Aves; order Passeriformes; family Leiothrichidae; genus Argya; species Argya squamiceps. The sequence continues at coordinate 1,579,177 of JBBMKD010000216.1, read as the reverse complement.
TCAGATGAGAAGATTCTTATCCAACTGCACTGTGGTTTGGAAATGTCTGTCTCAGCACTGATGTGTGCCACTCTATCAGCTGCAGTAAAGATCAATTATGCTTTCCAGCTGTTAACCCTGCTTCAGTCTTTGACAGGATTTGGTTTTAGCTGCCCTCAGACTGTGTCACTTTTTAAAAATATGACAAGAATATAATGTATGGATGTATAAGACCAAATTGTTGGATTGTTAAGCAATAATGGTGAAAAAAATGCTAATGACTTTCATTATTCTCTGAAACAATGCTCTTTTTTTACTTGTTTCATTCATTCACCCAGCACTTTTAGCATTTTTAACATTTCTAAAACAGTGCTGTCACAATTAGAGCCAAGAAACTTGCAAGTCCTAGGCTCTAGTGAGTAAGGTAGTGAAAGATGGTGAACGGCATTTGACATTTAATGGCTCAGTATTTTCACTGAAAAGTGAACAGAAACTCTCATTTTATTTACTTGCTCTTTGTGAGGTTTGAGCTTATCTGAAGCCCAGCAATCTTCTGTTATAAAATGCTGAGATGATTTCTTGAAGGTGAGGGGGAGTTTTGCCCATAGGCTTATTAAATTTCAAGGAAGTGGAGTTACCCTTGAGTTTCTACTGCATCTTGAATAGATTTGAAGACCCCTGTAAAAATGCATAAGAGAATCCTTCTGCACAAAATTAGCAAAGTGGAATGTTTCCAGCTCTTGGTCTCTTTCCCTGTGTCTCTCTGTCTGCCTTCCAGGACAGACTCCTGGGAGGTGAGGAGTGTACTGACTTTATGATGACCTGCAGCAAGATTTGCACGACATTATCTGTGTGTGTGTGTGCCTCAGGCAGGATTTATTCATTCCACGTGATTTTCAATGTGCTGCAATGATTCTGTAAAGTCAGGAATCATTCTAAACAGAAGGATTAAGAGCTGGGTTTACAGCTGTAAGAAATACAGACATGAAACCATGGTTTATAATCTATTAATTCCCTTTCAGTGATGAGTGTAAATGTTAATGTGCTGACACAAAACACATTGACACTGAGATACCAGCGTTAAAGATATTGTATAGGTAAATTTTCAGTCTTATAGTGTGGTCCACAAGAATTGACAGAAAGGTGTTTCAGGGAGAGTGTAAATAAGGACAAGTATTGTCTTATAAAAAGAGTTTTAACCATTATGATTGGTTGGCTGTTAGATCAGTAGATCAAAATTGCGTTAAAAAAACAGATTCCAAATTTTTTCAATTAAGTCAGAAGTGCCTCTTTCAGTTTGCAGATTCTCCCTTTGATATAATGGAAATGCTACTGAACACGGTAAAACAAAATGAACAGCATGATGAGGACATACAGAAAATATTTTATTAAAATTCAACAAACTGCAGTCTGCTATATTTAAGGACTTGGCATTGGGATCAGAGGGGAGGAAAAATGTTAAAAATTATACCAGAAATGGACAGAACTATGTTATATCTAATATCTATACATAGATATAGATACAAAATATATAGTATATAGCTAATACAGTTCTGAACATGGTGTTGCTGCAACAGAAAAAGAGCTGTGATTTAGAAAAAGGTCACGTTTGAAACGTCTAGATACCAGTTTTCCTTTGTCTTTTATTATTGCAGTCAGCATAGTCACAAAAAGTAGCTCTCATGATGTCATAAACTTTACTGAAGAAAGCAGTGTCTTTCTTGAATTATTTATTTTACATAAAACATTTATAAAGTGCTACTAGACAACATGGAAGAGCAGTATAGTAAAATCAATAAGCATTAAAATCAGAATGAATTTGGGCACTTCATACATTGTGTGGGATTATTCTTCACCTGTGCCTTATATGTGATTTCAAACCATCTTTGTTGCAACCCTTGATCCCATGGCCACTCTGGGGAGGCTCCCAGTGTTTGAACAATGCTGCTGGACTGTCCTCAGTTGGCTCCCAGCTATTGCCAAGGGACTGTTTTCCATTTGGGAGCTGCATACCATGGTTTGTGCTGACTTTCCTGTGCTGCCCTCTCCACCTCCACTGCCTTTCCCGTGCTGTTGAGTGCCAGTATTCCTGCAGAAGCTGGAAATATAGCACAGGGTTGGCTGACCTGGCCCATGGAGCACTGTCCCCATGGTTGGGGATCCCCCAGCTGCTGCTATAGCAGAGCTGTAGGTCCCAAGAACTCCCTTGGAACAGCAGAGTAAGGACCAAGGAAATGACCTATTGCAATGAGCAGTGATTGCTGATGTCAAGTTTGGAAAGATGATAAAATTCGCAATGTAAGAAATAAACAGCAGCTAAGGAGTTCAAATAATGTGGAAATAACATTACATAGTTTTTGTTCTAACAGGATAAATCAAATCCCTCTGCAGTTATCTGAACTAATGACATCACACAAATATGGGATATCTATCAAATAACATGGTGCATACAGTGCTCATAAATGACATCACTGTTGAAAAGCTGGGAATCTGTGTGTACAAGACAGAGGCACTGGATGTGAAATACACAGTTTGGTGAGTGAAATGAGATCACTGTGTTACACACACAAAAAACTCTGCAGTGTCCACTCTGGTGTCACAGTTCTGTCACTTTTTAAATTGTGGAGTGTAGTTTTGCTATGAGGTGGTGGCAGTGCAGCCAAATACCACTTGGAAAATGCTGTTTTGTCCCTTCATGCTGTTCTCAGGGGCAGGTTCTCTTCAGTTCACCCTCTGGTAAGATTTGTGCCCTGGTGAGGTCTTTGTGCAAGCAGCTCTTGCTGTGTGCAGTGTTCCTCATCTGCTCTGTCACTGGTTTGCTTCAGGGTGATGTCTCTGCATTTCCTCACTCGGTGCAGTGCAGTTCCCCAGAGGCAGCACTGGGGAATGCCTGCTGATAAGCTGTCAATGGGCTTCCCAATAATAACCTGGCCCAAATAACAACCCTTCCCAGTAATACCTTGAGAGATGTTGTGTGCTCTGCTGTGATTTCTTGGAATGTGATTTGTTGGTGGGATATAATAGTTCCATTCTAGTTTCTAGACTATCACCCAGCAGATAGACTTCATACTTGTACCTCTTCTTCTTGGTAATCCTGTTGGCTCCAGATTGCAATCACAATTAAGCATCTGACAATAACTTTTATATTAGAGTCTTCAGGTCACCTGCCAAGGACAAAAAGTGCTAGTAAAAACCTTACTTTAATTTGGAGCAAAACTAAACTATTTGTTCTCTCCTCTCCATGAAAAAGGAAATTTGAGCAAATCATATGAGCACAAAAAGGAGACTGCTGCTTCACTACTTTTCCCATATAAATTTAAACTTGGATCTTTCAGAAAATTGACTGTAAGATTAGGCAACAGACTCATTTTTTGATGATGGAGGTTTTATTTTGGTTTGATTTTGTCTTAGTAAATATTTATATATTTTGTTCTAACTGAAGGAGTATCAACAGCAGAAACTGAGAGTACATAGGCAGAGGCTGGGTGTGAGTTTGGTTTGTGGAGTGAGAAATGAAAGTTCAGATTTCCCTAAGCAGAGAAATATATTGAATCTGGCCTTGCACTGCTGTTACTGAAAAATGCTGCTTATAACTGACAAGTAAGAATATTCACCTTCCAAAATGGTTTTCCCTTCTCTAAGACTATTTTGATGGGTTTCTCACAAATAGCTCTTTTCTTTTTAGAGTTTCTGTCTTGTATTCTGATCGCTGTGATATTTCTAGACACATTAGCCTGTTGTGTGAGGGTGAAAAGTGGTATTAATTTTTAGAGCTAACTCAACAGCTATTGGTTATTTTAGAACATTTCTTCTAAATAATGTTTTGTTATTTTTAGAAATTTGTTCTTTACCAGGTTCTCTGGTTTAGTTATAGCCTGCTGACTGGTTGCAAAGCAAATACTTTGAAATTTACAGAAATAATAACTAGAATAAGAAAACCAATTTGTGACTCTGCAGAATTTATTGTCTGAATTTGGTTTGAGTTTTGTTCTTTTTTTTTAATTGTTATTTTTAAACTAAACATGTCTGTTCTCTGAAATGAATACACAATATAGCATTATTATCCAATTAAAGGAACCATCTGGCTGAATGTTAAATATAAATAAAGTGCTGGTTAATGAGTGGAGCTGGTGTTCTGAAAGCCCCAGCGTGTTTCATATACCACTACTCTCTGCCACACATGGGTCACTTTTGCTTGCAGTGCTCAGACCTAGACACAGGGATGGTTTTTGTCCAGGCTTTAAGACAGCACTCCATAATCCAGAGCTCGGCCTGTGATGCCTCCTCACTGCTAGTTGTTCTTCTTTACCACTGCTGAGCAAAGTGTGGGAGTGCAAAAGGGGGTGACAAGACAGTGACACCGGGCAAGGTCACCTGGAGCTCACCTTTCACTGCTGAGCAGGCTCTTCACTAAATTCTGATGAGTTCACTCCTCCAAGAGTGGGTGGCCATGGCAAAGACAAGATTTGCTTGTTTACTTTTGGTAGCAGAATAAAGGTGATGCTTTGTGCCTGAAAATACACAGAAGCAGTGAATTCTGTCTTGGAAAGCATTTTGAGCTTATTCTCAAGGTGGCAAAATCTGTTTTTGCATGTGCTGTGTGGATTCCAACCACATGATGATGCTTTAGATTTAAATTTAGTGACTTACAAGGAATGTGGAGGTGATAAATTTGAAAGAAGTGATCACAAGTGATTCAGTTTAAATTACATGGAAGAAGGTGCATGAACATCAAAGTAATGTCAGAAGGGAAGAATTTAGAAATGTATGGGTTAAGGATGGATCGATGAAGTGCTCTGAAGAGTTTAGGGAATTGAGTTCATGGAATTGGAAAGCTCTGGAATTTCAGTTTAAAAAATTCCAATGAAATGGTCAATCAAGTACCTAATTACAGAGCATCAGACAGAGTTACAACAGAAATAATTTAGGGCCAAAAATTAAAGGATGCAACCCATAAACAATCATGTTCCTTGCGTACCCCAAAACAATAATTAAGCTAATGCAGATCTGGTGGGAGAACAAATGGGCATAATTTTGCATTGAATAAATTCAGGTTGAAAACTGCTTTTTGAGAATCTGGCACAGCTCTCCAAAAGAGGCATCAGGAGACAGAAGACCTAAGTGGTGCCACAGTGGAGCCCAATGTTCTCTTCAAAAGTCTTACCTAAAAAAAGGGTGTAAGCTGCCTCTGGTATTTTTAAGCACAATTCTGTACCATGAAGTATAGGTTTGCCCTCAAAAAGTGTTTTGCTCCAAACCTGCTGTACTTTTTCAAGACTCCCATTGACTATAGTTAGGCTTTGAATTCTGTCCCAGAGCAGCAAGTGGGGTTTAATTTGCATGGCTTCTATTACTTCAGCTGAAGTTGTTCCTTATTTTCCACTTCTTTCACGGTAAAGCCTAAGAGAAAGCAAAGTTTGATTACCAATATTTTCCATGTATCAGCTGAAGCTTGGAACACAATGTGAGAACCAGTATCAAACTTGGCAGCTCAGCACTAGCTGGAGGCTCTGTGTGTGTGTAGGAGTGACAGGGAAAGGGGGACCTGGAGTCCTGCCTTCCCTCATGCTTCACTTGATTCCCCTCCGAGTTCAAGAAACTCTATACTTCTGACTTTTATTACACTTCTCTAGGAACTTGCATTAAATTAATGGTCTTTTAAAGGTGTGCAGGTTGTTTTATGTGAAAGTAGGGTAAGTGTAGAAGTGCATAGTCCCATGTTGGGGTATTTTTATTTCAAAACCTGCTTCATGCTAAAAAAAAAAAAATAAATCCATTACAACAAGCAGGAATAGTCATTGGTTTAAATTGAATAATTTGTTTAGTTGATGCACAGAAATACCCAGAGTCCTGGTACCTAGAAAATCAACATAATAGCTCCAGTACCCCTTCATATTTTATATTTTGGGAACCCAATGGGTGCATACTTTTCAAACATTTGAAATCAATAATAGCAAAGCTACTATAGAGGATATAACACAGAAAACAGAAAGAAAATATTGTCTACTGTTGTACCCCAAATATTTTAGCCAGGCATATGAGAACTTCGAAATTTGCTTTAATGGCTGTATAGTTAAACACTTTTTAAATGTGCTGCTTAATTTTTCCTTGCATTGTAATTCATTGTTGGCCTTTTCTGCAATGAATTGTTGGGATTAACCAATAAATCAGCAGAAAAGACATGCCAATTTCCTCAACAGTTGACAAATTACAATGTGGGCAAAGTACTGTATGTATTATTTGGGTTTTTAAAATTTATTATGAGGAAGGCTAACATTGAAATGCCCCAAACTCATGCTGGTTTTATTTGTTAATATTGCATTTAATTATGTTCTGCTTTTTCTCAAGTAGCATTTGTAAATGTGTAAATAATAGTCATTATCGACATCAAAGTAATACAAGTAATCCATTTGTGGATATTTACTTAAAAATAGTATTATTTGGGAATAGAAGGTTTGTAATTTAAAGGTTTTTCTTCCTAGAACTTCATTTTAAGAAGACCTTTGAATTGGGTGTATTTTTTCAGAATATATAAAGCAAAATTTTTGGTTTGGATACTGTAGTTCTGAATTATTTAAATACTTGCATTCTGGTTTCCACACATTCATTATTTCCTAGTGTTTAGGGATTATAGCCGTGTAGTCAAACTAAGCAAGGTATCTGCTCTGCACAAATCCTGGATCTGTATTTACAAATAGGTATTTAGCAGGCCATTTGTAAGTAGCGCTTGATATGTGTGAGAAATAGTAATAAATAATCATGCAAATTAGCCCCTTAATTGTGCATTATCTTGGATTTCTCCATTCTTAACTCTCATTGCCTGCAAAGGTTAAAACAATAAATACAATCCTGTTGCTCCTCAGGATTGTTTCATCTTTATCATAACAAACCTATTCTTTAAGGCAAGCTTTTGTTAAGTGCTCAAAAAGTGTGAGAGCAGAGAAAATATTCCTGACCTTGGCCATGTAGTACAGGTCCTGGAACTGTATTAGCTTTTATGCTGCGTGATGTATGAGCAGCCTTCTGAAGAGTCTGGAGGACGATGCTGAAAAATAACCATTCGAGCGACCCATTCAATGTTTGAGCTCAGGCACATCAAAAAGGTGGCAATGCTGGAACATCTGGGGGCTCCTCACAGCTCCAAAGCTGCAGGCGCCACCTGGGGAGTTTCTCTGTGGCACAGCGAGGTTCCTGCACAGCACCTGCCTTGAAGGTGCCATGGAGATTCTCCTTCCCTGAGCAATGCCCGCAGTGGGGAGGGGGCTCATGTGGGCTGAGGTGTGCCACGTCTGTAGAAATGAGGCAAAGCAGAGAAAATGCCCCAGAGCCACAGTCCTGATCCCAGCTGCTCCTTGTGCACGGCCTGCAGCTGGCCCCTGGGTGGGCACAATTCCGAGTGTGGCACTCAGGTCCTGGCACGGGAAAGAAGCAATGTGCCAGGCCGGGGACGCCGCAGTGACTCCAAGCCAAGTGACAAGAGTGGCTCAGCCGTGACGAGCAGGAGCAGTCACTGGATGGAGTTTGCGCTGTGTGGAGACTGGCGGGGAGGCGGCGCAGGCTCCCGGTGCTTGTGGAGGGACCGCCACAGTCGGACGAGGAAGAGCATGGCTGCATCTTCCTCCCTGTCGCTGTGCATAGTGAGGCTGATCTGCCCCGAATGTTTTTCAGTCAAAAAGTCCTTTTGCCCGTGTGGGGGACACAGCAACTTTCTAAGGTTCTGTGGAAATGGGGGGAGCTCACCTTTTCCAGGGCCAGGGAACTGGTCCCACCCTGCCATCAGGGGAGCACCCCCGTCACTCCTCGCTGGCTTAGCACGCTTGGGGAGGGATGAGGCAGTGCTTTGGGAACACTACACCTCTTTTAGATGACTTTTTTTTTTTTTTTTTATTATTTGAACTTCAAGTCCGATTTCAGTCAAAAATAATGTAATTTCTCTGTGGTGGTGTGTTCAAGTCTTAGCCTTCTTCTGGACAAGGAATGTTCTGGGGAAAGGCAAAGGCCCTGGGGGAGCCAAAATGGAGATGGAGCCATGGGGAAGTACTTACAGCAACCTTATACATGCTAAAACCTAATTTCTGTTTACTCATTTAAAACCCTCTAGAGAATATGGCCAGGTAGATATTGTTTTGAAAATATATGTTTATTTATCTGTGACAAATATGCTCTGGATTTAAAACCAAACTGCACTTCCTCCTACTTAGAGGGGTATTTTTACTTGGTGCCTAAAAAAGCTGGCTCCAAGTAAAAATACACCCCCTATGTAGGAGAAAGTGTAGCTAATGAAAGCTAATCTTAGAGTGTGTTTGTGAGAAGGTGACTGGTTTGCTTCTGAAGCTACAAGACTTGGCAACAAGATGTTTGTGGACATGCTCATGTGGATACCAAACAAATTCTTGGGGTATGAAGATATCTGCCATACTGGCATTAATTATAGCAATGGATAGGATAGTGTGAATTAACAGCACTTTGGCTTTACATCCAAACTGCAAATGATCAGCTAAACTGTTGTAAGGAGCTCGAGCTGTATTTCTGTACCAACATCAAAGTGTTTGAAACTTGTCTGGATATGTCTGTGACAACTTTTAAAAGTTGGCTTCCATGTGTAGTCTGAGAAGCAGGATAGCACCAGTCAGGCTTTATATTACAACCCTTGCAACTAAACCCTGTAAGGCTCAGGGGTGCAGTTTCACAGTTCATAGCTTTTGGAAGTTGGGCTGGCTCGAGTGATTGCCAGGCTGGGCACCTCATGCTCATCCCCTTGTGCTCACACAGATTTTGGTGGTGCTGCTCTTCCAGAGAGCATGGCACTGGTTACCCTCCACCTCCAGGCAGCCAAGAAGGCAAAGACCCTGTTCCTTGGGGTGGAGAGAGGGGAGACTGCTCTGCCAGCCCTGCCAGCATAGCCCCAGGCTTGGGAAAATTCCTCTGCCATTTCTGCCCTGGCATGCATGTTTGCCACTGAATTCAAGGCTTATAAAAATATTTTATTTGTTGTAATATGATAGTATTTCAGCTAACAGTTTCTTTTTGGTTTTCCCCAATGTTTCAAAATCAAGCTTCAGAAAACTGTTAGAAAGGGAAAAGGAAGGTTTCCTTTCTGTGTGTATTTGTTTCTGTAGGCACTCTAACTCCTTCAAAACAGAAATATTATTATAGATTTTAAGGGAGAGCCTGACAAATTAGTATTTAAATATATATCTTGCTAAAAAATGCCATTTTTACTTTTTTGGTGGCAATTTACAGCTATTTCTGAAATCACTATTTTGGCAATACTTCTTTCTTCTGTAAACAAACAAAAAAAACCCATCACCCCAAGAAAATATAGGAATATGCAATAGACATCTTTCTCTTTTGCACCACTAGTAATACATGATGAGGAATGCAGGTTGTATAAACAGTCACAGATGGAGCTTCAGTTTTACTGTTAGAATCTCTCATAAAGCACTAATTACTTGGCTTAAAGGAAAGCACTAGGGGGAAAAATGGGCTTTGTGGATCAGAAAGATGGAATCTGATTTAAAATTTCTGTTTCATAATTACCTACACCTTTATTTTGGTTTGGGTCATGCCATGACCCAAAAGCCTCTGAAAATAAAGGGTTCAATTTACAGACTTCAAAAGCTGTATCTGACTTTATTGAAACTTACAGGAGGCAATAATTTGAATAACCTGCCAATTTTAAGGCAGCATTTGAATGTTTTCCTTACTGTGAACATTACTGTCAGAAAAGAGATTATTTTCCTGCCCCTTCTTTCCCAACAGGCACATGTCAGAAATGAGCTCCTGACCAAAATAAAACAGAGGACTGTCTCCCCAAAAGCATGCATGTTAGGACAGGACCCACGTTTGTAGTCATGATGGGTGAACTCAAAGATACAGCTGCCTTTACTGTGCCTTTTGAAGTCATTAGCCTTTATGAATGTAGGTAATTTAGAACTGAGGTGATAAAACTTTAGTCTCTCATTGTGGAAGTTCTTTTCTTTAATAAATTTGTCCACTGATGGTATCAGCAGTCTTTTCAGTATCTGAAAAATGACACAAAAAGCCTGCAAGTCATTGCTGTGATTAAATCTTCTTACCAAGTGGGTCACCCTAAAACACCTCAAACATTTTGCATTTCAGTTTTACACTTAGGCATCCTTGCTTGCAGGTGGCAGAAACAAGTTTCATGTGTATATCAAGGCTTAGCTGGGTTTTCTCTGCCTTATGAAGTTCGGCTACAAAGCCTTAGAATTCCAAAAATTCAACCTGCTTCTGGTATTTGTCCTTTTGTGCTTTCAATTCTCAATTGCATGACTCTCTTGATTAGAATGAATACATATGTGTGTGTGCTAATAATTTATCTAGGGATTAATAATTGCTATGGAGATTCATCTAGGAATAATGATGATTGGAAAAACATTAATTAAACAGTCAGGTTGAGAGCACTGGGTAGCAGCATTAGATTTCCAGGCCTTTGATTTCATGTACTTTACTTCTGTGAGTCTACATTTTTCTGCATCTGTCTCCAATCAGATTTTCTCTAATTTCTAAGCCTTTGGTTTTAGAATTCCATGGTCTTTTTCAGTATATTAAATAAATTTTCAGTATATTAAAATTTCCATATACAAATGTATACTGAAGAAAATTTAAGATAGTGCTTAGAATTAAGTGAATGTTGCAATTCTAGAGTATTAAATTAACACTTGAACACTTGAAAAAATATTCTGAATTGAATGGGGTTTGCTGATGAGATAGTTTATTTTTTATTATTATTATTATATCCTTTTTCTCCTAAGGGGAAAAAGGCTTTTTGTTCTTAGACCAACATTTGTCTGAAGAATAAGAGTAATGAGCATCTGAGAGTTGAATGTGGCTGAAATAATGTGACATACCAATGACATTTTCATTTAAAAATATTTTAATGAGAACAGGAAACAAAAGAGGGAGAAAAAGCCTGTAGGCTCTGATGCACTGTTTGTTACCAGAAAGTACAAATATTTACTTTGGATTGTGGCAGTATGTATGTATGTATGTATCTATCTATCTATCTGTTTTCCCAAAACAATCATTAAAGAGATGTGTAAGTTTTTTGTAATGGGATATAAGCAGAACAGAACATAAAGTTAAATTAAGCCTTTGACTTAAGTGAGATGAGCTGCTCCTATTCTTTGTTTTGCTGGAAGCAGGAGACTCTCAATAGTAGCAACTTTTAGCCATTTTGACAGTTTGTTGAAAGACTGTGGCATTGAAAGGTGCTGGGAAATGTAACGTGCTGCATTTCAATATGCATTTGTATCACTCTTTGTTTATAGCAGCAAAAGCTATGTCACTAAAATGAAAATAAAAAGACGAAAATAAAAAGACAAAATAAAAAATCAGAAAGGAACAAGCATCAGTTGAGCTATACTGAGGGGCCTGGAGTATATACACCCTAAATTTTTGTTTGAAATCAGTCAAAATGCTCTTTAAGCTTTTGCAAAGTCAGCTAACAAGAGCATAAGAGGGTCATTCAAATGAGTGAATATTTGTTGTACATCTCAGAACACTTGTACAATTAATTATGCCCTGTAAAATTTTGAGGTTTTTGCCATGCTTATATTGGTACAGAGCCAGTGCAGAAATAATCTAAGGGTCATGATGTGTAAAAATTGTAGTAGGTAATAGAATTTGGGAATCAGGGAAAGGTCTGGGTTTACATTCAAGTGATATCATCCCAGAGCCAGATACCTTGTAAGAAGGGCATCTGCAGGCTGGAGCAAGACCAGAAAACATCTCTCCTCCCTCTTTCTCTTTTCAGCTATCACCATGATGGCTCAAACTCTTCTCTTCCTCCACACTATAAATGAAATCTGAAGCCATTCTTGTTCCAGTCTGTAAATGCAAGAACAAATGAGATGTGGAACTGTCTTGTGTGGGAGTGTACTTAAACCAAAATAGTACTTGATCTTTGGCTTGAATTCTAATAGTCTAGATGGGTAAGGACATCTTCTGTCACTGATGTCCTTTCCACTCTCAGAGTGCAGAGATCCTGAACTTGTAGCAAATATCAAAAACCCCACTGGAATCTGTCCTTGATAGTAACAAGCAATTTTAAATAAGCAAGACCCTCATAACTCTCTTGAAGCACTCATAAAGGCAAGTTTCAGACACCTCTTTGTGTGCTGCCTCAGCTTCATCTGCCAACTCAGTGTCTTGGTTGTCCTTCTGACATCCCTCAGACGTTTACTGTAAAGTCCCCTAAAATGGAGCCCAACAGCATCGTGCCCAACTATGTTAGGCAAAAAAATAGGACATGAATAATTTCAGCCCAGAATATTTTTTATTTCTGGCTTTGGGTGATATCTATATCTATATAATCTATATCTATATCTAGATCTATATAATCTATATCTATATCTATATCTATATCTATATCTATATATGATATATAATAATTTTTATATATAATTTATATAATAATAAAACTATTATCACAGAAGAATAACCTCATAAAATCCTGACTAAGCAATATATTTCTTGCTTATTTTGAAAGAAAGCCCAGATTACATTTTATCTACAGAGAGAGACAGAAGGGAATAGAAAGGTGTGCCTGGGTTTTAATGTCTTTAGTCCAGAGTTTAGAGTTCTGTTGGTTTTAATATTTTTTTTAAACTCAGAAGTATATTTACATGAAAATCCATTAGCTAGACCAATTTTCCTAACAGAAATAATGACATGTTTTCTTCTGTGTCTGACCATGCAAGTTGTGCCACCGGGAGAATTTACCTTTTTAAATTAACCAAGCATTTCTACAGTGAACTAGCTGTGAAGGGCTGAAATTCATAAAACATAATGGCAGTGGAAGAGTTAAAAGCAACTTATTTTTGTGTCTCCTTGGCAAGAAAATACCAGACTTTATTAAACATACGTGGTGCAGGGACAATGCTCCACACATGGAGGAAATGACATTTATCCTGCAGATGCAGAAGATGCATCCTGCACCTTCCTCAAGCACTGAAGTTTGCTGGTTAGCAATTAAAACTGTAAAACCAGAAACTGTAGGACAAGATGTTGTGGCACTAATCAAAAGAGCAGGGAAAAGACAAAAAAAAAGTAAAAATAGAAGATTTACTCTCTGTGTGTAGAGGGAAAAAAAAACCCAAACAAACCAACAAACCAAAAGCAAACCAAACAATATATATAGAGGAGTTTATATATTATGTGGTGTTAGGGAAAGGTTCACAGTACTAAAGAACTGGAGTTTCTCGATCCTTAAGTCTTGGACATGTCAGGAGAGTCTTGGCTCATGTCAGGACAATCACTTTGTTCCCACTTTGACATTCAAGTTGGCTGAAATCTTCAGTGGCCAAAGGCTACATTTCAGGTTTATTGATGTTCAAAATGTCTCTGTGCTTGAGTTTGGGGTGACTTTCTGCTTTACTATTGCTTTGTCTGTATGGAGTCAGTATTTTCTCTAGAGATCATTCCATAGAGTTTTTACAGTTGAGGAAGGGGGAGCTTTGTTTGCTAGTTTGTTATGATTGATAGCTGTTTCTGCATCATGGCTGATTAAATTAGGGTATTTTAAAACTAATGCTTCTAGAATCAGAATATTTTACTGACAACATTTGCCAGTAACACGTATCAGTTGAGTTTTCATTTGCAATATAGATTTGATATTGCAGTATTGATATTGCAATATAGATTTGATATTGCAGTATTGCTTGTCTGTTAGAGGATCATCACTGCAGTGTTGCAGTGATGATCCTCTAGCAGACAAGCAAATCACTCCAGTGGAAATCAAATAACCTTTGAGCTTACAGGCCTAGGCATCAAAAGTGTCACTGGCAGGAGACAAGACTGAACTTGTACATCTGCTGATGCTTTCCAGCAGAAGACTTTAATGGTTCTAGCAAAAGCTTGAAAGAGGAAACGTGAAAAATATTCTTTGGTGCTACAATTTTGCTCTCATGTGAGAACTGCAAAAGTTTCTGATTTGGATTGAGATCAGAGTGATTGCCTGGGAGACTGTCTGATTATAGCTTGGATACCTATTTTAACTAAATTGGTCTAGAAACCAATTCAGATCTATAAACCACATCAGGCTAAATTGGTTTAAGTTTCACTTAAACTGATTTAAGAGAGACTGCACCAGAGACTTGCACAGATTTAACTAAATCTGTTTCTAAACCACTTGAGGTAAATCAGTGCTCAGGATGATATAAATCAATCTTTGAATACAGAAGTTAAAAGGTCCATGTTTTATAGTTGTTCACTCTGTTCATTTGACTCATCTAGACCTAGGTACAAATGTTCACTGTACACAACTATATCATTAACAATGAGCAGAATGGAACAGGAGTCATAATTTTCTTTTCTTTAAATTGAACTAATATTTGAAAAAGGAGATATTGGAGATGCATATGACAGTGGTTTCTGCTGAAACACTTAGAAGGCTGAAAAGACACTGGATGATAATGAAATTGTATTTGGAGCTTTTTTCCATAAAATGAAGTAGTCATTCTAGTGTGCGAAGTGCTATAATTATAAAGCAATTTGCCACCCTTAATGGGAGGACTTCTATTTCATAAAATATTAACAAAATATAATATCAGTGCAATAGGTTAGGAACAGTCTTATTTTCTCCATAAAAAGTCAATTTGTAACCACTGCAGACTGTCTTTCTCAAGATGACTATATTAGGGTAAGTGATCCTTTTATAGAAGTATTGAAAGATAAGTATTAAAATAATCACAACAGACATCTCATTTACCTTCCTACTTAGTAATCAAATATTTTTCACTGTCTGCCTCTCTAATTTAGAGGCTGGTGTTGTTTCTGCAGATGATTGGCCAAGGCAAGTAGCATTTAATCAGTGCCTAGAAAAGGTAAAAACATTTGAGACAAAACTAGATTTTAAGAAGGGTTATCTGCTAGACAACATGGACCCATTTCCTAGCTTGCTTAAAAAAGCATTTGTATTCAGCAATCAAGTAAGGAAAAATTAACCTTCTTTTTCTGCAGTAAAGGAAGAGGAAAGAAAGTCAGGGAGCTTCTGTAATTACAGGATTTCAGCTCTGATCTAGGCAGCTGCAAAGCATATGTATCATGTGAAGAAGAAAGGACTGGAGATGGCAGAATTAACCAAGCCTTAATGGATTCACTTTCATTTCCTATCTTTGTTACTAATTTTAATTAACCAGAAGATTTTGATTTTTTTCTTTCTTTTTAGTTTTTTTTTTTTCTTTGCTGCTGTTATTTGCACTGTTCCAGTGTCTACCCAATCAGTGCATGATCAGCTCCTGGGGAAGTCATTAATTGTATTCATTTTGATGGTGCTTCAAGATCAGCTAAGAAATGGGACTCTCTAAATAGTTGAGACAAAGCCCACTTGAGGAGGAAATTACTTGAGCTGAATGAGCCACAACATTTTCTCCTAAAATAAATGATAATAGCTCATTTTAATGTGTTAGGTAGGGAAATGTCCAAGGAGGGACAGAACAGGTTGGCAAAGGAGGATCAGAAATTAAACAAGAACCACCTCTCCAGTATTTTAGTCTGGAAAAAATTTCTATAAATTAGTTGTTATCTAAAGTCAGTATTAATGTTATATGTATTAATAGTTTCCCTCTGTATTTAACAACCAGCCAGACAAAACCATAGGCAATCTGTAGGCTATCATTGGTAGGTGCTGTAGAGTTGTGTCCATGAGAGAACATTCATCATTCTGTTTTTAAAGTGTAACCCCAAATCTGTTTGCAACCTATATTTGTAAACTTTACTAAGTGGAGTACATCTCTGTTTTAATGATGATTGTTATGTGCTTGCATTTTAAAAATAAAGTAAAAACAAAAAAAAAGGGACAGCATCACAAGAACCAGTTAAAATATTTTTTTTCTAACTGAATTTTGAGATTTCATTTTCTGAATAGCACAAAAATACCTTAAGGAAATTGCATTTTTCTGATTGAGGATTCAATAAAGATCATTAGTATTTTAGTCATTCCAAGGCTGTGAGGTCCTGGTGTCCTTTACACAGCAAAGCTTCCACTGATGTCACGTGGGCTCACCTGGGCCATCAGCTGGTGTTCCAACGGAAGGATGGGATCCCGGCAGGGTAGTTAGCAAAAGTGTTTGGTCTCTAAGAATTCAGTGTACAGCGTGAACTTGGTTATTAGCTAACAAATCACTGTGAGCTGGATGTTTAGTCAGTCTGTCAAAGCTGCTGGTTGGAAAATCTGTATCCAGAGAAGTCATTCACACTGGAAACCCATCGTGCATCTGTTATTAGCAGGGTGGAAGCAATCTCGCTGATGTCTCTGTGTATGTTCACAGCTGTCTGGCAGTTGGGGGTGGTGAAAACACAGAAGAAGCATTGCCTAAACCAGTTGCTTGTGGGTTGCAAATGCAGGCTGTTGCTATTTATCCCTGTCAACAGCAAGCCCTATTAACTATTTTTAATGAATCACCACTGCTTTTACTTTTGCCATCAGCCATGACCTTCACCATTTAGAAACACATGGTCTCTCATAAATGATAGTCTCTGGCATATAAACTTGAGAAGGATTCTATCACAGCTCAAACTACAATATCTATCATTAAAACAAACTGCTCATTCCAGCTGAAGAGACACTCATATATATCATGGAACCAGTGTTCCATATTTTGAAATTTACTGCCCTGCATTGGTGCTTCTTTTTCTTGACTTTTTTTTTTTTTTTTTTTTTTTTTAAGGAGGCCATGCAACCCTGCTCACTTAATACTTTTGATAAACTTCTACTGACAAGGAACTTGATTAATGATGGTTAAAGGAATTGAATCAGGAGTAGGAAAGACAGGTCCAAAAAAGCAGACTGCTGGCCTGATGGAAACTAACGTCTCTACAGAAATATATGATGGACCCTCCTTTTTGCCATGCCAAGTAATTACTCGCACAGGCCTGTTGTAATAATTCCTATTACAGCCAAAACGGAAAAGTCAGTAACTCACAGCCCTGGGACAAGGTGAAGGCAAGGCCAGAGTAGTGTGGATCAATATTTCATTTACTCACTTAGGTTAGCTTCTATCCCTGTATCAAATTCTTTTACAGAAAGCCATGAAAGAAATGAGGTTTGCTGAAAAACACCAATACGGGGCCCTCATTTCCTTGGGGGTGCTCATAGAGTACACGGAGCAACAAAACCTCTCAGCAAAACAATATGCACTCAAGGTCACTCATTACTTGCTACTGTTGGAAAATAAAGTGCCATTAGCCTGATATGAGTAATGTACATCAATCAACTGCAGACCAGCAAAAGTATGTTTTCAACATGGTATTCCAGCTGAAAATGAATGAACCATGTTAACACTTTCCGAACACTTGACAACAGTGAAGAATTTTTCCTTTGGCATTATCATTTATTTCAGAGTTTCACTGCAGCTCATCGTTGTGAAATCAAACCAGAGCATCTCAGTTATTTGCTGTACCTTACTATAATTGAATTAATTCTTACTAAGTAAACATCCCAATTTTGAGGGGGACAGTTGGATGCTGTTCAAAAAGATCCTGTCAGTGCCTTACAGGACCTTCAGCCTAAGGGTGGAAAACCAGATGTAATAATCTGTTGAATAAAATGGTTTAAAACTATACTTGCTTAGAATATGAGATGACATCAAGGTACGCATACTTCTACTTCGCTGATCCTCAACTCTTTCCTTCCATACAGAAATTTTGAGGAAAGGGAGGACTCCAATGTATCATTCATGACTTACACATTGCTGATCTGAAGGGCCAATGTAATGTGTGCTTCCGCAATGGCTGATGTACACGGTGGTGTATTTTTTTTTTTCTGTTTCCTCTCACAGAGTTCTAGAAAAAGTGTTTGGTGGGTTGTTTGTGATTGCTCATATAGCTGCTGAAGTTTGAGATCTTTTCTTTCAAAGCTTCCTGGTTGCCATCTTGGCAGAAAGTTACGTTTTCTGTCAGCAAAATTCAGAATCCTCTGATCTTACCTGCACCGTTGAAATATACATATATATATATATGTCATGAAATAGTACCTTCCCAAGAACTTCCATGTTATCCTGTTCAAAAATAAAACTATTATGTAGGCATAAAATAAACTGTCACAGAGTAGGGAGAGCTACTGTGGGAAGAGGACACCAATTGTTTTTCCTACTAGAAAATAATTTTTCTTTGTCTCTTTTTTCTTTAGTAGTATTCTCTTTGTCTTTCTTGAGCATTTTGAAATCACTTACTAAATAATAAGGTTAAGTCTTTGTTCCAGAATCTTACCCTGAAGACTGACTGGAGCATGCAAAAATAGTTGAAATGTTTAGAATTCTTCACTCTTCTGTCTTTTGTAGAGGTGAAGATATGTTATTTGCATTTCTATCCCCATCTCCTGAGATCAGACTCAAAACCACAGTAAGTGTTGAGTTCCTTGCAGCACTGAACTCATTTAACCAATATTAATTCTATGCAACACTGTAATGTGTAAGTAAACACAACCCAGAAATTATGGGCCAAGAGGAAAATGACTGATCAAAGGTCACATGCTAAGTGAGATATGACTGTGGTCTTTCATATTTGACATCTTGAAAATTTATGTTAAATTTGCTGCTATTCAGTAAAGTCTGCGGATACTGAATGAATTAATTTCATGTCCTCTACATTTGTTAACAACTTGGATAATCCTCTTAAGTTTTCTGCAGTTGGGATATTTTTTGTTTTCATTTACAAATTGGAAGTGCTGGCCAGTGAGAAACTCTAGTCTTAATCCTAGTTCCATGCAGACCATGCTGGTTCCATTCAAGTAAATCAGCTGAAACTCTCGTAAATAGGAGCTTGATTATACTTTGGATTGTTTGGGTTGATTTTTTCTATGGATTTCCTTATTTAAAGCTGAATTTTATAGTGAGTATAGTACTGCAGAATACTTGCCTCTGCTTCCTGTTGCTCTTCCTATGTGCTGTTACTTTCTAATGATTTAGTGTAAAGTGAAGTCCAGAGTATGAGTCCTGAGACAGTGCTGCTCCATTCATGTGTGCAAGAAGGGAAGAGAGATGAACATTTATAACTGCCTCTCAAACTAAATGGATCAGTTTAAAGAGAGTCTGTCTTGCTGGTCATATAGAGAGGCTCTCCTGGATTAAAAGAGTCCACTACATTTAATTTGTTCTGTTGTTTAGATGTGCAGTCAACTTTGTAAAGCGGGTGTAGTTCAGTCATATAAAATCTAATAATTCCTTAAAGAGATTCTTTGAAAGGCACAGAACAGAATTAGAGAACCTGTCTCCTCTATTCCTCAGAATCACAATTTCCTTTATTTTTTTTTTTAATTCCCAAATCCTGTTGTGATTAAATTACTTTTCTAAATCTCATTCACTGCAAGTTAGTAAGCCTGCACCACTCTATGGCGCTGTCCTATGCCTGCAATTCGAGACTGAGTCCCAAATTCTCAAAATTGTTTAGGTGATCATATATAATTTGAAGTGACTCAGTGATGTTAGTAGTTTATTCTCATTAACCGTCTTTGAAGCAGGGAAACAGTATTACCTTCTTGTACTGGGAGGAAGAAGGGTAAGGCAGAAATAAGTGTAAAGGCATTTAGGCACCCAGTTAAACCAGTAGAAAATGAGTACCTAAATACCTGTGGAAGATCTAGGTATCACTTGCTATAGGGAGAACCAGCGCACAGGTATTATAAATCTCTGGAGGTTTCCTGTGCTTCTGGGTTGCAATGAACAAATCTTTCAAGAATGCCTCCATCAGGGCAGGATCTTGTGATTGGAGGTTGAACAATTCTGTCTGTTCTAAGATTAGATGAAATCACTCTTCTTTCCCTTAATTTTCTCTGGTATAAAGGAATCAAAGATTACTTTTTCTGTTTGCAAAGTAGAACTCTAACTTTGGGGTTTGCCTTTTTTTTCCTGTTTCACATGAAAATACCCTGGTGATTCTTGATGTTGCTGAGAACTTGGAGTCATTAGTTTGTGTGGGTGAGCGTTCTGTTTTAGCTTTCATACCAAAAAAAAGCTGCATGCAGCAGGATTACTCTTTGAACCAGAGTGTTAACTGAGAGATTTGGGTCTCATCCATCACCCAAACGTGAGGCAGTCTGCTTGCACTTATAATAAAGAACAAATGTTTGGTCTGGAGGTCAGTATTTTTGGATTCACAGTGCACTTAGTTAGATCAAGGTCTCATCTGGGGTTAAAATCAATATTGCAAATTGCAGCTTAAATGGCAAAGAATATGTTTCCATCTATGTAATATTTTAGGTACAGTAGTCTTAATGTATAACTAGGTCAGTTCCATTAAGATGTAATTTCATTAGGGGACCATAACTGCAACTGGAATTTGGCCACTAGATGATTTTTTTTTGTCTAATACAACTGTACAGACACGCATCACTCTTGGATGCTGCTCACTTGGGCAGTTCTGCATTAGAACAACAACCCAGTGATCAGACAGTGCACTTGGCAAGGAAGTTTGAAGGAAATCAGTAAAAAATACTTGTCTGCAGGGAATGCTTCTGGTTTTGAGCTGTCACAAGAATACCTGTCAAAGTAGTACAGTAAAGCACTTGAACATTTAACTCAGAAACAGAGACCTTCAGTTTAATGCACTTACACAGGTACATATGCAAGTAGCGTATTTAGCAGTAGAGCCTTCAGGCTCTCTTGCAAAAGGGACGTGAGACAAAACATCTGACTTTGAGGAGCTTTACTTCACCTTTTGTAATGTGGCAATCTGAGCAGAGTTGACCACAAAAGACTTTAGAAGTCTTGGAATAAGGAGATGAAATCATTGTTCAGAAGAAGGCATTTTTTCTGCATTTGTGCTGGCTAGGGTATGTCTGTGCCCAAGTATGGTGCATGCAGGAGTGGCAGATGAGGAGGAAAGGGAAAGTAATTTCAAAATCTTGAAAAAGGAGGAAGACTGTGGGATGGCTTTTATGTAATCCTCTGTGAGGATTAATTTCTCATGCACATCAGTCATACTGAGCTTCGTAGCTGAGTGTGATGCTGTTTACAAAGCGTGTCTCTGTCTGCTGGTGGCAGGACTATTGGTTCAGTCATCTGACTCTCCTCTTCTGAGCCAGAAGGGGCTGTGCACAAACTGGGAAAGTTTACTTTGTGTTTCATCCCCTTTCTGGGGGCATCACCCAGCACTGCCATGCTGCACAGAACACAATCTGCATTTCTCCACTTGCAGTGCAGAGTTAGGGAGGACAAACAGCCAACGCTGTAGGCAGGCGAGGAGCTCTTGTCTGTGGGGGCCTTAAAAAGCCCCAGCTTGCTGACAAGGATCTGCTCTATGTTTGTGGAGGAAGTCTGGGGAGAGAGAAGATCATAACTGGGCAGCAGCTGCTCTGTATGACTTGCTTCCCTGGAAACCTGGCAGCTCTCCAAGTCAAAATCTGAATAGGAGTTAAACTGCTCAGAGCATTAATTCCCTGTATAGTCATCAGCCTGCTCTTTCCCTCCCTGCTCCCACCAGAGCCCTGCTCAGCAGAAGTGAGGTTTCCTCTGCCCATGCAGGTTTTGGACGATTCATGCTGGCAGCAGAGGCAGGGCAGACATCCAGCCCTGTGGGCTTTGTCTCCAGGACCTGCTGCTGGTGGCAGCAAACAGGGGACAAGGACATGGGTGACTCTTACATCTTCTGTGGGCCCTGCCACTGGACACAGCCTGATCTTATGAGGAGTTAAGCACTGCAAGTATAAGGTTTTTTTGGTGACTGTATTGATATTTGGGGATTCCTGTTTACATGGAAGGCTTTCCTGTGAATTTCCAGTTACGTGTAAGCATCCTAGGACAACCTTCTACTGCCTCTTGGTGACTTGGATATCCTCCCCTCCCTCTCCCCCTGGTATTCCACATGAGCATAATTTTCTTGGCAGCTTTTCAGGACTCCTCAGCTCGTTATTGGTTCCTCTTGAAGTTGCAAAAATCAGTTTTATGTCCCTTGAATATTTATACTCAGAATGTTTTAAATCTTCCTGTTTTAATCATGATTTAATTTGGGAAATTTTTAAGTACCTTTTAAATCGTCCTGTTTACTTCTTGCGGCTTTGTGTAACAGTTTTGTCTTCAGTTTTCAGTTAATGTACAACATGACTCATGTATTCAAAAATAATGCAAAGAGGAAAAAAAATTTCTACCTGTTGGCAAGTGAAGAGAGTTAACCTGGATATGAATCAATATCTGTTGAAGAAATGTTGATGTTTATTTTGTCAAGATACGTTAAAAAGCAGCCTAAAATAAAACAAGAGTGAATCATACAGCTACTCTGTGCTTACAAGTTTTCTGCCTATGGAGGCAGTAACAACAGCAGCCCAGACAGTTTCTTAAGGCTTTTCCTGCTCTTCTGTGCCCTCTATTTTTGATCATCTACCAAAGCTTGTGAGTAGTGCCAAATCAAATAGGACAGCATCTCCATAAGTCTGCTCTTGGAAGCTAAGGAACTCAGCAGTTGAAGTGCAATGCCAGATATAAAAGAAGCAATTATAGTGGACTTCCAGGAGTTTAGGTTTAATAACTTTAATATTTGCATAACATATATTTTGAGGCTTCTTTTATAACTGTTCTTCTGCTTTATGTATGATTTATCCACAAAATTTTCATCTATATGATCTTGCAAAAAACATGGGGTTTTTACTTGCTCACTTTTTATATTTTTTAAAAGTTCTCAAATGCCATACAAAGTTGGAAGTCTATTTCTGTGCACGCAAGCACTGGTAATTGAAGCACAGTGTTGGCTGGTGAGAGAGAACCTTTGCAGAAGGAAGATTTTGAGTACAGAACACCACCTTTGCAAGTATTTCTCATCCTTCAGACTTAAGCAGAAGCCTTCTCAAGTGTTCAGTCCTTCTTACTTAGTAACAACTAAGAAAACATCTCATGTGAAACCCTACAGGTTTGCATGCTTTAGACAATGAAATAAATTAATGGGGTAATGGCATTGTTTAGAATGAAAGTAAGAAAACATGAATTTCTCTCATTGAATTGCAGCGTGGGCACAATTTGAAGTAAAATTCATCTCATGGTGATCAGCCATCAAAAATCTGCTCTCCATTTAATGTTCAGGAGCACAAAGAGGAGCTTTGCCCAAAATGAAACTATTTTTAGATATGCATTAGTGAACAGCCACACTCTCTCGGGGTCTAGAAAGCCAGAGTCCATTTGCAGTGATTTAACATGCTGCTTGTTTAAATTCTAGGTGAGGGGGCAGGGAAAATCTAACTTGAAACTCGATTACAGCATGACAAGATTAGGGGAATAAATGAGCAAAATCGATTTCGCATTTACTGGTCTTCCTTGTAAAGTTTACCCTTTTAACTTTGTATGTATTTTCTTATTGTTTCATAAAGAAGGCATGGTTTACTGATACCCACGTGACCTAGACCTTCCACACTGTGCCTGTTTGTTACATCCCTACCACTGTGTGCAGGAGAGGAAATCTTTTCTTTGAATAGCTTTAATAAGATAAAACTTCTATCTCTTTTTTGTGTTGTTGCAGTCATTTGTACCTTGGAATACTCGACTATCATGACAAATGCAAAAATGGTTGAAGATTTCCACTTTTATGTGAAATTGACTGAAGTAGCTTTCGATGATAATGAGCTCTAAGAACCACTAATTCAAACCAAAACATCCTTTTTAAAATCGTACAGGGATTTTTCTCCTTGTTATTTTACTGCGTAGGCTCAAGTCTTCACTACAGTAGATCAATAAAAAACTTGTTTGCATTAACAGGGCTAACATTACACTTGATGTAGGTGCCTGGCTGTATACAGAGGTCACTTGCACTGGAAATGCTTGAGAGAAATCAAATATTTTACTTGCTTTGGTTGAA
Organism: Argya squamiceps; assembly: GCA_037834095.1. Classification (NCBI taxonomy): domain Eukaryota; kingdom Metazoa; phylum Chordata; class Aves; order Passeriformes; family Leiothrichidae; genus Argya; species Argya squamiceps. The sequence goes on along the minus strand of JBBMKD010000216.1, from coordinate 1,555,396 downwards.
TCTAGGGACAACTTCAATATGTAAAAAATTACTCATTTTCCCTCCAGAGACATAGTTCTTAATTGTAGCTACTAGAGCTCTGTTTTTTATAGTCTCTGTAAGGTTTGTAGGAGTTATAATAATAATTTAAAAAATTCTAGATTTCATTTTATTTTTAGGCTTACTGTGAAAAGTCAGTCTATTTGTCTTGGAAGTTTTGCTTCACAACAGCACAGTCAAATTCATTTCCAAGTTATTCATTCAGAAGTGTAGGAGAGGTGGGGTAGAAGCCATTTAGCTGAGATCATGTCAGATTAAAGGTAAAGAACACAGGCCATATTGGGGCCTCAGGATGTAGCTACTTGATTTAGGGTAGAATTGGTAGAATGAATTTTTAACATTTCATTTTGCAAGGCTCCTTAACATGTGTAAAAAATAGTATTCTGAGGAATCTTTATAGTTCTATGGAAACTCAGTGTATTTTTAACTCAAGTATTTAACATGTGGGAGAGGGTTTTTTTCATTTAATAATTGTATGTTTTAAAGCAACAAGTTTGTAGCTTGGAGTTTTGCTAAAAAATAAAATCTACCCACATACACATATACAGGCTGTCAACCAGATGATATTTTCTAGTCCTTTCCAGACATTTTCTCTCTGTCCTAGAGAAGTAGGATATATTGAAAAGAGGAGTATAAGTAAAATAATTCTACTTTGCTTTGGAAAGCAACCTTTTGTAATGTGTAATCCTATGTTACTACTTCCTTGAAAAAGCTTATTTTTACCTAAAATAAACTTTCTGAAATAACTCTCACCATTTGGGAAGCTTTCAACACATTGTAGGACAAAGTTTTTCTTTTTCTCTTCCAATAATGCTTTGCACCATGCTGTGACTTGAACTTTATTTTCACATGTTGTGGGAGCATCTGAAATCCCATGCCAATCCATCTTTCTCTCCAAATCCTTGGAAGAGAATTGACAGAAAAGCAGGATATCCATAAAGGTATGTGTCCTGGTGTCTAGCTGGGCTTAAACCCACAGCAGTGTGTTAAAATACATTCATACAGTTAGTAAGGTATAACAATGGGGGATGACACCATTCCTTGACAGAAATCCTGACTTTAGGTCAGGTTTAGAAACTGGTTTCACCAGTTTAGAAACTGGTGAAAGTTCTGGTGGTGAAGGGATAGATCAATTATATTTTATGGTATAAAACATATTGCTGGGTTTAGGTTTTTTAAATTGCATACTGGGTAGGAACTCATCTAGGGGAAAATGTTTAGAAATGGAGGGAGCATGTAGAATCCAGGCATAACTATAACCTGTGTGTGGTGAGGATGTTTGATCCACAGTCTACATGTGGAAAAAATCTGTTGTGTTTAATCTGATTTGTGATAAATGCTAATGGATTCTTCACATTGTGCAGTTGTTTTTGCTGAAGCAGTTTAGGTATGAATTTGCAAAATCCTGAGCCCAGTGTTTGTGAATTCAGCAGCTCATGTGAGTAATCCAAAATAAGCTTGCTCAATGCAAATGTTATGTCTTTCACTGATGAAATTTTTTTCCCTGAAATTTGAGTTCATATTAAGCCTCATTATGTTCAAAGAGAAAAAAAAAAAAAAAAGCCTGATCTTACAGTTCTAATTTCTTTGAATCAAGAACTGCATGGTTTGGTCTTGATATAGCAACGTTAGTTAATGTTACAGATTCTCGCATTCACCTTGAGCAATTATATGGTTTAATGTTTATGCAGCAAATTATTAGGTTTGGCAATGACTCAGTCGTCAAGATTAGTTTTACACCAAATTGCTTGCAGATACCAAATGACAGGTTTTGTAATGAAAGGTTGCAATTATTTCTAATTTCTTCAATAGTGGTCACAAATCACTGATGCTGATTCTGCCATTTGTACGTGGCTTTCTAGAATAATATCCTGGTGTGTCTGCCTTACCAGTCTTTTATTCTGTTTACAAAATTGAGTAAATCAGGTAAAGTTACAAGTGTGCAGGGGAAAATTTCAGATAAATTATTACTGCATGATCAGTGTGGGTGTTTTGGGTTTGGTTCTTTCCAGCATATTTAAGTTTTATTATTTATTTTCCCTTGCTTGTTGATGGTGTTTGTTAGTCCACATGCACCCCCTCTTCAAATAATTAGAGTGAACTGCAAAAATGGGTAATTAGCCATGGGACAGAGTTACCCTGGTGTGAGTATTCTGCCCCTGGTTCTGCAGGTAGCTTGGTTTAGGGATCTGTGAATTCTGTGCTGTTGAGTGCAGCAAAAGCACTTCCAGTCTTCCCAAGCTTCTGAAATTATTCAATCCACAGAAGCTTATCACTTTGCCAAGCTCATATAATCTCCTTATTGCAGTCAGTCTCACACAAGTAACACCATGACTTATCCTTATGCTGTCCTGGCCAATATTAATGTATTCTTTCCAAGAAAACAGCTAATTGCCTAAGCTCTATGTGAACTATTAAACACTAGATACTACTGCTATTGCAAGTATTTAATGGCTTTCTAATACCATGAGTATGGAAAAATAAAAAACAGGTAAAAAACCCCTTTGGTTTATTTTGTGTCTGAACAATTTACTGCAACAGCACTGTCTGCAACAATAATAACTGGGATTGTAATGCAACTTTCTGATCAATGCTTTGTTTATGGTGCATGTCTAACTGCATTTTACAAAGGACAAAACTACTGCCAGACAAAACACCTAAAATCACACAAACGATTCTGTTTATTAAATACTTGTTTGGTCTTACCTAAAGGTTTTGGTCAAAGCTGTGTTAGCTGCTTACACCTGTGCAGATCAGTATGTGCAGGTGGATGGTGAGGCTATTCTGGATTGTATGAATATGTGATAACCTGAATCTTCAGTATGATCTGTCCAGAGCAGGGCACAAACACTGAGAGGGCTGAAACGCCTCTCTTACAGCCTGAGAGTTGGGGTTGTTCACCCTGAAGAAGAGCAGGTTTCAGGGATACCTTCCAGCAGCCTTCCAGTGCCTAAAGGGGTTACAAGGGAGCTGGAGAGAGACTTATACAAGGGCATGAAGTGACAGGACAAGGGGGAGTGGCTGCACCCTGACAGAGTCAGGGTTAGATTAGATATTGGGAAGAAATAGTTCCCTGTGAGGGTGGTGAGGCTCTGGCACAGGCTGCCCAGAGGAGCTGTAGCTGGCCCATCCCTGGAAATGCTCAAGGCCAGGTTGGATGGGGCTCTGAGAAGTCTGGTTCTGTGGAAGGTGTCCTGCCCATGGCAGGGGTTTTGGAACAAGATGATCTTTAAGGTCCTCTATGGGGATATTCCTTCTTCCCCAGCAGTGCAGGGAGTCATGGCATGGGGGCCTTGGTCAGTTCATCACATATTGTTTCTCCCTCTGCTCAAGGAGAGGAGTCCTTCCTCTCCTGGGGTCCCTCCCATGGGAGTCAGTTCTCCATGAACTTCTCCAATGTGAGTCCATCCCATGGGCAACAGTTCTCCACAAATTGTTACTGCAATGTGGGTCACTCTCCCACAGGATGCATTCTTTCAGGAACAGCCTGCTCCCGTGTACGTCCCCTGAGGGCTCACAGGTCCTACCAGGAAATCTGTTCCAGCATGGCCAACACAAAATATTCTACGATTTAGACATCTCAAGTTCTTTCATATTTTGGTTACTTGCAGGGAGTATCATAGCTAATGACACTTGGTACAATATCGTAGAGTTAAATCAAAAACTCATGTGTAGAGCACACTCAGGGAGCTTTCATGCATGTTTTGAATAGAATTTCCTCTTTTCTTACCTGGAAGTTTAGTGATGGTGCCCCCACAGCGCCCAGAGATGGAATGTTTGCACTGCATTTGTCTGCCCAGTACAGATATTCTTCTAAATGAAAAGTAGAAATTAGGACTGTTGCAAAAGTCTTCTGTTCTAAGTGCTGTTCTATCATTCTTGCAATATGTATCAACATAAATTAAAAAAAGTTCTATTTTCCTTACAAATTTGTCAGTGAAAAACTACACCAATATTATCCTTGTACAAATCACAGTCATTCTCTTGGGGTCAAACTTGTTTAACTTACAAACAATTCTCAGATGAAGAATAATAGAAAATAAGGTGACAACAGTGAATATTCAATAAAAAAATCACTGTCCTCAAACAGTTTGGGTTTCTTTGTCCTCAGCTTTTATATTTGCAAATATGGCCAATTTTTATATTATTTGATTGAAATAATTTGAAAAAGCTTTCATTTCAACCAGCACTTTTTAGTTTATTTTTATATGTGCACTATTTTCTCAGAAATTCATAGTTTTTCTGTTGAGAGAGAAAATGTTTATATCACTAAGTAAAGGGGCTGAAGAGTATAGAAACTAAAGATACGTGTCACATTTCTCTGGCAGTTTTTTCTCTCAGATTTGGGATTCTCAGAGGGGATTCATATAAAGTCTGAGACAGCAGATTCCTTCCTCTCTGTGACCATCACTTATAAGCAAGTAAGACATCTCTGCTTTAGCAGCTGAACTTTGGTATCTGCCGTCCAATGCTGCTACACTGGAGTAGCATTGTCAGAAAATCTGTCAGTACCTTGAAAGTGACAGTGGTAGGCACTGATGACCAGACTGCAGCAAAACTTTTCTGAGATGTAACAAAGCCAGCAGTATGTGCTAAACATGGTAGTGTAAGCAATCTTCTGGCTATTTAGCACAATAGGAAGAATTTCAGGAATGCATTACAGAACCTGGCTCTTCCTGATGGAAAAATAATCCCTTATGCTGCCTGGGAAGGGAGAGAACAGCAAAGCATTTAGCAGAATTTTTTTGGAAAGCAGTAACCTTATTTCTTCAGCATATTTTTTTGCTCCAGACTTGCAGTGGCAGCTTCACTCCAAGGCACCTTGGCGCTGTGTAGCTGATGTGAGACATGACATTAAATATAAAAGAGGTAGGAAGGCTTGCAACTGCTTGCAGATGGGATACATCTCCATGTATGACCAAGCCAAGTCAGTATTACCAGGGCTTTGGCAAACATTTCAGACCCTTTGGTGTTTTGATTTTTTGATTTTTTTCACTGTTGCCAGTTGGTTTCTGCTCCTACCTGCATTTACATGCACTGTGTTCTATCAGGCAGCCTCTGCTGATGGTCAGGACTGAGTGTATTCTTCATTGTACTGCAAAGGGAGCAACTTTACACTCAGAGTTTTGCAATATGAATTAGATATAAAGCTGACCAGAGCTGTAAGTCCAGAGCTATATTTTTTTCTGTATTACTGTAGTTTCACTTGTGGACGAGTACTTTTCTATTTCTCTCTGCTGTTTCAGTCAATTGTTTATAAAACAATTTCACTTCCAAGTAAATATCAGTAGGGGGTGAGATGAAATCTGTACGACTTTGAAAGTCTATATAGTAATCAACAGAGATTTAATTACCCTCAATTTAATTCTTGTTTTAATTACTTCTCAAATGTTACATTAATTTTTGTCAGCTTCTTTTTGATATCTGTTTGGGTCAGGCAGAAATAGAGAGGTATCAGAAGAAAACAAAGTGGGATGCCAACTATGTCTCTTCCCATCACTTTCTTGTGTGTAGATTTTGTTCATGAGAATGAACACCTGTTACACAGCAGAGCTGTAAATACTGCAGAATTTTCTCTCTTTAAGCTGGATGGCTTCAATTATATTATTTTGTTTGAGATGTTCAGTGGCAAGAGGACTATGTCCTTCTAATGAGACTTCCTTTTAACAACTTTACTCATCTCCAGAAACACTGGTCCCAAAGTATCAGACTTTTCTTAATCCAGAGATAAAACAGCTTTCTGAAAGGCACGCAGCCTGCAATTAACTTTTTTCTTTACTTTTATATTTTTGTAAAAGAATCAAACTTTCTAACATACCCTTGACAGCCTGAGTCATTTGATGGGGTCCCTCAAGGTAAAAGGGTCATGAAACATCACAGAAAAAGGAGACTTCTTCAAAAACCCTAAATCTTATCCTTTGCTAGAACTATAAATCTTTTACTTCCCAAGAAGAAACATATGCTTCAAAATGAACTATTTCTATCATGTAGTAATAAACTAGTGTCTAATAGGGAACAGGTGTAAAATTCTCAACAACTCTATTCTGTTTTAAATTCTGCATTGGAGAAGGTCCACAACAAAAATGTTTTGGGTTTGGTTTTTTTTTTTTCTTTTTTTTTGGGGGGGGGGTGGGGGGAAGGGGGTTGTGTGTTTTTTTGTTTGTTTTGGTTTTTTGTTTTGTTTTGTTGCGGGTTTTTTGGGGGGGATTGGATTTATTTTTTTGGTTTTGTTTTTTGGTTTTGGGGTTTTTTTTGATGCCCTATTATTTGATCCAGTTTGTTCCCAAATCTCCTGTATATAAGAGATATTATTCAGGGCTTTTGTTTAAGTAGTAGCCATAACATCTAGAGAATTTGCAAAGGTGGACTTACTTATACAATTACTAGGATCCACCAGATGCCAATTAAACTCATACTAATGTGTTTGATTTCAAACACCAAACCTTGCAGTAGATTGCAATGTTTCACTGCAGCTCTGGCAGGAATTAAATCTTGATCCCATTGCTGTGAGTGGGGATTGGCTGCATTGATGTCACTGCTCAGACTCTGAGCTAATCATTATCAGCCATAGTGTCTGCTGCCTTTGCAAGCAGAAGAGTGACAATTACAGAAGTTCTTTTAATAAAAGGGAAATTTTATAAAGTCTCTATGACAACTATGGCAGCTTACCTTAGTGTGTTAATATACATATAAAGAACTATTGATAACTGTGTGAAATAATATTACCCTGAAATGGAAGCTAAGGAAATGAAAAGTGTACTAATCTATCATTAAAAGAAAATGAAACTTCAGAAGAATTTATGGCAGTTCCCCTAGCTCAGTGTAGCCTGTTGGCACTTGTTAGGAGTGTTAATCAGGAGAGGCATAAGGGTGGTGGCAACAATAATCAGGTGTGTGGCAAGGTAATTGAGAAAAATGTCTAATTCAACTAGAGAAGTGGCAGATGACATGAGGAACTTCAGGAGTGTTTATGGGCTAAGCAGAGCCTCACCAGTGAGATGACTGGACATACCTGGCATGAACTGGGCATCAGGCACTGCAGTGTGAAAGCAAGGTGGGCAAGCAGCAGTGGGGTCTGAAACACAGCTCTTGAAGGGTGTGCACCTGTAGGAAATATTAGAATTAAGGGTGATAGGGGGGACTTTCTGTGCTAAACAACATGTGAAGTAACACAAAACAACAGGATGGCTGAAACAAGGGGTTTGGAACTAAAATGCCTCACTGTTAGTTCAACAATGACCTGATGGAAGAATATGAGCAGTGAGCTTGTGCCACCAGGCTAAGTGTTGGTTGGCAGGGAAAAAAGCCCTGTTACATGGTTTGACAGTGCAAGAATTGTGTGGTTGTGCAGAGATTTAATGTTCCACATAAAAATGGGTGAAAAACTGAGAAATTGGTGGTAGGACCCAATTTTAATTCAGCATGAGAATGCTGGTTTTCTTTATCAAGTTGCTACAGAGGAAATAAAAGGCAATCCTATGCTCTGGTAAGCAATGAGTATGTAATAGGGAGCTGTTCACAGAAAAAGCTCTTGCTTGGTTCATCCTTTGATTAATTTCAAATTGAAGAAAAATATAGGACTGGTTTTGAAGAAATGATTTAAAGACATCAAATTAAAGAGCTATTCATTGGAGTCACTTGGACTGTAAAACTCAGAAACCTCTGTTTTTGGTTTAAAAATGTTTGCAATTTGCACCTTGAGCCAGAGGGTATAAACTTGTAAGGGAGGTTTTGAGGCCCAGTTTTGTGCTGTTAATCTGGGCAATGAGCTGAAGGATTATGAAGGATAAAATCCACTGGAACTTAGGAAAGAAGCCAATGAACAGAGGAAGAGATCTGTTGTGGGTAGGAAAATTGTCTGCTAAGTGTGACATGACAAGTGCCAAAGTCAAGATGTCTTAGATTTGAGAAAAAAAAATCAGTGTCAATCAATAGTATATAATTCTTTTTATATATTTTTAAAGAAAAGGATTTGTTGAGAGAAAGTGGGACTTGTATTTAATGTAATAGAGACCAAGGATAATCTAGTTTTGGCAAACCAGCTGGAGTTGGTGATGGTGGTGGGGTTGTCAAGGAAGCAACACAGTTCTTGAGGAGAATAGAAAGTATGAAAATATAATCTTAGTAAAGCCAAAATAAAATGAAAACTTGGAAAGCATGATATAAAAGTTGGCAGGGAGAAAGAAGGGAAAAGAAAAACCTGAATAAGTATTAAAAAAAAGGGCATGTGAAACTATGGTTCCTGAAGTTCCCTTTTATTTTTTAAAGACCAGTATAATTGTATATGATGCCAAAAGCCAAAGAAACAAAGTTTTGTGTAAGAAATGTAATGCATGGAGATGAAGATTTGCCTAGGTAACTTCTTGTTTTTTAAGATTTAATAGTAATCAGGATGTAAAGAAGGTATTTAGAATAAACAAACAAAAACTTCTGGAGATTGATTTAAAATTGGATAGCACACACTGAGTTTACCAAAGATAAATTGTGCCACATCTCTCTGATGAATTAGATTATTCATGTAAAGTATTTTTTAAATGATTATTTATACCTAGCTTCAGTAAAGGAAGGGAGGTAAGTAAAAGAAATCATGTAAAGTAGCTGAAGAATTCTAGAATGTTCTAAAAGTAGAAATTTTTGATTGGAAGTTTCTTTAAATGCCACCTTTGTATCACTGTTATAATAACACTGGGAAAAAAGCAGGTAGAGGATAATTAAATTATGAAGTCCTTGTTATTAAGAGATTGACTTCATAACGAACAAATTTGGTGATTGAAGATAATGGAAATGGGAAGTAAGTTATACCACAAAGCATAATGCTATGCTTTTAAAACCTAGTCATAAGGATTTCTTTTGCAAGATCTGGGCTGATCAATTGGTAATGACAACAAAAAGAAGAATTCATTATCAGATCACAGGACAAGGAGCTACCACTGTCATGTGGGCTGCTGAAGAAAACAAGTAGTTTGATGCACCTGCAGAAGTATTTCCAAAAGGCACAGCAAACTGCCAAGGTCATATATGTGCTACATGTAATCTAAATTATTGCATGCCCCTGCTCCAGCAATATGATTCCAAATGAAAGAGGTGTAGGAAAAGGCTGCAAGGATTATCAGTGGGATGGAGAACATCAGAGCTCGGTGAGTTCAGCCCAGCAAAGGGAAGCTGTAGGAGAGCGAGCTCAATCTTTACAAGTTAAAGAAGTGAACACCAGACAAAGCAAAACCCTTTCCCTGCTTAAGAGTAGGGAAAATATTGGAACAAGGACAGGTTGTGTATCACCTGGTCTTAGATGCAGATATTTGGGCTGGAAATCTCTGAGGAGATCTCTACCCTTGGAGAAGGGAGATGCCAGAAATGCTGTTTAATGATAGAAACGGGAGAAAGATGCCAAGGTACTATTAAAATGCAATATGATTAATTTATAAGCCAGATTATATGATGATGTGGCTTGTGATAGCAGGCAATTAATTTTGATTTAGGAGGTTCCTTCCTGCCCTGTGTTTGGGATTCATTAAATGGTGTTTCCACCTGTCTCAAACTGCATTTTGAACATGATGGCATGGCACTGAGGGAACAAAGATGTAATTTTCAACTGTGTCATAGTCAGGGGATACACCAGCTGAGATTTTTAAAGATCCTGTGACTGTTTTCCTGAGCTCTTCTTTACTGGTTATGACTTTGCTGGTCAGTGCTTCTACATCTGCCTTCTGCCTCTTTTCTGCAGTTTTGCTGTGCTAATGTAGGTCAGAGTATCTGGCCAGTTCTAGTCTTACAAAGCACTGAGGAGTAGGTCTGAATTCCCTCATTCTCCTCAGGTTATGGGCTTGCATCAACAAATCTGACATCTCTGGCACTGCAGGAGTGGATGTGGGAGTTGGAGGGAAAGGACTAAATGGCTCTTGAACTTCACCAGTCAATGCAAGGTGGGGCATCCCTTTTGGGAACCACAGCTGGGCAGTTCTGGGGCTCCTTCTGAGACATCCTTAGACTCAAGTCTGCCATGAAAACTGGACTCAGAACGTGTTCCTGATTCATTTTTGCAGCTTTCTTCTGGGAAGCCTTCAGTTTTTCTGCAGTCATTGGGTGATAGGAGCCTGACTAAGCATCAACTCACTCTGCTGCTGTGCATTAGCAAGCAGTGGCTGCATCCCCTCCTGAAATATGTTTTAATGCTTTCATATGATTATGAATGAAACTACATTTATATATAAACTGAAAAAAGTATAAGTGAATATATCTTATAAAAAATGACAACTAATTATTTTATTGCATTTAGTAAATTAAAAATGTATATGATGATGGTAGGGAATTAACACAGATGCTTCAGCCTCAAGGGAAAAAAAACCATGCAGAAATGAGGTATGAAGAATAATCTGGGATGATTTGGGGATATTTTTAGGAGGTTGAATATTTATCAAGAGAATTGGATCTACAGTGGGATTTGTGAGTGGGGTAAGGGTTAGATATTGCCTGTGAAACCCCATGCAGCTGGATTGTTTGTCAATGTATCTTTGTAAGAAATCTTTAAAATAAGGAACCTATCTACCAGAAAGTCTTTTCATGTTTCTTTGTATGGAATTGTCATGAAGCTTTGACTCTAGATAAGGGAATTATAATGAAATAAAGGAAACATTGTTTAGATGTCAAAACGAATTTGAAGTGTGACATATGTGGGAAGAAAAAAACCACAGAAAATTGGATATTGGCTCCTTGAAATTTACGTATGTAATGTGGATTGTCTGAAAGAATCTATCCCTTTATGGTTGCTGCAATCAGCTATTTTATTGACCTTTCTGGTTTTATGTTTTGAAGAGTATTAATATTAATGACACATAAACAAATACTGAAAAAAAAAAGCTTAGGAGGTATTTATTTGTAATTAAGTTGATATTCACTCTTTCTGCTTTTTTCAAGTTTTATTGTCATTCTTGCTCAAATTTCCTATTAAGTGTAAGAATAGATTTGAAAATATTTTCAAGCACCCATGAAACAAAACACTTTTTACATTATCAACAAAATATCTAGTTTACTTAGATGATTAAGATTCATTTTGTACAAATAAGAACTTGTCCCACACTCTGTCTGTGAATAAATAATGAAATATTTTGGTGTGACAACATTTAATGATATTTTTCCTAACTACTGCCCGTAAAACAGAAATATGGCCTCTGTCTCTTACACACAGATTTGTATATGAAAAGAGTTAAATGATGAATGAGCATGTTTTAAAATACAGGTACAAATTTAAGGCATTGTGCTTATCTTCTAATAGCCAAGCATTTGCATAATCAGGATCATATCAGCTTCACAAGAAATTAATCAGAATGGTATCAACTTCAGAGGAAATGTATGGAATCCTGATGTCAGCTTTGACAGCTGTAGAACAGGGAACCAGCTCAATCTTTTGAGTTTGATGTGCCTTTATAGAGAATACCAGAGTGTGTGATAATGACAGTGAAAATGAGCTCCTGTAAGACAACTTGTTCTCTCAATAATCTTGTTCAGTTCTGTATAAGCTATCAGTAATTTTTTAAGTTCCTTTCTAATTCTCCAAAGCCTTTATAAAATGGTTCAGGAGTATGCATATATATTTATGCTGCAAGGCTGAGGATCTAAAGTGGGGTAGATGAGGGTCTGTGTTACCAAAGTGCTGGGACAGAGAGAGTACTCTAAAGCCCTAGCTTTATTTGCTTCTTTTTTGCCACATTATGCTCAAAAATTATTCTTCAAAATCACGATCAGCATTATCTTCCTTCACAGACATTAGTCAGAAGCAAGATTTTCCTTTTCCAAAAGTGTTCACAGGGAAAATGTGGAAAATGTGCCAACACTGAGTGATCATTGTGTGGGGAAGGCCTGACTCGTTGGTGATAGGCAATGTGCCACCACTTAGACCCTGCTGGAAGCTGGGAGTGACTGAAGGAGTCATTCTGTGACAGCTGACAGTTGTGTAAACCAAGTTCATGCTTCATTCAACCCTTGACAAATGCCATGAATTCCAGAAACTACTGTAGTGGTTATCACCAACCAAAATGCTTCTGTCAGTAATCCTGCACTGAAATTCAAGAATGAGTGAATTATAAGGACTTAGGTGTTCCTTTGCTACTACAATTGTAATTGCCCTCCTCTCTGCAACGGAAAGCACCCAAATGGATTTATAAAGACTCATGGAATTTGAGCTTTAGCTCTGTTAGACTTATGGGAGTGTCTCTCCCTTTATGCTTCTCTGTACAATTTTCTTTGTGGAGTTTTCTTAACGTGGGCTCACTGGCCAAAGGGAGGCCCTCATGTGACTCCATGATGCTTCAGGAACACAAACCTGAGTGAGCTGTGGGTCAAGCTGAGAGAAGGATCTGTCTCCAGGCATGGTGCAAGGGAGGAAAATCTTTCCCTCTGCTCTGCTTGCTCATGAGGGGGATAATCTGCTGCCTTTTTAGTGATTATAGGACCCACCACACACACACACACACCTTCTCCCTACACGATGGAGAGACTGAAATGTTAAAGAAAAGCTTAAATTCATTTCTTTCACCCAGGCCTATGCCTTATCTGCGTGAGGAAATGTGAAACGGCAGCTATAATCCCCTCTCTCCAGGTGTGCATTCATATGAAATGAAATTATTCCATGCAAGATCATGGCCTCTGAGGGGAGAGCCAGGGAACCACTGGACAAAAACCCCAGGGCCCTTGCAGAAATAACAGAGAACTCACACTAGCAGTGTGGGAAACGTTTTAGCAGCAGCAATATTTGTATTTAAACAGCAGTTTGCAAAGTCACTTCAGCAAATTGGAACTCTAGAGAAACGAAGGGCTTTGTAAACATGTATTTTTTTATCAAATGAATAATAATTTGAGATGATTGTAAATAATTTGGAACAGAATGTGTTGCCAGTGAGTGAAGCCTGCTCAGGAAAACCTACGGTTGCAGTTTGAAGGTGATTCCCCACAAGCCGTCACACACCCCGGCTCTGTCTCCCTTCCCTGTGCCTGGATGTGGCAGTGATTGCAGCCCAGGCTGTGCAGGCAGGGGCCCTGCCTCTGCTCTCCGTAAAAGCTAAAGTAGTTCCATGTAGTTTAGTAGTGTCAATCCTGATTTACTGTGTCACAGCTGAGCTTGTAATCTGGCTCTGAAATAATAACTTGATGCATACTTGAGTGAAAAAAGGTCTTGTGTAAAATCGGGAACATCCTTTTGGTAAAGAAGGACTGTGAGATTTTCTTTATTTTTTTTTCTTTTTAATTTTCATTTGGTATTTTAATCTCTGGTAAAAAATGAGGGGTTTATTTGTCAGATGGGTTTGTCACATCAGAGTAAAATTAAAAGAATATAGAGTAAATAATACTGTGGGCATTGTGGAACTAAATGTAAACAGTGTATTGTTTGTACCAGTGAAATGCGTGTCTTTTTCAACATCAGGCCACTTCTGATACACTTGCGTTGGCATCATTATCCTGGGGTAGGAAGTAGTCATTTATTTATTCCCTTTTGGCATCCATAGGATTTAGAGATGAGCCATTGCCCTTCTGGATACCTAATCCAATTCTGATGCTTTTGGTTTTTCCAGTAAAACATCAATAATTTTATATGCTTCTATTGTCTAAAGCAGTTTTGTCTTGATGAAAGACATTTTAAGTGGGCAGTGTTTCAGAACGAGATTTCTCTTATGTAGCTTGTCATTACGTGTATAATACGTAAGTAAATCTTATCTATTAAATTAATGAGAATGTGGGGAGAAGGAAATATTTTTGATCAGTGGTAACCAAACTCTGAGAACAGGGAGGAAAAAAGATGTGCAAAGAGCTTCAAAATACAGCACGGCATTGTTTGCAAAAAGCCTGCTGTTTCCTTTATGTCTGACTGATCCGTGCCAGAAGCCCTCTTGAATTTCTACAAGAATAGAGCTTCAGATCATCTGCATTCAGTGCCAGAGTCATGGCCCTGGAACCGATAATTGCCTCTGACAGGATTTAATTACCTTCTCCAGGACCTTTTCTCTGTTTGATTGGAGACCACCCCCCGCTCCGATCAAACCAGACAGTAATAACACGCCGTGGCGCCGGAGCCAATCCCGCGCGCGGCCGGCGCGGTGACCTTGGCGA
>JBBMKD010000216.1:1520103-1540483 GCA_037834095.1 Argya squamiceps | reverse complement strand
TTTACCGTTTTCACCTCGAAGGGAGATGTAAATACCCCGCAGTGAAATGGAGGGCAGGGTGATTTGGTGTCATGGTAACTTCCTCAACTCTTGTCGGGCTGTACACAAAATGCAGTGCTGGAGGAGCTGCGTCTCACACACATCACCTCGGACAGCGGCGGGGGGTGCTGGTGCGATTCTTTTCCTTGAGGTTGCACTGAGAAGAGCAGCCGTCGCTCTGGTGAATGCCTTGCATCACAGTATTGCTCCTTCCAGCCTGAAAAGCCTACCAGGGCAAACAGGAAAAGGGATCACTAACAGAGCTGCAGCAGCAGTGTTAATTGAAGAAACAAAAGCACAGATGTGGGGGGGAATCTTGACCGTTCTGCATTCAAAAATCCACCCCTTTGTGCAAATGCCTTGTCTTCATTTTGCCACTTACCCTGTTTTACCCTTTTCCTAAGTTTCCATATAACTGATGTTCCAAGATGTTTTCATATGCTCTCAACAGGAATTACAGAGATGTAAGGCTTTCCTTATCTCAAGGCTAATAAACTTCCATAGGAAAGCACTGTTTGCTGAAAATAGGTAAAGAAGTATTTTTACAAGGCAGCATGTGTGTGTATGACTGGTCTAACCAAAGGCCAGTTTAATTGAGAGCGATTTCAGCCTTCTGTGGATGGTCTGGCAACAGAGCAGCCTCTGAAGTGAAGAGACATTAGAAAGAGAAACGTGAATGTGTGATTTTTTAACATTTTCTTTCAGACCTCTGCTAGCATCTAGCAAAGCATGAGGGCTGCTTGCATAGCCTGAGATGGCAGAAATGCTCCCAGCTGCAGTGCCAAAGCTCTTCACTTTTCCCAGTGCAAAGCTCTGTAAGGATCAAACAGACAACGAACCTCTCTGAGCACAGGTCCCCACAGAAACATGAAGGGCATATCCACTAACCCCAACTCTGGAAAATTTTTTAATTTCCAGAATGGACAAAAATAGTATCAGAATAAAACAGAGTGAGAGTGTGTGTGGGTGTTGGGGGAGGGTGGATGGAATCTGAGGCAAGTTGCATTTTATTTTTTTTTCATTTGCCCAGACAGATTCCACTGTGAACATGTAATGGTTTTCACTGAGGCACTGTGTTATTTTAAGGTAAATCTGCTGACTTCAGAATGCATAATCAGTTTCATGATCGTAATAAATTATATCACAGTGGGAAAATGGAAGGAAACACACAAAGCAAGGGTGCCAGGACAGCTTGCTGGTTAGAATGCTAGCCTAGAAACCATGTCTTTCTTGCTTTTTTAAGGAAATAATTTCAAAAGCATCTAGGTCAATTAAAAGCTCATTCAGAAAGCATTGTAGGCGCTCACAATTAAGGTCTGTCTGAAAGATATTTTTGAAATAGTCGTTGCAGTTCAGTTCCACAGCTGTGAATTGGGAATTGCAGTACTTCTTGCAAAGGTGATGTGTGAATAAAATATATTTGAAAGCAACTGGAACCAAATAGAAGCTCTCTAAGGAACTGGGATAGACAGACAGCCTACACAGGCTGTGGCACTGAGAACATTTATTCACTAGCAGCCACAGCTTAGGCAGTTTCAGGCATCTCCCCCCTCCTGGCAGGTTTTTCCCAGCTCTTGCATTTGCTGCCACAACTGTTTGCACAGCAGTACAGTGAACTTGATCAAGGAATAGATCCAGCTGGTAAAAGATAAAATATATGCTGACTGCATGGCAACACAAACGACTGTGCCAGCCAAAACACTGGTTGGCACGTGGAGCCAAACGAAGGCTGCAAGGAAGGAGGATGGGAGCTACTTAAGCAACCTGCTGCCAAAAGCAAATTCACAATCCCTTTTTGTTTTCCAGGTACCTTAAATGTTAATCTAGAACAGTAAAAGTCATATTCTGATGTATGAAAAGGATTGACTGTGGTCTGATGAGACAACTGGAAGCTTTTTGTCAGTGATTTCTATACAAGGAAAGCTGGTTCTCTGATTTGTGTATTAAAAAACAGAGGTAAAATGAAACATTTTTTAACAGTGAAAGTAGCTCACAAAAAATATGATTTAGAAGCCATATTGTTATATTTTGATTTTTCTAACAAATAGAAAAGTTAAAAATGGACCACTGCCTTTGAAAAAGACAGCAAATTTTTTTAATAACTTTTCTTAGAAGCTTGTGTTATATGTCTTTTCTAGTATTACTTTTTAATTACCACTGCCTAATTGTGAGATAAATCATTGTTGCATTACCCTTTTATATTGGAGATAAAGATCCTCATGCTTTAGGTTTGTCTTTCCAGGCTTCAGTGGCGGCATACTAAAAATGAATTTCATCTATTCCATGTGACACAGGTTGTTTAACAGGAAAATGTTTTTATTAGAAGAACTGGGTTAAGGGTCCATCTGGAACCAATTGAATTCTCTAATGGCCTAACCCTCTATTTCTAGAGGGAGAGAGGAGAAAAAGCAGAGAGCAAATTCAGGCTAACCATGTAGTTCTGCAGTGTGAATTTAAGAACTTTCCCCTCTGCTCCCCTCAGCCTCTCATTCTTGCTCTCTTGCTGTAATATGCCACGTCCTCAGCCTTGTACATACGGCTATTTTTGTGACTTGCTGTAAATTATACTTTTCAAATAACTGCTGTTAAAAGTCATCATCAAAAAAGAATGAGGGGTACTTAAAGGAGCAAATGAAGGAAGAGTAAATTGAGCTGTGAGAAAGGAAATGAGTGTGGATCTGAGGGAAGCCCAGGGCTTCCTCAAGCCCTTGTCACTTCAGGCAGTCATCCCTTCAGCCCATATGTCATTTAATTTCAGACTCAGCCATAGACTTGGGTGATCAGCAGCCCTCTTTAGATAATCAAAGTACCCCTGTACCTCCCAGGCCTGCATGCAAAGGCTTTGTTGATACGTGAAGCACTATAAAAATGGAAGGCCTCATATTGCAGCTGGATTCAATGTCCAGTGACAATCCCAGATGTATTTCTGTTATTCCAAGTGGCTTTGGCTGAGCTAAAAAGGAAAAAAACACCCAAAAAACTCAAAGCAAAATATTTGCAATAAGATTTCTTTAGAAAGGACTTCATATCAAAGAGGCATTGAAGCAGCAATTGTCCTGATGTTACATTGTTTATAAACCCAGAATTTAGCCTTATTTATTTTTATGTTCAGGCACAATGTTAAGCAATTTCTCTCTCAAGTGCAAAATGGCCTGCTAGATATCAAATGCTTGCTATTTGTCCGGGACAAAAAGGGCTACAGCACATACATTAATGTATGTCCTGGGATTCTCCATACTTCTGATTACATTACTTCTTTAGTTCCCTAGCAGAAAGTAAGAGTCATTCTGGATATATCACCGTACTTTATCTTTGCCAAAACCACCTTAAACATTTGTTAGTGATAGAGAAAAAGTGATATAGAAAAGATTTCTCCCAAAAGAAAATAATTTTCCTTTCTGGAACGGAAAGCTGGCCATTGAAAACATTTTATTTCCAAGTCAGGTTGCATTATTAACTCATATCAGGGTGGACTGAGAGCAAAATGTGGAAAAAGAATATTATGCTGCTAATAGAAAGAACCAGCTAGGAAGTGTGAAGCTGTGAATTTTGTGTTGCTCGTGTTCCTTAGCACCACATCTCTGGCAGAAACAATATACGGTAGAGCATAGTGAGAGGAAATGAATATAAAAAGTGTTGATTGTAAAATATTAGTGAGTGTTTTTGTGTGTGTGTTGGGGGAGGAGATAACTGTGCAGTTCATCCCTAAACTCCTCTACCTAAATGTGCTGTGCAGTTATTTGAAAAACCTTATAAAAAAGATAAAATTCTAAGTGCAAAGAGCCTAAAAATGCATCCATATTGAGAAATTGTACCCACTTGATTATTCAGCTGGCAAAATGGGAATTTCAAGTTGCATAGACAGCTAATTGTGGCCTGCCTGTGGAATGACAGGTCTATAATTTTTAGTTTTGTGCACATTCAAAGCCAGTCACCTTGACACTTAACAGTCCATTATCTGCCGGCCACCGACCATATGATGATATTCAAAGAGTGACAGGTCTTTTCCATTACAGAATGATGAAATGCACTATGCTTTATTTGGATAAAGCTGTCTTCACAGACAGCACAACCCAAATGCTTATCTGATCCTTGCATGCAACAATGACACTGAGACACCTTTTACTCCACAGGACTAATCTGTTTTCTGTTGGATATTTTTTTGTTGTTGCTATTCTTTTGGGATAAAGATGAGTGAAATCGGTATTCCCAGTATTGTTTTCTAGAAGAACATACAAACTGGCATTCATATCTATGATTTCTTTCGGTATTAAATAAGACAGATTGCAGGAAGCATTGGGACACAGGTCATGCAACTACATGATTCATAATCTAAGGAGAAATGTTTGGGGTTTTATAAAGAGATTGTTTGTTTTCAGCATGAATACAGAGCGAGGTCAAAAAACATGTCCCAGGATACTTGCTATCAAATAACAAAAAAACAACAAACCACCACAAATCAGGCTGAAACTTGGCATTTGATTCCAGCTCAGGCAAGGGGCTGGATCCAGCCAGGGACTCTGGGTGAGGAAAATGTGTCTGTAGCTCTGTCCCTGGCCTGCAGAGAGAGCATGAGGGTGAGGACTATCCCTGTAAGAAAAACACATCTGGAAGGGCAGACAGGGCTTGGAGGGTCTTCCTCAGGTCAGGGCTGATCCAGGGAGGGCAGGGAAGCTGTGCTTCTGTGCAAAAGCCACAGTGGGCAGGGGGAGCCTCTTCCTCCTGTCCCAGTGGGCAGGGAAAGCCGCTCCCTTCCAGCACTGCAGACCATTTGAGTACAGGAGCTTGCAGAATCTAATGGGAGATGGGCTCACATGAGTCATGAACTTTGTTTTGGCCCCAGCACCAGTTTCTGTGCCAAACCGTTCTCAGTGAATTTTATTTATTTATTTCTAAATGTCAGTTTTTAGTTGTGAATTCTGAATGTGCCTTTTGAATAGCTGTTTCTAAACTATTTTTGGAGTTTCAATAAAGAGTCAGGATTGTTTTTCTTAGCCAGCAGGGCCTGTTCCAGCTCCCAGGGACATTAGTGAAAAGATGCTGACTGATTCATGATGTGCTGGAGCAAGGTCTATAGGAGTAACCATGCAGAGATGAGTTTTTGCAAGACATAACTTTTGTCATCACTTCATTTGGTAGTGATCTTAAAATGATAAAAATCCTGCAAATTACAAATTTACAGGGCACTTTTCTTGAGCATTTGGAGTGAGCAACAGTGACTTTTGCCACTGGAAAAAATGACTTGCAGATTTTCCAAATGATACACAACTGTCATATCAGTGTTAAGTACTGTTTTTTAGGTCCTTGCTTACTCAGAAGTGAGTGATGATAAAACTACAATATTTTTATGATTTTTTTTCCCACAAAAATATACTTTGTGTGCAAACTTTCAGTCTCTTATGTTCTCTTATATACAGTGCACTTCAAGTATTTCTACACAGCTCTGGAGGAAAGGCTAATGAATACAGCACACTCTGAAGAGAGTAGTCAGGAGGCTTCGTTTGCTCCCTACATGCTGCAATAATACTAATACACCTTTTACTCTACAGAATAGCTTGTACTTGGGGAATTGTGTTTCATCCAATTTTCCTGCAAATAATGAACAAGTTCCCCCAGGTTTATTGGCACTATCCTGTGCACACTTTTTTGGTGTAAATTATTTATTCTACTAATTTAACAGCAAACAGTCCTGGATAGTGAGCTTAGTGAGGCAATTTCATACGTATTGGTTGTAGGTTAATTATTTAGGGATTGCGATATCTCTGGTAATGCCAAATAAGTACAGACTTAATCAGAGAAAGCAATTGAATGTGTCTAGGTTTTCCAGATCTCAGATCATACAACCATTATTTGATGGTCATTAAGTTTGGTGTTTTATTGCAAAAAAACATGAATGTGTTTTGAGGTAGCCCACAAGTTAACCCTTGTAGCTCCTTTCCCAGGCAATCAACATTTTGATCTCTTTGAGACAGCTAAGCAGAATGTTCAAGTCCACACATTCTGTTATTCTGGAAATGGAGGCTGTTAAGGATGTTTTTGGATGTGTGTCTTGTGGGATAGCTTAATGGTTTGGAGGCTTTAGACATATGAATGCTGACGAGTCAACAGATAAATCACATTTAGGACTACAATAAACACCCTCTGCTGATTTTTCTCTGAGGTGTGTGCAGACACATGGTGGAGCTGGCTTCACTGCTGTAATTGTCAATATTTTTACAGAGAGATTTTGATGCTAACCATTTGTAAAACATGAAATATCTCATGTCCTATAGCATCACTACCCAGCGTCAATTTAATGGGTATCGTGTAACTTTTTTTAATTCAATAAGGAAAACATTATTCTTATGAAGACTTCTCAGCTGACATGCCATAACTGGGTAATTCATTCAAGTGAGTAGAGTGGGCTCTGAGTAGAGCCTGGGAAGACAATGTAAGAAAAGCAGCATGAAGAGAAGTCTGTGAGCAGGCTTGGATAACATGTTGATGTTGAGGCATAGTTGTTTTTATTCTGCCATCTTGACTTCTACAGCAGAATTACTGCTCTGTGCTATGCTGTGCTTGGCTCCTTAAAAGGCACTCAAGAAAGCCCTGCAGAAGGGCTCTTATTTTCTGGTTCTAACACCTCTTCAGTAGCAGTTGGAGGTGTTTTATTTTTTAAGATGGAGTAATCTGCTCTGTAGGCTGGTTTTTTGGGGGTTGGGGGTGGTAGGGTTTGTTATTCATTCTCTTTATGCTTGATTTGGGGTGTTCTGGTTTTGTTTGTGTTTAATATACGTGTGGATACATTTTTGATGTTAAATTTAAAACAAGTTGCAGATGGTGGGGAAGATTTGAGATGATCTTTTTCCTAAGGCAGTTCATTCTGCAATTTTAGGTCGGCCTTCACAGAAGTGCTTGCTCCCTTACAGATGAGCTGAAAAGATGTCCACAGGAATGGGTTTGTTAAGGTCTGTCCAAGGTTCTAGGTGACTGTGAGGTGGAATAAAGAGATAGTTTCTAACGTTCAGCTTAGAGATCATTCAGCAACTTCTCTTCTGTGGAACCACAGAAACTAAAAATTAAAAACATGAAAGGAAAACAGTAATAGCTGGAAGAGTATAGGAGAAATCTTGGTAAAATTATGAAATAAAACATATACAGCTGTGCCAAGAAAAATATTTAACTCAATTTTAAATGCCATGAGTCATCAGGATATGTTAAAAGGCCAAGTGCACCATAGTATGTTCCTTCAGCAAAAATGAAGAAGGAAAATTGAATCTCACTTCATTGCAGAAAGTTTTAATGACAGGAGTATGCTGCAGTATTTCTTAGGTGCTGTCCCTGTGCTCATATGTCCATCTACTTAGAATTGTAAAATTACACGTGGAAATTGAAACACAGATAATCAAAGGCTTCAGGGTTACACAGGGTGAATATAGGGAGGGCTGAATGGGTTATGTGGAGGATTTGGAGTCAGGGGACATGTCCTAGTTCTTGTTGTTTTAGAATCTTACTTTGTTAAGGTGCCAATGACAAGTAAGAAAAATCACATTTTTTCATAATTCAAGAATTACACGACCTGTTATACTGGAAGAAAAGATTCTCATAATACTTGGTTTCTGTGGACTATTCACATAGTGAAGCTATTTTCTCCTACAGAGTTGAGGATGTGTAGGAGATTGAACTGTGATTAGAACCAATGAATAATTTTTTGATACTAGTCTGGCAGGTGAGTGAGCACAACAAATTAAAGACTCAGCTTTGTAAAACAAGTGATTTTCTGACTGTGATAAACCAGATGTTCATTCAGTATAAGGAATAAAAATGGACATGGACTTAGAGAGATGTGGTAGATTGGTCTTTAAAAGCTTGCTAGTTTGGGGAAAAAAATTAATACTTATTTTGCAAACAGAGATGAGACACTTTAGTTAGTCCAATGATTAAAGTTATGCCTGTATCACACAGAGTTCTGTAAAGAGAACTCTGAACTACCTGAGACGGAGGTAAAGAAACAATCCAGGTACTGATAAGAATCTGGTTTCTAATAGTAAGGAACTCAACAAGCCCTAATTTATGCTGTTCAAGGAAACAATTGGTTTGAATTCCTTATGTTTTCTTTCCTGCTTACAGACTTTAAATCATCAGTGCAAGATGCAGTGAAATTAATTGGTTACAAAGGTGTAGCCCTGTTGGTTGTGGTGCTGCTTCTGGGTGAGTATTCAGTAAGAAAATCGTGGATCCCATTCTGCCACATTCCTTGCTTTGCTTTGCTGATCTGAGCTGAGGTGTGTTTGCTGTAATGTGACATGAGGTCCAGCACTGTATTTCTACTGACAGACTTCAAGTTCCCCCTTCTCTTCCTGGCACTGACTTTTTGAAATTTTGAAGAGAGAATATTGTAGACAGCACAGCAGTAAGGAAATTAATCCTTTTCATAACAAAACTCAGTGAAAACCTTCAGAACCTCAACAATACCTTTTCTGCTAGGCTTTGTGCAGTAATTGTTGTTGTGTTTGTGCTGAGATGCAGTTCTTCAGCAAAATGCAAACCAGTAGGAATGGCTGTGCAGGAGGTGTGATGCTCTCTGCTGTATTACCAAGCTGTTTCCCACTTTACTCCCTGTTATACCTAATGGCATGGAGACAAGGCTCCCAGCCTATCTGCCTGGAAAGGAGGGCACAGGGCTGATTTGGATGCAGTCAAACTGATCAGGGAAACTTGAAATAAGGACACCTGACAGATTCAGGGGTTTCTGGGTGGAATGTAACCTTTAAAAGCCTCAAGAGAATAACACATGGTCTTTCAATGACATGTCTTTCATTGAGTTCTCTCATTTTCGCATTGTTCTTTGGTATGAAATGTTTAACAGAGATTCCACCTGCCTGTTCCACAAGTAGGTCAGCATTTGATAACTGCATTAAAAATGTACTTTCCTAAATCCTCTCTCTTACTATAATCCTGCCTGTCCCTCTCAATTTTCCTATGTTCTAATGAACCATTACAGAGAAAATGTGGAGGTTTTTTAAAATTATTTCTGAGTTGTCACCCGCAATGAAGCTGTTTTGTTTTAGGTTTGGATCATATTTCTTCCCCAAAAGCTTCTGAAGATAAGATATCATAGATATGATGTTACATAGGAAAGGTTTTGTTATGCTCATGTAAAAGTCTATGTCTTTTTGTATTGTTCTGAAAAAAAAAAAACCCACAAAGTGTTTGGCCTTGGGAAAGTGTGTTAAAGAATATATTTGGAATATTTAAATATAGTTGGCAATTTAACTCTTCAGCCTAACATTCAGCTCATTTTCAATGTGGCCTATCACTTCTGGTGTGACATTACTGAAAGTCTTCTGATTAAAGCCAGCTCTCTTATGCATACTTTACCTCTGTGACCTATGAGTAGCTTGAAACCATTTGAACTCTGTCTAAATTGGATCCCCCTGGTTGTAAGTGTTACTGCATGTCAGTTCTGTGTCAGTTGGATGGAAATCTTGCTGCAGAGGATGAAAGTTCACAGCTCAGTATTAATCTACTGGGCAAACTACATCTAATGCCTTCAGTTTTCTTGAAATACAGCTTCTGATGACCTCTGACAGGTAAAATACAACACAGGGTTTTCTAATATTCATTTTCAGTGTAGCTATTTAAAATGAAGCATGTATCAGCCTTCTGTACCAAATAAATGCTGTGAGAGACAAAATTAAGCCTAGTGACAAGTGGATTATTGGAAACTTTTGTTAATAAAATATGTCTGGGTCCATTACTTCACAATTGTCTTGGAATAGGAAATGCAAATCCTGGCTTTGCTAAAGGAGGCTGTGTGTGGATGAACTGCTGGCTGGGATTCCCTTGATATCTCTTGGATGAGACTTGCAAACTGCTGTGTGAGCTTAACTGAAAAAAAAAATCCTGAAGCTGCATGGCTTCTGGAGGAGGCAGCATAAATCACTGAGCACTGGCGGAGTCTGTCTCTAACTCACAAATAGGAACTTTGGATCTAGCACCAGCTACTGTTTGAAAGAGAATCTGTATAGATTTGTGCAGCTTGGATGACACCATTATCAACATCTGATGTTGCACAGTGGCAACAGTGACACCTTTGCTCTTGTCACTGTTAGGGAGAATTCCAAGTACATTACATTTGGGTTTGCTTTTGAAAGGACTTTTTTGGACTCAAAATCTAAGCCTAAAAAAAGGAAAAATGTCTGATAGGTGCAGGTTTGTAAGTCTGCTACTTTCTCTCACTTCTGTTTAAGCTAACAGCAAAACTCATACCTCTTTCAGAGCAGCAAGTTTGACTTCTAAATATTTATTTAGAATCTGAAAGGAAATGGATCCTGCATTCCTTGCAAATCCCAAATTGTCTCTAAAAAGAGTGAGATTTGGTGGGAAGAAAGAAATCTAATATTGAGCTCTGGTTTGCAAAGGGATGATGCTAGTGCTGAGAGGGATGCTTTTCAGGCACTAGACAGGAATCAAATCCATCTTTCTGAAAGCCTTGCTTCAGTCCCACTGAGGAGAACTGACAAAAGTGTGCTGTGCTTGGTCTGGAAGGAGCCTTTGGCTCTGCAAGAAGCCCATGTTTGAAAGAGAAATTGTAGCCTATTGAGAGTGTACCTACTCAACAGCATCTTTTGAGCCCTTCTAACTCCTCTGGTTCTGTAGCTACAGTTTGTCATTATAAACACTGCCATTTGATAAGTCAGATAAAATACCTCATCTGATGACTCTCATCCTGTCACTCCTCTTAGGGAAGTACAAAA
Organism: Argya squamiceps; assembly: GCA_037834095.1. Taxonomy (NCBI): domain Eukaryota; kingdom Metazoa; phylum Chordata; class Aves; order Passeriformes; family Leiothrichidae; genus Argya; species Argya squamiceps. Next base: position 1,529,705 of record JBBMKD010000216.1, on the reverse strand, counting down.
CAATAGTAAGAAATCAGTACTGGTATGGCCAGGGGTATTTTAAGACAGTGGCAATTGGATCAGTTCTTGGACAGTTTAGAAAGCATATTTTCCCGTTGTTTCCATTTTTAAACTCAGACTTCTAAAATCCTGACAGCCTGGTTCTTTTTCCTGTGAGTCACACAAAGAAATAAAATTTTTATTACAACATGTGCAAGGGCCCAGAGCCCAAAACCTTGGAGTTGTCTTCTGTCAGAGGCTCTGAGACCTAGAATTGAAGGATATATATCAAATGTTGGAGGAGCTCCCTGTGGGTGCACAGCTGGGGTAACAGTCATCTCTGAGAGACCAGAGCTCACCCAGAGGCAATGTCACAGGACTTTTCTGCTGTACCTACACAGTTCTGAAATAGATATAAAATTACAGCACAGTTACAACAATGTAACCAGAACAAAGTATTTGAAGAAATGGAAATTAAGCAGCTTGCAGACTATGGCAATCTGGTGGCTGGTGGGCTTTAATCACTGATTTTTGCTTTGTTAATTTGGCAGTATTGAACGTGGGTAACTGCAGCATTCAGACCCGACAAATCAGTGGAAAAGAGGACACGAATGAAAATCCATCAGAAAATAAGGGAATGCTTCAAAGTGACAGAAGTGTGTGCAGGTGGACTCTGGACTGAAGGAATCAAAGCACGGACTGACAGCAGTGATCTCTTCCCTTACTGTTGATTGGCTCACACTATTCATTTTGATAGAGACCCCCAGATATGTAGAAGTAATTTACCCTTTGTAGAACTCCCATATGTGGGAAATTTTCTTCTTAACCTTACAGAGGGCTTTATGACAGGACAAACTTGAAAGAATAGAAAGAAGCCAACAGCAGTGATTAAAATAGTATGGTTTAATAGTTTTTTGCATATGAAACAGCTAGCTAAAAAATCATGCATACTTAAATAAAAGTTTTTCATATCCACAGCTAATGTCTAATCTCCAAAATAGGAGTTTGATCTCAAGGCAGGGCAGAATGTGTGCTCTTTTCAATTTTATCAATTTAGCTAGAAGTGAAGCCAAGGATTTCCATGGGATGAATGTGATCCTGCATCTTCTGCTCCCTGACCCAACAACATAAAGTATAGTCCTTAGTCTGAAGCTTGGGCAGAAGCTTAAATATACATTTGTCCAGGCTTATTCTAGATTTGACCTTCTTAAGACCAACAGTTTGTTCTGAATGGGAAAAGAATCACTGTCAGATTATTATCTTGTCTTGCTTGTGGCTAGAAACACAAGCTGATCTGGAAAAGTTTTGTGTCTGGATTTGTTTTAAAAGCTGAAGGGTTTTGTAGGCTTGGCCTATACTGGATATATCACTGGGCTTGTGGAAAGTTGGAACTGAACCCCTACTTCTTCCTTTGTCTTCTGCATTTCCACATTTGTGGGTTTAATTTTTTCCTTTTCATTTCTCCTTTCCTGAGGTGAGTCATCTCAGGGGATGGGTCACTGTGACAACGAGGTTGGTACAAAGAGACCCTCAGCTTCTCTCAGCCTCTCCCAGCTACTGCCAAAGGCTGTGCTGTGTGCAAGTCTGAATGCACTGGAGGAATCCACAGGAACCCTCCCCAGGGGCACACACAGGTACTTTGGTTAAATTCTAATTGAGACTTATAACTGAGTTTATAAATGGGTTTTCTTTGAGAAGGCAGCCTTCTGAGTATGATTGCACTTTTGAATTGCAGTAATAACACCACAAAAGATGGAATTGTGATCAGTAGGTCTGGGGGAGGAAAGAAACACTGAAAGGAGGCTCCTCAACTGCATAGTTTGGGTTAACCAACAGCGAAAATGACTTTTTAACACAAAGGTTTTGAGGTCACCTCATGGGAAAAGATATCAAAATCCACACCTAGATTAGTTTAGAAACCTGTATGAACAATCACAAAGTCCTCTCAGGATTCCACTTACCATTTTTCTACTAAGCCTCATATCTGTATATTGCCTAATAGAAAGAAATCATCTAGAAATTTGTTATCACAGCTTTCTAATTAGGCTTATTGATAATTAATCTGAATAAATCCATGTGCAGAAACATCTCATTACAATTCTTTCAAAACATGATATAGGACATTCAGGAGATGTTTGTGACTGGTCATTTTCCATTTTATGGTTTCTGCCGTGCATGTGTTGTGGTGAGATTGAAGGTACAGTTTAGTTAAATTTAGAAGCTCGTGCTTTGTGTCCACTCCTTGATTTTGACATTGCCTTTTGTACATGAAAACGCTGATGACTGCAATAAGTATGAGAGATAAATATTTTAATTTATAATAACTGCTTCTATAATTTCTGTGTGTTTTGTTTTGTTTCATTTTGTTGTTTATTTGTGTGGTTTTTTAGGGATTTTTGTGTTTGGTTGTTGGGGTTTTTTTTTGTTACTTCCCAGTCTTTGCTCAGCTCTCTAAGCACACTGAAATGTGTCAGAAGGAATAACATATAGCTTGCAGTCCATCATCTGCATTCCCTTTGCATTAGGTGTAACACTGGCATGAAAATCAGAGCCCCTGCTCCAATTTTTCCAGCTGTCTCTGTCTCCCTGTGATCTTTTTGTACAGATTTTCTGGCAAGTCTATGAATGTGCACGCTTATATCCCTTTCTTGGGCATACATGCACATTTTCCTATCTCAAAACATTGGTAAAACGAAATAGAATAATTTTTTTTCCAGTAATTTGAGTGTGTTTACTGATGTAGGCAAACATCAGTAAACAAAACATACATATAATATACAAAAATTAAAATACCTTCTTTCTTTGTCCTCTTTCTCTCAGATTTCTATGTAAGTTTGTTTTGTTTTCATTCAAAATGTGTGAATAAAGTAATATCAGGATCTTTTCACTGCCATCTTCAGGCCTTATTTATACTTTTACAGCTTCAGAAATTGTTAACTTTTAGGCAATAAATGTCATCTTACTTCTGAGGTTACATTTGTTTTATTCCCCTCAGTAATATTATTGCTTTAAAACTGTAATATGTTTTCTATTTTGGTGTTTTTCTGTTACCCCAAGGGACTCAAGCTATAACTAGGATTTGCATTGGCCACGGTGCTGTTCCTATTCTGCATGTGGTTATGGGTAGACAGGCAAGAGTGCCAGGGCTGAACATGATATTCTATTGGAACAGCTCGTGCCAAGATTTTGGGCTTGAACAATTTGGAGGAGACATTATGTCACTGTCTCTGTCAAGTGAATTTGAACAGGAAAGTTGTACAGTATTTTGGGCATGTATTTTGTTATTTTCAAAAATAAAAATGAAAATAATTTCTTCTAAGTTTCCTTAATTTTTGTATTTGCTTGCTGGTTTCACAGTCTTTGCACTGCATTGCATGAGTCCTGGTGGTATTTCTGTTTCATTATTTTTCAAGCAGAGTTTGATGACACTGATTTAGCAGTTTCTCACAGTTCACTGCTCCAGTTTTCATCAAATTATACTTGTAGTTATACTAGACACTTTCATCATCAATTTCCATATGCCTCAAAGACATGCAGGGACCAGTTTGCCGACGCCGAACTCAAATACCAGACAATAACTGGAATACAGGATTTCTTTTCCCAGGGTGTCTGAAACAGTGTAAAATCCCTCAGTTCTTAGCAAGTGTTTTCAGCCTGGATGCATTCAAAATCTAGACAATAACTGTTACGGAATATTGATTTTTAAATGCCAGATCAAGGGATAAAAATGAACGTTGACCAGAGATGATACTGCAGGATCTTCACCATTCCTTTCCAGAAACCTATCTTACATTATACTGCCTGTGAATTTAAGGATTGCTCTTTCCCACAGAATGAGAGGATTTTAAGCAACATGAGCTGTATTTTCTGTACAGCAGATTTGGATAATGATGGTGATTAACACACAGTAAAGATTTTGGCTTCAGGCTCTTAGGTTTATGTGTACCTTCAGATCAGCAGTGTTACCAGGGACATTTAAAGTGACAAGGCTTCTGGGAAAGTCTTTTCCTTATTTAGAGAGTCTTGGTTGCTCAGACTGGAAAGATGTCCTTGTAGGAACACCTGACACCTTTAAAGGCTTTCTGTTATGCTCATCCTACAATTTTCTATAAGGGCACCACAGTTCTGACCCAAAGGGAACCTGGATTCCATAAATCAGAACTAGATGCAGATTTGCTAGAGACCATAGTTCTTTATGTCTGTCAAAAGCATAAAGTTAATTATGCAAGGCATGAAGTGAAGCTCTGTTTGTTTAGATGTAAAGAGGTTAACTCTGAGTAGCTGTTGACAATAGTCATCATCATCATCAGATGAATTTGCCAGTAAATCTGTAGTCTTCAAAAAATCTGTAGTCTTCAAGATAGCACAGGAGTAATACTCTCTCCTCTGCACTACCATGTTAAATGCTTTACTTGTACTGAGAAAAAAGATCTATTTCAGTCTTGCACTTTGCTTTTTTTAACTGATTTTGAGAATTTCATGTATAACTTTCCATGCAATAGGGACCTTCTCTCAGGAATAGAGAGAATTTTTCTCTGTCTGCAGGAATTTCAGTTTGTGGAGCTTGACATTTGAAAAATTTCAATGTGATAGAAAACCACTTCAGTGAATCTTCTGTCTGAAGTCAGAAGGACATGGGTAGAGTTAGAGTGTAGACAGGAGGCCATCTGGTATCACTGTGACTCCTCAGACTCTTGGGGACACAGTTCATGTTACATCCAGGAACAGAAACAGTGTGTGACCACGGTCTGCCACGCGATGAGATAATCTATGTGATGAAGAGTTAAATAAGTTAAAGGTCAAGGAGAGGAGAGCTTTGTAATACACTCTTCTGTAGTACTAATGCCTGTTTTCTGACAGACCATCAGGTTTTGGAATTGTTTGGTAAAATGGGCTTTGAGTGCCTGAACTGCAGGTGAATGAAACTGAGGGTTTTCTCATGCACTGGCTTTGACTCAATGTATTATAAACTAATTAAATGATAAAATGATCACTTGGGGGAAAAGGCATCCGCCTTCTAAACAGGTAAATTGTTAAGCAATAAATAGGATGTTAAACCACCTCATATTACTCCCACAGTTGTGTATTCCCTGCCACACAGACCAGAGTGTGACCCCCAAAAAAGTTTCCTTGTAGTGTGCCCTGAGCCTCCGGCACCTGGGAGTTCCTGCAGTGATGCCTTTGCAGTAACTGCTCTCCATCAAACAACACTTGGATCATTATGTACATACAAAAACTGAAGTCACTGCCTTCTCTGTTATGAAGAAATAAATCACCCATGTATCCTTCTTAATTCTGAAAAAAGAATGCTCAGTGGAATGTTCAGGAAAAAAAAAAAAAAAAAAGGAATGATTTTCTTTCCAGGTACCTTGACTGTCAGTTACATTGGGAGTTTTTAGAAGGACAAACAATTCACCTCCAACTGGGGTTTTTTGCATCACTTTATTTCCACAGAGGGTAAGTAGGAAAATTCCAATCAAATTTAATTTAATTTTAAGGGGCAAGGCGGCAGATAAGCATTATCCTGTGACAAAGTTCTAGCCCATCAAATATAGAAAGACTGCCCAAAGGGCAACTAGTGATATTTCCTTCAGTAATCTTACCTGATGCTCTATCAGCAGAATAATGACGTGCTCTTGTGTGTCTGCAGAGTCTGACAGAAGGCTCAAATTTCACTTCCTTTTGGCAATTGTCATTTTCCTCCAAAAGCTGGTGTGTTTCTATGGAAAGACTGTGAGTTTTTGCTGAAGATGTAGTGTTTGCTGGAGAATTAAACAGGTTAGTTTATGGGCCCCTGTTTGTGAGGGGAAAAAGTCCGATAAAAATTCATAATGGGACATATTATGAAAATCCAAAGCTATGAGGTTTGGGGTTTTGTTCAGCTTTTAGGATTCAATTAGCTGCTAGTTCCAGTCTGCAGTTTTGTTAAGAAGCTCTAAGAGCTAAAAAACCCAATTTGCAAAATTGGATTTTTTTTTCTGTTAATTTTTGTTTATAAGTAATACTCTGTTTTTCTGTTGTTTTCATGTTGTTGGCCAGCATGCACACCAAATGCTCTGTGACTTGTGGCCTACAAGTGAGAGAAGAGAGCAATGGACAACTTTAAATCTATACAACTATATTCAGCAAATTCACAACGTTGTAGGGCTCAGTGGGGCATGAAGCCTAAACTAATGCAGTTTCCTTCAGTTCCACAGTTAGGGAAGAATTTCTGCTTTAATGAGGGGAACGAGCCTATACGATACAGTTTTTAGCAGAGCTGCACTGGTCTGTGCTGCCATATGGTGAATCCAGTGACTTTTGGTGAAGATTTCTAGCAGTGACCATCCATTGGACCAAACTCTACTTTCTTAAAATGTTAGGAAATTAAAATATGCATTTTCTAGTACTGTACCAGCATGTCCCAGTCTCTGCAGGCCGAAACTGAATTGTCTGCAGTGCAAATGAGAATCCTTGATGCTTTGGTCTTAAAATGGCTAAAAACCCAGGGAATTGAAACAAACAACTCAGACCCGTCTGGTACTGTGTCCAGAGGAAAAGATAGTGTGAAACACTGGCCTAACTCTTTCAGGAGATGTAGTAGATGCTGTGTGCTTGGTCCTGCACTGCAGGCTGGGGCACTGTATTGTGCCAGCCCAAGCATTCATGACAGTGCTGTGGGCTAGACTGGGGAGCTGGTCTGCCTCAAAACCCTTTCTGCCCCTTTGGAAGGAGCCTTTTTAAACACTGAATTTGTCATTCATGTGTGGTTTGCATGTGTTTGAAAGGGTTTTTTGTTTCAGTTTGGTTTGAATTTGTTTTTGTGTAGAAGAGCTCTCAAAAAATCTGATTATTTAAGGAATGAGTGCTCAGAGGTGGACTTCAAATTAGACTTTCTTGTTCTGCTTAACAGATACTTAGGAAATTTTTTTCCTGAAGTAAAGAGCAAAATTAGCTAGGTGTCTGTGGTTCAGGTGTCTCATAAACTGTTAGCTCTGTCCTGTGCTTGGCAGAAACTGGAGTCAGTGATACCTATGAAGTATATTAAAGATGACATAATAGATTGTGAAGAATGTGTGTGCTTTTCTGGATACTGTAGTGTTTTATAATTTTAAGATGCATCTCTTGAATCTGTACATTTGATGATACTCATTTTGGATTTGTACAAGTATAAAAACAAAGTCCAGTGCCAACTCTGAATGTGACTAAAGTTTCATGTATAACATATCCTTTCACTATCATTAATACAAAGTATTAAGGTAAAGAAAAGCCCTTTGTTCACTATTTTGAATTTCACCCAGCTAAAAAATCAGTCCTGTCACACTCAAAATAAACATCTCATTTACTTTTTAGGTTTCTGAATTTGTCTCTGAAATCCTCTTGTCAAGTGTGTGTCAACAAATACATGTTCCAGCCGTATTATTTTATTATTATTAGCCAGATATTTTATTTTTGTGTACTTGCATTTCACTGCTGCTCTTGTGAATTAGAGAAGAGAGGCAACAGAATTCAACTCCTTTCCTCAGAAAACCCTTTAATCAGTTTAAGCAAAATATTTTTTCCTTCTTTTAGCAACTCTGGGGCCAGCACATTTCTAAGGTGAGTACCTCTTTGGAAAGCATTCTGGAAACAAGTAGTTTGTAAAAGGGAAAAGTTCTGCTGTGTGCCCTTAACAGAAAATGTTCCAGAGTTTGTCAAGTCATATATTAACAAAAATGCCCCTGATGACTGTATTACAGCTTGCTGTTTTGCTGAGCATGTAGTACTGTAAACTTAGAAGCAGGTCCCATTCTGGATTCATACAAGCAAAACCCAAGTACCACGACCTTTGAGGGCACAGGGCTTGCTGTGTATAAGCACTAGTGAGGCAGGTGAATGCTCATTTCAGTACCAGGCCTCTGAGACACCAGGGAAATGTCTGATCTTTCACCAGGTACCAGAGAGAAGGTCTGTGAGCTTCCTAATTCCCAACCCAATCCCCTACCCAGTCTTCTACCCTGTTCTTTCCTCTGTGCTAGGAGCTCCTTTTTGTAGTGCCAGGGCCTCCAGGTGTATAAAAACACAACTACAGGAAAAGTCCTGCTGTGACTGTGGAGAAGGGATGCAGCAGGTTCAGGGTAAAACCTGCTCCTTATCACCTCTCCCTCCCTGTTCCTGTACTGAAGCTGGTCCTGGTACCAGGGAAGCTAACCTGTTCTCTTTCTGCCCTCAGTTGCTCATCTCACTCCCTGTCTAGTTCCAGCAGGAGAATTGGTGCAGTTGTGAAGAGGATTGGATGAGGAGATGGACCCACACCAAACCAGAACATTTTTCCCTGGTGCTGAATGGATCGGTTTCCTAGGTGGGGTTCCCTGTTCTCACCCTCTGGCGAGTGCAGGGACACAAATGGGGGGAGTGGGCTGGATGCTGGATTGCTGGTTTTACAGCTGTGTCAGAGTAACTCAGCTAAAAATACTTGTGCAACTACGGCCTCAGAATCTGTTCCAGGAAAAGTTTCCCTGGAAATGTTGCTTTGATTTGGGTAGGGGGACGACTCATGTGTGGGCCATTTTGTCTGAAACAGGAATTTTCCCTTGGTGGTTCACAGTGCTCATTTCTATCAAAAGCGATAATGACAACAGTAAAAAAATCAGCCTGTAAGGGTAAATTTGGGAAAAAAACCTCTTATGCCGTTTAGTCTTTTTCAGGTTAATTTTTCTTAGTTTGCCATGTTTCTAAACAGAACAATCCATCCCAGTGCATTTCTGCCTGGCTATACAGAGGGCCCTTCTCATGGCTTTCAGCGACAAAGAAAAACCTGCCTACTTGCCACACATATCCGAAGGTTGATTAGAGTCAAATTACTTATTTAATATATATAGGTCACTCACTTACTATTAGAGGCCTGCTATTTATTTTCTGTCTGCTCGACTATTCAAAAATATTTGGTTCTTTTGTTCTTTCTCGTAATATATTTTTAGAAGTCTACCCTTTCCATTTGCTGTCTTGAAAGTAAAAGAACAAACCCGTCTAATCTTTACTTTGTTACTGTTGTGGCAGTTGACACAATTGCTGTGGTTTTGGCGGGGGTGGGAGGAGGGAAGAAAAAAGGGCGGGGGGGGGGAAAGACAACAGTCACATCCCTGATTCTGTTTTTCCGTAGAAAAGCCCCAGTTACCCTAAGACAATGTTCGGCCTCAAAGGCGAACCCTGGTGTTTCTGGTCGCTGAGGTGAGCTTACCCACAAAGGAGCAGGGCACCGCATTAACAAACACCCTGTGACGAAAGGTGCGGCGGAAGATGCGAAAACCTGTTTCGAGGATTTGAGGTTTTTAATTGTTGCTGTTATCACTTATTTATTTTGTAATCTCTGTGGGCAGCGGACGAGCCGATGGGCGATGCGTGGTGCGGGGCCGGCCGTGTCTGGGCGAGCGAGCCGGGCGCTGCCCCTTGGCGGGGAGGGCGTCCCGGTGGGCTCCGGCTCTGCTCTGCCGCTGCCCGGCCGTGGCCGCCGGCAACCCGCCGTGACCCTGGCAGAACTGTGCTCCAGCCGCCTCGGCGTGGGGAGGCTGTGCCGCACTTGGGAAATGCAGCAGCGATCGCTCCCTCCCTCCCTCCCTGCCCGGGGGGGTGAAGTGCGAGGCAGCGGGAGGAGCCGTGCGTGT
>JBBMKD010000216.1:1396324-1518483 GCA_037834095.1 Argya squamiceps | reverse complement strand
CCCGCGGGGCCGGGGAGCGCACCGTGGGTGCCGGGGGCTCCGGGGGCCGAGGCGCGGCCCCGGGCGGGTGCAGCGTGCCGTGTCGGAGTAACAGCGCCGGGATAGTGGATGTATCAACAGAAGGTGTTGACACGGGGTTAACCCTTCCCAGCTCCTGCCTTTCAGCATTTTCTGCTACACCCGAGCCCAGCTAGAGGCAAATTTTTGAAATTCAGATGAGGAAGACGTAAATATTTTATTTGGGGAAATGGGTTTTTGGCGTGCCTTCGTGTGCATGTACATACGCAGAGCTCGTGTGAGCGGCTCTCCGTGACATGTAACATTACATTGAAAATTACTTACCTGTGCAGATTTCGGGGCAGTTTTTTGTCAAGGCAGCAGTGTACAGGTTTACAATTAGCTGCACCTAAGTTTGGGTCAGCCCTGTTCCGAAAAAGTGCCGGTTTATACCTGTAACACTGAGCAGAGGTGTACAATGGCACATCTCCTGTCTTGCTGCCGCTACAAATACACGCTGGAAATGGATAACAGCCTATATCTGGGAAAATCCAACATGCTGAAAAAAGCATCATGTAGGTTTTTAATATAGTCATTCTTACTCAAAACCGCCTCGGAATGCGTGGAATATATTACACGTTGTGTTACTTGATAGATGGGAAAATCCAATTTTTATTTTTTTGTACTCATCTCCTGTGTGTAACCTTGAAGTAGTGCTCATAGTTGCAGAAAGAAGAATGGTAGCGATTTGAAGAAGTCTCTTTTAATTTCTTTTTTTAAAAATCTTGGGCCTAAGATACATTTGTTTTAAAGTTTTGAAATGTTCAGCTTCTTCTAATTTCTTCAGAGACGTTCACAGTAAAGAAGGTAATAATTAGATACTTCTGATAGTTGAAGTGGAGTATGGAATGGAAATTAAGAGAATTGACACAGAAACTAGCTTCAAATTATATTTTTTTTATCCCCAGTCTGGCATTTGTTGTTGAATTTCATTTTAAAAGGATGCTTTGTTCAGCTTTGTCTCAATTTAAATAGAGATTTATTTTTAAGATTAAAGATTAGAACAATGAGAAGCAATTGCAGCTTATACACTTATAATCTTACTGAGAGTCAACTTAAAAGTATTTAATACAGCTATTTAAGTGTCCTCTTGTCACTTGTTTTATGCCAGTTAGTTGTAATTTCTTTCTGTAACGTGGACTGTTACAAACATTGTAAAAAATGCCTATTATCTTTATGTATAATTCATTCTCATGAACAAATTAGATTTTTCTTCCATGAGTGAACTATAATATGAAATTTAATGTTCTGACCTTTCTTATGCTGGGTTGCTGAAAACAGTGTCATTTAGCTTTTCTGAAAGCCCAAGCATAATTTTTGTTGTTGGTTTAATGTATTGTTTTATATTGTTGCTTTTAATTGCAGAAAAAAATTACATCACAAGTAATTTTCACACTACTTCTTAATATATGCAGGCTCTAAAGTTCTTGCAGTGTAAAAGAAAAACTATTTTTCTTTTCCCTGGGAGCTCTGATGGCCAGCATTCTCGTTAATGACAGTAATTTTTCTGGCAGGAAGATGTTTTCATTTGTATTTACTTTTCAGTACAGGGCAATTATGCTGCTCTGCGTTGTGCACTCTTCATAGTTTCTATCTCAAAAGAACTGCAGTGCTTGGAACAGGACTGCAGTTTGAAGCAGGTGTTGTGTTTTACTGTTATGCAAAATAACACTAAAATATAATTGTAAAGGAAATTCAGGAAACAGCTGCAAACTTGGCGTGGTAACCACTACATTATGTGAGCAGTTGTTGCAGCATCTTACATCGCATCTAGCACAGCAAAGATTTGTTTCAGCAAAGCTCACCAGTACTTATTTTTGCTGCTGAAGCCTTGTTCTCACAAGAGAGGTCCACTAGGTCTCACAGGGGAAGACCAGACCGTAACCACAGTTACAATGCTGTACCATCTCTAGTGACAGCTTTTCAATCGGTGCTTTATGTTTTAGTTTCTTTTTTTTTTTTTTCTTTTTAATATACTTTTTTTCCTTCCAATGTTAAAGAAGATGAAGGATAGAATCCAGTTACTGGAATGAAGGTTGCAGAATGTCTTAACCCAACTAACATATGGAAGCCTATATAGGCCCGAGGTGGTAAAATAGTAAAATAAATGGCCTATAGCAGGCCATCTGCCATTTGCAGAGCATTTTCATCATGCTTCATGCCAAACTGGAAATTAGTCTTTGTATTAAAAATATATTTTGAATGCAAATGAAAGATTTCAAAAGCTTGATGTTACACATGGCAAACACATTTCTATCTGGGAGCTAGAGAAGTCCAGGAAAATTGCACTAGAAAAATATTGCTTAGTTTGATGTTCAGGGCTCAAGTCATTCTCTTGTCTTTCCCATCTCTTTGTCTTCCCAATAAGGCACTGATTTACTTTTGTAAAATGCACTCCAGATATGAGAAGTCCACTCTTGCATGTGGCAGCTAAAGGGAGGAATATCAATGGATTTTGAGTGTCGTGATCTCATCTAATCCTTGCAGCTAGTGCAGCGTGTCCCAGCTGAGGATTTGCCTCATAAACGGGGCTTTTAAAGAGTTGCTCATCTTGAAAGTACTCTTCGAACATCAGCTGATCAATTTTCACAGGGTCCCTCTGAAAGACAGGCAGCTGAGGTATCCTCAGTTTATTGACTGAAGAAATCGAAGCTTAGATTTTGCACAAGAAACTCAGTGTTTGGGATGTTTCTGTGTCTTGGGTTATGCTAATATTATGGTACAGATCCAGTCCTAACGCAAAATGTGTTTAAGAGCACTCTGAAGAAGCAAGAGATGGGAATTCATAGAGAGGGAAGAGCCTATTTCTTTCATCTTATGCAGAAATATTTATGCCTAAAATCGTGCTTAAGTCAGATAAATCATTACTGTCTGGTAACAAACCCGTTTCGGTGTTGGTGAGCTATAATATGGATATTTTGTTAACATTGCCTAGATACCTGCCTTTCTCTGGACACATAAATACGTTGATTCCAAGGTATTTGGGCGTACCTTTTGCTATGCAGTTGTAACATGTTCTTTACATCAGTTTCTTGTAAGTCTCTCTGTTGTTAGTGTCCTAAAGTTACAGCAGCGCCTTGAAAACAAGTGTGTATACTTGTGGAAAGTAATATGTCCTTCAGGAAGCTGGGTCCACTTGTGAGTTTTCGTGGTTGCAGTTAACACAAGATGTTATTTAAAATAAGGGGTGCGAAATGGGGAGTATTTAACTGGAACTTTCAACGCAGATATTTTATTCCCCCTTCCCCCACCCCCTGAAGCCTTACTTTAAGCATTCATCCTTTGGATGTGTCTAATGATGATGGAGTTGGATGATGAGGTAATTAAAAAAAAAAAAGTGAATAGTAATGCGTAGAGAGGGGTGATGGGCACATCAAGAATGTAGAAAAAAGATCTGAAATCTGAATGGCAATCTGGAGAGTCTAGAATAATAGGTCTGTGTGCGCTTACATCTCATGGCTCAGAGCAGCGTGTGCTGTGTTTCTCTCCTGGCAGAGGTCACGGAGTTGATGTGGAGCTGCTGCGAATCAGGAGCTGCCCGGACCACAATGCCCTACCCTGCCCCTGGCCTTGGGAAGTTGTGAGCTGCTCATGTCCATAAGGAGGAAGGATGGCTCATGGAATTCCTTCACAAGGCAAAGTTACCATAACGGTGGATGAGTACAGCTCCAACCCAACGCAGGCGTTTACACACTACAACATCAATCAGAGCCGGTTCCAGCCTCCACACGTGCATATGTGAGTATTTCCGACCTGCGTGCCTGCTGTGTGCCTGCTGTGTGCCTGCCTGTGCATGAGACCCACGACTGCTGCTCCAGGAGTGGGTTGAAAACTGGGAAATTTTCTTAGTTAGTCACGGGAGCTAAAAGGCAAAATGCTTATCAGGTTTCTCACGAGGTGTGTCTGAGGGCTGAGGAGCCAGCTCCATCCTCTCCTGGAGGTGACCGTGCCCCAGGCTCCGTGCCACCACCTCGGAGGAACTCCACGTTCTCAAGCTTTTTACTTTACTGATCTCGCTTTAACTCGCCTGAGGGACCCATTGCTTTAAGATTTAAGCTCCCTTCCCCCAGCGCTTACACTCAGCTGCGAAATAGGTCTAATTGGGACTAATTGTCCCCCCGATCAGTGAATCCTTTGTCCTCCTGGTTGCGAGTGGAATGTGGAATGCGGCACACGTTCCACTCGCAACCTGCCGCACAAAGGAGTCGGGGGCTGCCCCGTAGTTCCTCCCAAGCACTGCAAATACTCCCTTCTAAACAACAGCCCTGGCCCAAATCAGCGAAACCATGGGAAGTGGGGAGCTGGAAGTTCCTTCCCTCACCTCGTTATTCCTGGGTATTGTGGCGCCCAGGGTCGGCACCTAGGTACAATGGGCTGCTTGCTTAGCAAAGAGCTAAGTACCAGTTTCAACTTTGAATTTCCTTCCCATTGTTTAGTGGGGTTTGATCTTTATCTGTTATTTATGTGAAGGTTCTTTTTCTCCTAGCATTAATAGACTGAAAAGCACGTGAAACTAAAACAAAGCCGACATCTCTTGACATCCTGCGAGCCATTGTTAGGCAGGATTTTGAACCATGTCACACTATTGAATTTGATAAGGATTTTGCATAATAAGGGGGGAAAGTTGTATGGTACTTCATTGCATTTTTGTTATGTAGAAGCCTGCCGGAAGAGTCACAATGTAGAGAGTTCAGCACCTTCTAATAGGATTTCATGTGGTTACAATGTTCCTAAAGGCAACTTTAGGAAGGATGCTGAAGTGTGTTTGTCGTTCTTTCACTTTTCAAGGTGAAAAACTTTCCATTAATTACAATTGATTTATTACTACCACGATGATGTAACTTTGTTTTTAGAAACATTTCCGTGTCTTGATTCTCTTTTCAGGCCTTTTGTCAGGAAATTTCTGTTGCATGTTTTGCACTCCAGGCTACGCTTCTGACATTAAGTATAAATCTTATTGAGAGAATAAATTCAAAGCAAACAAAAGAAAATCAGAAAGCAGTTTTAAAGAACCCCTTCCTATTGATATTGACTTCAGTGGGAGCTGAATGTAGGACTAAGTGTGGTGTTCCACACTGTAAGAATTGTTCATGCTTTGTTTAAAAATCTCACAAACAGATAGGCACTCCTCTAAGAGACAGTGTATCTCTTAAATGATACTAACTTGATGGGTTTCTTGAAAGATACTTGTTTGGAAAAACTGTGTAGTTGAAATAAAAGGCGAAACTTCAAAGTACAGCACAGTGACAGTATTTTAAATGTTTTTTAACCTAAATACTGCAACTTTCCTGAAATCAGAAATTTGGTTTCAGCGGAGGGTGTGGCACATGAAAGGGAGTTCAAAATTTGGAAAAATTGGAAATTAATTAGTCTCAGATTCACAGTGGAAGGAGAGACAGCAATGTTTAAGTGCAGGAGGTGAGTTCAGGTAGGCCTGGATAGCAAATGACAGATTTTAGAAAATCTGTTGAGAAAAAAAAGAGGGGATCCTAAAAAAGAGGTGGGTAGAGGAAAGCAAGGAAATGAAGATTTGAGTGTGCTGAGGGTTTGTGTGATGTAAGAGCAGTAGAATTGTTTCTGGGGAGGGGAGACTGGGTTACGATGGAGTCTTTATTTGTCTTCTTAATGTATTGTAATGGAAGCTTTGTGTGTTTATCTGAAAGGGGTTGTCATCAAGTGAGAAATCTTAAGAGAAAATTGGTAAAAGCAGTATTAACAAAGAAACCATGATCCCTGTTACTGCCACATTGCTGCAGCCACCAGAATTGATTTGATTTGGTTTTACAGTCTGCTTTTCTTTGTTGCTGTCCTTTAAAGTAGTGCATGTGTGCGGTTTGTTAGTTTCTTTTTGTTTGTTTTGGTTTTTTTTTCCTAAGAGGGAGTTTGAAGAGGCTTTATTCTATAGTGAGAAATTTATTTAAAAAAATCACGGGATGAAGAGAAATTAGTGAAGCAACATGGGAGCAGAGTTTTGTGACGTATGTGAATAGCAGGGCAATCTATTGCTGCAGGACCCTGCTGCATGCCATAATTCAGTAGCTGGGTGCAGCTTAAGGGCAGTGTTCTTTGATAAAGGAAGTATTGCTTTCAAAAGTAATTTCTTTATGGATGTGCATCTTCATGTGCAAGGTGAGAACTGTTTTCTTGGCCTACCCTGGGCCATGTACAAGGTCCTGTATCCTTCGGGCCTAACTCTGACTTCACACAGGGTAAAGGAGAGTCCATGGAATATCACCAGCATAAATCTGGTGAGTAAGGCACTACTGGCAATACTTAGCCTGTTCACATGTCTTGGGCTTTTTCTCATATTTCTATTTTGTGCCTTTCATACAGTTCAGTCAGCTGGGATAGAGTTCTCTTATCTTTATATGTATTATTATACCAGTACCCCTTAATTTGTTTAAGCATACTGTCAGGTAAAGCACAGTGTATTTATTACAGCTCCCGTTGCTTGGGCTGGCAGCAACAGCAGTTTTGTCAGTATAATTTTTGAATCCGTTTGTCCAACCGTTTTATTTTATTTAATTTCATTTCTCTACTCATTAATGTATGAACAGGTATTCTAAAGGCAATTTTTGCTGCACAGTTGTTTTGCATAAAGGGATGTAATTTTAAATATTATTTTGTCATCCTGAAGTGATGTTCCCACCTACAGGTTTCATTTGCTTTCTGACTGTTATAAAGTGTTTGTATTTGAATGCTTTGTCCAATTAATGTTTATTTTCAGTTAGTTTTAATTAACTGCATCATCTTAGTTCTCTGCTTTCAAGGGCAGCTGCAAAATAATAAATAACAACTATAATATATAATATGCTTCCCTGTGCTTCAAATTGATTATTATTCTTTTGAAAGTTTTCCTTCTCTCAGGTTTTTTTTGTCAAGAATTGTGACTTAAAGAGGAAGGTGCTTCTTGCTCCTTAGGTGTAGAAGTGTGTGTTTGGGGAGTGTGTGTTGTGTTTGTTTGTTAAACCAAACCAGCTTTTAGGCTTGTTTAGACTTCTGAAATATTCTGTATGAGGCTGCTAGCAGTGCTACCAACAATAACAGTGAGCAACAGTAGGATGCAGCCTGGGGACAAATTCAAATGAAAAACTACTTCCTTAGGTTTAAATCAGACAAAAATCTTCCTGTTTAGGTACAACACCCCATTTACTGCAGGGAGAAAAAAAAAAAGCGAAGAGTGAAATAAACCTTGTGTATCTGTTGTGGAAAATGCCCCTTTGGACAGGCCTGTCTGGTGAGAATGAGGGAATTTAGTGAAGATAAAATAGCTGTAGCCCAAGCTGCTGCAGGTGAGCCTTTCAGAGGAGTTCTTTAGGTTCCCTCTGGTCTCACCAGCATGGCTTGGTGGCTTCTTTTTATGGTGATTTGAATGCATGTTAACACTTTTTTATGGTTTAAATCCAATAGTAGGGGAGTAAGAAAGATACAGGTTTCTGTGCCAGAGCAAAAGTCTTCTAAATAAGTTTATTCATACCTGGAGATACATTTTTCAATCTGTAGCTATATAATTTTACTGCCTTTTCTGCACTAGAGCAATCTCCCATGTGAATATTCTTATTTTCAAACAAAGAGTATAAGCAGAGTTTTATATTGGTAGAAATATATCTGGTTGAATAAAGTACGTAAATGTCTGTGTGTAAATGTGTATATATAATAATAATAATAAAATAAAAACACAGCTATATGATAATAGAAGAAAAAACTTTTAGCTATGATGAAACCTTACATTGTTAGGACCCAGAGATCTTGTTAGACTACTAACCTTGACAGAGAGGATCTTGGTGTGGTGGTTTTTTTTTTCCCTTGGGGAAACCATCCTGCATTTAATGGGCTTTATAAACTCCCACTGAGATTAGTGGGAAATCATGCATTTGATTTGCAGTATTCTTGATTTTTGTTTCATGGAAGGTGTGTGATATTTAACAGGAGGGGAAGAGAGTTGGCATTAGCAAAATATGAACTCATTTGACATTTACAGAAAAGTGGAGCTGGTACATGTAATATTATTAGTTGAGAGAATAAGAGATTCATTCTTACACCAGTCAGCTGTACCTCGTGTGGCTGGGCAGGCTGTTTCAGGTGGTACTGATGTGACAGAGTTGTTGTAGTTTTGCTGGAAATTGGTCCTCTGGCCATTAATAACATTCCTTTTTTTTTTTTTTTTTTACAAAAGCATACACAGCTTATGACTGTGCAGGTTTCTTTACCCTACTTATTTTTCCAAATAAATAAATAAATAAACTAATCAGTATTCTCTGAAACAATCAAGTGACATTTAAGCTCTGGTTGTGAAAACAGGAATACTTTGAATGAGTGCACTTAGAGCTTGAGTGTTACTTTCTAACATAGGGATTTTTTCCTGGGCTCATGGCTCACTATCAGCTTACCTTGGTGCAGGTTTAGTCTCCTTTCCCTGGCTGCTCCCTCGCTGATGTGCAGCAGTTCCCAGCCTGGTGTGTGAAGGAAAACAAACCTGTTTTTCTTTTAGCCAAGAGCAGGAGCCTTTCAGCAGCTGCCCCAAGGCTGCTGAGCTCTCCCTGTCAGCTCTCCCTGCAGTGCTGGTGTTGAGGATTCCCTGAATATAGGGAGGGACACAGTGGAGGTGAGAGCCCTTCAACCATCCCAAAATTAAATCCCCCACTGCAGAAGAGGGCCAGGAACTGATTGTGTTTTGTGGTCCTTCTGCCACAGAGCAATGGAAACTGTGTGGCAAAGATGCCAGTTTAAATTGTCATTAAGAAAACTCTTACTGGTGCCTGTGAATGAGAAAACTCTCATACTGGTGTATGTATGAGTGAGGATGTCTGACATCTTGCTGATTTTACACTGTTCAAAGTTACTTTTGCAAAAATGTAAGTGACATGAAAGTTCTAAACTTAAATTTTATGTGTAAAATGAAGATAGGTTTTTGAAGATGCTACACTTATTTGGGATGCTGGAGTATGGAGCATACTAAAAGTGTTCATACAGTGGTGATGTAAGGCTCAGGAATTACAGTTTTGTAATTAAAATTCAAATTTAGGCACCTCATATTGTGTTTATACAGTACAGTCATCATATGCTAAGCACTCTTGAAAAATTGATTAAATTTCTGACCTTTCTTTTTGTCATTGTAAAATAGAATAATATCAACCTATCTTTAAAAAAATGGCCTAACATTCCTGGAAGGCTAATGCTGTAAAAGTGCCAATATTATTATTATTATTATAAATGTAGGACAGGTTTAAAATAATTTTTTGTCACCATTGCTCTATTATTACTATCTCTCCACTGCTCTAAGACAGAAGCCAGGTCTGGTTTCAATTGGTGATAAACCCTTTCCCTCTTGTGCTAGTGGGCCCAGGCTGCCAGAGCAGTCTCTGTGCCTATCAAAATCAATCCATCAGTCCCTCAGTGTGAGGCATCAGCCTTCTGCAGCTCCCACGTGCTGTCTGAATGAGAAAAGCTGTGCTGGGGGGTTACCGACAGGGCTGCAAGGGGGGAAGATCCTGCTATAGGGAAAGGCTTCAGCACTGAACCTGCTGCTCCCCAGCTGCTCCTTCCTGCCCCTGTGCCACAGCTCTGCCACCTCCCCAGGAGGGCTGGCAGAGCCTTGGGGAGGCTGCTGGATGGACTGAAACAGTCTCAGAAATGTCCATGTAGTGGGGTGGGGTTTTTGGTTTGGTTGAATGGGTGGGGGTTTTTGTGTGTGTGTAGTTTGATTTTGTTTGTTTGTTTGTTTTTTTCAATGAGCTACTTCCAGTGGTCTCTCTCTCGGTGTCGCCTCACCAGTAGAGGGTCACAGGGGCAGCCAGCACAGGGAGGTGGCACTACTGTGCTTATGGATCCACCAGTGGGCAGAGATAGAAGGAAGGGGATATTTGTTCACCTTTCATGCAGAAATAAGGCTGATGAAGATTTTCATTGATGAAAATGTGCTGTTAAAACACCTTGTAGAGTCAGTCTGGCTGCTGTTGGTAAATCCTGAGGGGGAGAAAAAAAGCTGGGTTTTGTGTTAATGTGCATTGGTGTTATTTTATGCTGTATTAATCATGCAGAGAAGCCTTCAGGTAACAAACACGTTATCTGTAAGGCCCCATCTCAGTAGCTGAGGACTATAAAAGGAAATTTTCATTACATAATCTGACTCTTCACTACAGTGTTAACTGTAGGGTTCATTTAGTGGTCAGTCGGTCATACTGAGACACAGCTGACTTGCACTTCCATGTTTATGTACAACACACAAATGTGTGTTTTGGTCAGATCCCTGGTGAGAATGATCAGAATCTGATTATTCCTGGTCAGATCCCATCACACACCTCCCAAACCTTTTGGGAGATGTATAGCACCTGCCATAGCACCTTGTGCTGGAGGGAGGCTGCTCACCAAGGAAACTCTTTGTTGTGAAGTAGTTTGACAAAAAAGATGGATATATGTCACACTCAGGATGTTGTACTGTCACTGGAAGCTTGTTAATTTCTTTTTTTTTAAATATCAGGGCAATAGGGGTATTGTTGTGGAAGCAGCAGATTCTTGCTTTTATTTAGTGCTTGAAGGGTGAGACACAATCTGTCCTGTGAAACAACTTCTGGAGCATAGATTGCCAAACAGAGTTAATAACTGAATTTGCAGGCCTCACACTGCAAATCCCACTGGAGAATTTTTGGCTTGTGATTTTATCCTAGTGGCAGGATGAGGCTGGTCTTACCTGACAGCAGTGATGAGGGAGCCTGTTCCTTTTGCATTTGCCACATGGCTATTCCAAGGAGAGTGTTGCCTACCACACATTCTTCTCTTTTCTTTTACAAACCCTTTTGTTGGACAAATAAGGAAAAGAAAGCCCTGTAAACAATGTGAGCTCAGATGTCTATGTTATATGTTAAATTATTATATGGAGCTTGCTTATGTTTGATGCAAGACTTTCAGAAGTGATCAAGTGTTGGTCATGGACATTGATTTTTTTGCACTCTGTGTTGTCATGGTTTTTTTTTTGAGTTTAGATTTCTAATCTTGAGCTCCCAGAGGTGGCTTGATTTTGGAGTCAGTTGCCTAACATTGGTATCCATGGAAGAATTCAGAAATGGAGGGCTGGTATGTCTCCCTCTCAAAGGAATACTTGAACAGTTTGGTTTTGAATTCTGTAATATGCCATGATGTAACTTGAGAAAATAAATGCTTTTAGGCGCAGCAGAAGTACAGTGAGGCAGGGACATGCCTTTAAAACTTGCATCTCTGAACAGTGAGCTTGTAAAGTTACTGCTGGGAAGGCACAGCCCAGCTTGCTGTTGGGGTTACCTGCATCCCCTCAAGTGACACATGCTGGCAGGGAGAAAGCAGTGCTGGTGCTGGGTAGGAAGTCCCCCCGGTCTTGCATGGGAAAATCATTCCCCTTCATAATTCACACCAGGTTTTCCCGAGTCCCTAGAGTGGATTTTCCAGCAAGTTGTGAGTTATGGTCCTTGGAGCAATGACTTCTTGTTTCCAGTGGTTTGAATCATACTTGGCACATGCAGCTGTAGTTTTATGGACTTCATCGAGGTTGTTTCTGCTTGCAGAGGGCCTGATAGTGGCTCTCAGGTCTTTTCTGTGATGTGAACATGCAGGGCACTGCAAAAGAGCCTGCATATATGCATGTACATATTTC
The DNA here is from genome assembly GCA_037834095.1 of Argya squamiceps. Taxonomy (NCBI): domain Eukaryota; kingdom Metazoa; phylum Chordata; class Aves; order Passeriformes; family Leiothrichidae; genus Argya; species Argya squamiceps. Next base: position 1,506,800 of record JBBMKD010000216.1, on the reverse strand, counting down.
ACAGCAGGTATTTCAGAAGGTACAAAGAGCTTGTTTGATGGGATTTGGAAATTCAAGTCTTACCCATTTACTTTCAGTTTTGATGTGGGCAATTTTTAGATGGTGTATTGTAGAGGGCAAGTTTTGTGTTACTGTGTGGTTGTTTTTAATTAGGAGGAAGCTGTGACTGAATTATGGATTTGTTTAGGCTGGATTATCAACTCCAACCATTAATCTAGCACTGCCAGGTCCACCACAATATAAACCAACATGTTAACTGCTAAAGATATTTTAAAAAATCCAGCAAATTAATATCACATAAAACAACGAACGTGTGTGCATTTAAAACACTGAAGTCAAACCAATTCTGTCCTGTGGTAAATGAGTCTAGACTCCATTTAATGGTTTTTATTTTGCTGCCTTTTTCAAGCAAAAGGTTAGGGTAGGATAATTTTGCACCCAGTAACATTCCTGAAGCAGTACCGAGTCACTGGAGCAGAAAACAGCAAGTCTGGGTTCCAGAAAATAAAGTTTGGGTACCTGGTGTTGCAGTCACTTTATTTATCTCCTGAAGACTTGACCATAAAGCTTGGTCATGATCTCGCTAAACCTGGAGATTTCTCCCAGCACACGAGCTGTGTGTGTCCTGCAGATCTGCAGCTGCTGGCTGTCACCAAGTGCTGGTGGATGAGCAGTGCTGCTGCTGAAGCTTTCAGAATGGGGCAGAGGGGATGGCTGGAGAGCAGGTCAGCTCATAATCCCCAAATGCAATTGTCCTCTTCATAACTGATGGATCAGGCCCATTTTATTTCTGCTGCCAACAGAGTTCACCTGTGTACTCTCCACTGACAGAGAGATGCTTGCCCTTATTTTTACATGCCCTATTTTATAATGGGCTTATTTTCTAAATATAAATCATCATATTGAGGGGAATGACAAATAAAATCCCAACCATTTCTTGTTTTTACTGAAAGATTATTTAAATTACTGTGCTGTGTAGTGCCTTTCAAGGTTCGTTTTTGTTGCAGGTTGTGGATTTCGTATTCCCAGACCCTCTCTTCCTTGCATCCTGGCTGACATTAGGGCTACAGAGATTCTTCTGGATGTTGAGAGGGAAAAAAACAGCACCAGAGGCTTCCTTGCAGCAGAGTCTCCACTTACTGTACTGGGCATTAACTTATATCCAGCACATTAGACTTAAAAGCACACAGCCATTACGTGTAGCGCTCCCTTCCCAGGAGGGCAGCAGATGGAGAGAGGATGGGGGAGGGAAGGAGGAAGGAGTGTGATAGAGGGACTTGATCTGATGTATTTGTAAGCCAGGAAACTTGCTCTTTACCACATTTACAATTTCTCTGGGATAAGGGATTGAGTGTAGTGACTGTGAGCATGAAGGTCAGCACATTACTCCTAAATGTTTGGCTATTGCATCAGTTTATGGGAAGGAAAAGGTGCTAGTCCAGTATATCTTCTCTCCTGTTCCTTTTATATAGGGAGCACAAAGAAAAAAGTCATTACTTTTTAATTACTCTAGGCTTCTTTGTTTCTTTAAGCACATTCACTTTTGACCAGCAGTGAGCATTAACAATGGGTTATTTGCTTCCCTGTGAATGGTGAGGTAGTAGTTTTGGGGAAAATAATGTTCAGAATTAAAATTTTATGTCACCCAGCATATTTAATAAATAGGAGCCTTGTCCTATACTTGTAAAATGCAGTGATTAGTGACGACATTATTGCTTCCAGTGGGACAGGACCTGCCACTTAAAAATACCAGATTAAGTGGCTCCCTCAATTTTAAGCAATGATTCTTTCAAGGACTTATTTTCTCGGGTTGTTAGCAATGTACATATAAGATTGTGATAATTGAGAGATATTAAGGAAGAGGGAAATTTTGTCTTTATGGTATGTTTATTTTGTAAATTTAAAGTCATCCAGGCATTCACTTTTATTCTTGGTGGAAAGCAGTGAATAAATTAAAATTAAATAAATACACAATTATGTGTGAAAAAAATTATATATAACCCTTGTGTAATCTTTGAATTACTTGAAAGTTTTTATATATAATTGTTTCATTTTGATTATATCTCTCTTGACATTAGTTTGATTTTCCATCATCTTGTTTGTTAAACAGGGTTGTTTGCAGCTTTGACAGGAAAGTGTGTTTGCAAGAAGAATTAATTTTGTTCTGCTCTCAATACCATTCTGCACCTTGAAAGTTTCCACTTACCTACCCTCTTCGGTTTTTTGAGGGAGAATTATGATTCAAATAGTAACTTTTTAGGTGTTTTGGAGGTTATTTTAATTGTTGGTATAAAGTTCTTAAGACAGTTTTTCTCCTAGAAATGCATGAGACTGCACAGATCAAATGCTGTAGCAGGAGTTTCGAACACCCTCTGAGAATTAAAATGCTGATGATAATGCTAGGGGTGGTATATGATTCTTTCCCCCCTTTTTTTTTATCTCCACTGTGACCTTTGGTGGTGTTCTGCTCAGCTACTCTGCATGGCTGCTTTCTGAGAGTGCTGCTGCCTTAATGGAAGGATCACACACGCTGCTCCTCTCAGAACCTGGCACATCATCTTGGCAGCAAAACACAGACCTTTAACGCATGCAGTTTTCATTTGTTGTTGGTTATCTATCGCCAGGAGTTCTATGCCTTTGAGAAGACAGGTTGGTTTAAAAATGTATGTATGTGGAATGGAGACTTCATTTTCTTTGAATGAGGATAGAAAAGAAATCCCTGGTCTCAAGGAATTAAAATGATCTGTATTTGGGGGGATTTTGTTTTGTGTTCTGGCTCATTCATTATTAGAGAGCAACTTTTCCTGAAAAGAATCCTTGCATCCAGTCTAGATTGTGAAGGGAAATATTAATTGAAGTTGAAAATCAATTTTGGATCACCTGGCTTCCTTGATAGTCTGTTCATACCATCATTTCATACTGTCACTATTTTCAGTGAGTGTTCCTCTCAGAAGCTTTTAAAGATGTCATTCTACACCATGAGAAAGACCTCTTCTGAATCATCTCATTCAGTGAAGAGTTAAAAGGTATAAACTGAAATATGTAGAGCCAGGAAGTTGGTAGAGTTTTTTTTATTAATTAGTTCAAAATACATGGGGTCCTATAGACGATCTGGAATAAGACAGCAATTTTCTGTATATCTGTCTATGAAGAGACAGTGCCATTTCTTTGGGTCCAGATACTTATATAATAAAATGCAGGATGAATGTACTGGAGATGACCAATACAGAATAAATGGAAGCTGAGAAATGTATAAATGATCTCAAATAACCAGAAATAACCAGAGATAAGATGTTGGCTTGAGGTGTAGTTCTTAGCACACCGTGCACCTGCAGCCATATTTTGTTACGATTTTACTGCCTGCATATGTGTTTAAAGACTTCCCTGCCCTGGCATAAAATGCAGCAGTGTGATATATATCACAGTATTGCTGTGGTGGCAGGGTTAGAATCTATCTTTCATGTTTATATGTACTTTATTATTTTCCTATCAAAAAAGTTTTTTAGATTCTGAACTTCCAGACTTATGCCTTGTAGTTGTCTGCCTAGAAGCGTGGCCATGCTGACCAAGAGGTTGTTTATAGGAATTAAAGCAGAATTCTTACTTGTATTTTGTTGATTTTTGTGAGGGTTTTTTTTGTTGGGTTTTATTTTTTTTAAGGCACTATAGTGGGGTAGAATTTCTATTTGTTTAGTGTATTATTAGATAATGAGCTCTAAATGAAAAATCAAGCATCCTGCTATCTGTCCTCTGAGTCATCTAATTCTAAACAACATGCTCTGCATTCATACAGCATAGACAGTGCCAACACCTATGTTCAAAGAATTCATGGATTTTTTTTCCCCTATTTTCCAAACAGAAAAAAATCAGAAATTTAAGAGTTAAAATGTTGATTCTGTGATGGTATAACTGAAGTAATAATATGTATCAACTGCATGGGGAGCTGCTGGAGTGGCCAACCTTCTGATTTTAGCACCCTCCCAAAAGCTGCAGAAGAAGCATTTGAATGGAGCATGAAAAAGTTCCTTGAACTGCCTTAGTTTGCACTTAGTTTACTTGAATACTTTGACCTGAAGCAGTGATAATCAAGAACCCAGGTATATGGATGTCTCTATCAGGGAGAAGTATGGAAGAGAAAGTAAAATCTAGGCTGTCACAGGTGAGTATAATCTTAAATCAGTGACTACACAGGGCACAGCAGAAACATTTTCCTATTTGCCTTACTTATGCTGCTGCTTGTGTTTTTGAAATCCATTGCACAGCTACACTTGTATTTTCTCTGGGGAGCCTTGTGACTGTAGTCTGGATGTGTCTTCTGCAATGTGTAATAGAGCTGCCAATTGACCTGGCAGCTCAAATCAAGTTAGGAGGTCAACTGTACAAAGGAAAAAGGAACCATATTCATTAACCCCCATGTATCTTTTGGTACTTAGTAAAGGTGGTATGGGTAATTACAGAAAAGACTTGAAGCTAAATGGAGACGTTTCAGCATGTATTTCCCCCACTGTGAGAATCTGGCTTGGCAGTGGCACGGGGGGACACCAGTCCACATGTGCAATTTAAATAGGTCTGGATTTTGCATCATAAATATGCACCGGATGCAGGGGAGAAAACCAGCACATTCTCTCAGGATGCTGTTGGGGCCAAGCAGAATCTCATTAGGGACAACTTCAAAGATCAGTTCCTCATGCCCATAAAAACAAGTTTAAATTATCTTCTGTGAGCCTGCTGTTAGCAGTTGCACTGTTACATTATGCATGTAGCCTAGACTGCACATGGTATCAACAAACTGCACTAGTTTCATTAGGGTTTCATTTTTATGCAAGGCATGGCAACTTTGCTATTTATTGTTGTAGTTTTGGCTAATACAGTATTTGACTTAAAATTTCCTGCTATAGTAACTGTTGGTAGTGACACAGTATCTGAAAAGGACTTTCAAGGTTCTACAGTGCCTGTGTTTTTATAGAGGAATGGCATATTGATAGCTTTACTTGCTTTCTCTCATTCTTCTGCTTCCTGCACTTAGTGAGAAGGTGGCTGATCCCGACCCTCTTGGAATGAAACTTAAAGGAGCCTTCATTGAATGCTGCTCTGCAGCACATGACTTAAATGTTTATGAAAATGATGTGAGAATAGAACTTCAATACTGTGTGCTTTCACTGGACCATGTGCCCCATCATATACATTTGAAAGGCCAGTTTGTAATTGTTGCTGGGGAAATGCTTTGAAATGCTGAAATGCAGCCTCTGTGCATGGAAGTGTTGTGACAAGTTTCTGTGGGATCAACATTTTTGAGATTGCCTTCACTGTCCTTGCAGAAACAGTAAGATGCCATAGAATATTCTCCTTTAGAATATTGCTAAAAAGGGTAAAATATTTAAATTTTTCTTTTCCTGTGGTATTTTTGCCTTTTTTTTGGTACAGCTTAATAATTGATGAAAGAAAGCATTCACTTGCATGCCTAGTCAAGGCTTGCCACTGCCTTCACATGTGATGTTAAACTCCTGACTGGGCCAGCAGTCTGATTTACACAGCGGTTTCACAAAGACCTGCAACATGGGGCTCCTTTAGGCTGCTCAAACTAAGTTCTGTTGTAACATCCAGTGTGGCTTGAGCGTGGCTGGTTCAAGGCACTGTTGTTGAATTCACAATGCCAAGTGGTGTGTGCAGCAATGGTTTGATGGGAGCCTTTTTGCCCTGCTTGTTTGGAGGTGGTGGTGCTGCTAGCTGGAGTAGCCCTTGCTGCTCTGTTCACCCATGTGTCTGTGTTGTACATGTAGCAGAATTGGGAATTCAGAGTAATCCCTGGAGTTTGATGCCCAGTTCAGCTCTCCAGCCCTCTTCACCATCTGTCCCTGTACAGTTGTACTGGCACCACAGCCTGAGGCAGGAACCAAGCACGGCAAGAGGGGACTGGGAGCTGCAGAGGTTGGCCCTGTTGCTGACAGGTGAGGTTATTGATCTGTATCCCTGCACAGATTGGTGATGGCCCTGTGTTTAGTGTGTGGCTGAGAGCAGTTTGTTTGCAAAGGTATTTCACAAGACACAGCTATGAAATGGCTGCTTTATGTTGTCTTGTCGTGTCAGATGGTTTGGAGTTCACTGTGGAGGTGAAGTGCAAGGGTAGAATGAACCCCCATGAGACTTCTGTGTGATTTCCCAACAAGACATAAAGAATTTCCCAGCGTTTTTCAAGGTTACAAGAATAATATAATTTCTACATCCTGAAGGGCCTGAATGCACCTGTGGAGGGGAGTCAGTGAGAATTTGAGTTTCTGCAGGGCCAGAGTAGTGCTTTTGAAGTGAGAAGAGTGCTGAGCTGCCAGCTATCCCCTGGTGTTGCCACAGTGGTGGTGATGCAAGGCATGGGTTGGTGCAGGAATGCAGAAGTATCACCCTGTTTTGCACTGTAGGGCAGTGTCTGTAGAAGCCCAGAGGGACCCATGTGTTTGTCTCAAACACCCACACTCAGATGGCTGTGGAGCCAACCAAGGGTTGCTGGTAATGGCAGCCAAGGATTGGTAATAACATATTGTGAGAAGGAACAGGATGTGGCTGGAGATGGGGGCCAGGTGGAGGTGTGCAGCACTTTTCTGGGACAAATATCCTTGTTCTAGTTCCTGGAGATAAACACAACACAAATACTGGAATGAGATTCAGAATGGGCATGGACTGTAGGGAGGGAACAAGGCCACCAACTGCCCCCAAAGTCCTCCAGCCCATTTCCAGAAAGGTCTGGAAGAACAGACTCTACATGATAACTAATCTGCATAGAAAGTGAAAAACTTGTCTCCAGGATGAAGAAATCTATATCAATCTAGAATCCATATAATCTATAAGAAAGTACCAGCCCCTCAAAGCCTGGGAGTGCCCCACAGTGACTGGAGCTTGCCCGTGCTGAGGCCTTGGAGGAGCAGTGAGCATGGTCCCACTGCAGGTGGAATGAATGGGGCCTTGGACAGGATAGGATATCTTCCACCCTTGAAAACCCCAAATCACCATTTAGAACTTCCACCTGAGGCTCCCTAGGAGAAAGGGCAGTTAATCTGAGCAGAGGCCAAATGTGCACTTCAGTGCAGCTAGTGTACTTTCCATGTTAATCATGTTAACAGATCTGCCTAAGAGTGACATGGATTGTGATAGTAAAGCTTATAGTCTTGATAGGAAGTAGCCTGATGGAGAAAAAGGATGGAAGCAAAAGTCTTACTGCTTCCTAGGTTTATGTTTTTTGTTTTGTTTCATGTTTGTTGGATTTTTTACTTCTATAAAAACATCGAAAACCTTATTTTTTCTAACAAGCATCAAATTCTAGTGCAGAGTTGTCTGAATTTTAATGGAATTAAAAAATACCAGGTCCTTTGCTTTGGAAAAGTTGCTGCTGCTTCAGCTGTGTTTTAAAGTCTAATGAGCTAAAAAGCCTCCTTTAATTTTTTTTTAATTTTTTTTTTTTTTTTCAGAAAAGAATTTGAGGAATCAAAACATCCCCACGGTGTATATTTGTTATTTGTTTCTGCATGTGTCTATATGTGCACATGTACATATAGCTGGTGATTACCTGGTGCCTAGAGAGAATATTTGCATGCAGTGAGAGCTTTTGCTGTTTTTTGGAAGCCTGCTTCCTATTTGCATTCTCTTGACTTGGATTTTCAAGCCTTTAAACCCCCAATAGGGTTTGTTATCTTGCTGAGGAGTGATCATTTTCATCAGAAGTTCAAGACTGTGTTGGGAGGAAGCCTTCATTTAACATCATTGTTTAGGTCTGGCTCCTTGTCTGCCCCAAGCAGACAATGTTTGAACAGGCGATAAGATAAGAAGTGGCAGTGATAGCCATGCTGCAGGGTTACTGGGAGGGCATGAAACAGCCTGGCCAGGGGACTTTAGAGGTCTGAATCTTGGTTATAATGGGTGATTGAAATGTTCTTCTCATGGGGTTGGCAGTTAATGTGGCATTCATGTCAGCGTGTCCCTCAGGAAAAAATGAAGTGGTTGTAGGAAAACAAAGAAAAAGCAGAGTCTGTAAAACTGGGCAGAGCATAATTTGGTTTTTTGTGTATAGCATGGGCACTTGGTGCTTTTACTGTTGAAGTGACTACATGAGACCATGTGAGGATACAGTTTTGTTCAAGAAAGATATAAAAAAATAAAGTAACAAAAAAGGATGGATGGTTAGATGAGATGCTGTGACCGGAACGTGTGAAGAAGGTTGTGTAATACAGCCCCTTAGCACAATTAAGAAACTGCAGCCAGGGCTCTTATTATCTCAATATATTAAAGATATTTGCTTTACCTTTTTTTCTTTCTTCTTTTCTTTTGTTTGCTTTTAATTTGCCTGTTTAGAAGGCTGTTTCCCTTCCAAGCCTAATACCATCTCTAACAGAAGAAGTCATCTGGAAGTTGAACACGCAGTGCAAGATCAAACTGTGTCTGCAAATAGAGAAAACGCTCATTAGACCAAGGAGGTTTTTATTTTTGCCTTAATAGGAGAAAAACCACCCCACTTAACACTTGGGAAAATGGCTGTGTTGATCTAGTATGTAGCTCCTGCAGAAAGGAGGTGGCCGTGCTCCAGTGCTCCCGTTGCTTCACTTGTGCTCAGACTCAGCTGCCCATCTGATGAGCTGAATCCACTTGTGGAGAGGCCACACATCTTCCAGGACTAGTCCAAGTCAGCAGCCACACCATGAGATGGGGCAGGTGGAACCCAGGAGAACAGGGATCTAGGCCTAGGTCTGTGTGGCTGTTTGTCAATACTCCTTTCTAGGCTGTGGTTCCTGAAGCCTTGACTCACAGTGCTGGCTCCGGGCAGTTGTTGGAGCAGCTGCTCTCTGGATGGCACTGGGGAGGAGGTTTGACTGAGCACATGCCTGGAAATGGGTGGTTGGGAGGATGTGATCAACCACCTGTCTGTAGGCTCCAGATGTGGTTTCTGGGTTAGTGGGAGAGGAAGAAGAAATAGTGGTCTTTACCAGACCTGTGAATGGAATGGATGGTAAAGGAAACTGCCTTGATAGGCTTCCTGGTATGTTATCTCCCATGAGTCAGAGCTTGGTGAGACACTCATAAAAGAGAGAATCACACGCTGAGAACGATCAGGGGAAATCCAGGGCACCACAGGTCTTCATGGTTAATGACAGCATAGTTTGAGTTCAGCAGCACTTCCCATACTTACTTCAAACTGTAAAAGTGGCTGTACATTGTATTAGTCTCAGAGTGCAGCTCTGACAGCTGTTAAACTGGTGGCAGGCGATACTGCCACCAGTATGGTCCCAGGGCTGAGTTCCCTTTGTACCACACTGCACTGGTCCCTCCACATACAAGCATGTTCCTGTCATGCTTGGACTGGAATTCCATTTTTGCCATCAGTCTGGGAACTGAAGAAGTGAGTGGCACATGCCACAAGTCAGAGACCTTGTTAAATTCCTGGGAGGTTAGATTCCCTTCAGACAGTTAGCTTGCCTGAGCTGAGCACAGCAAGGCAAACCCCTGCTCACTGATGTCTTGGGGCTGGTGGTGGATACACCTGGCAGGTTGCCTTGAACTGAGACATAGTTCAAAGGCAAGTCTGTAATTTAGGCAATTCTCTGGGCCTGGTTATATAGCAAAGGTCGAGGGCAGAGCAATTTACTGGATCATGTTTGGTGGGAGGGTGTGCACACCGTGGCTTATAAACCTTGTATCGTGACACAGTGAATGTCAGCAATCTAAATGATTTTGATGTTTTGCAAAAAATATGCACCTGTGCTTGTTAAACAAAGTTGTATTTGCTGTTCTCTCGGTGGCACACTGTAAAGGGTATGCAGCTATCAAGTCATAGTAACAGCAAAGTATTACTTTGGTGAGAAATGGTCTTTTGGGAGATCGTGATATTTCAGACAAGAAAATGTCATTTGTGTGGGCGAGATGAGCATAGCTTTTTGGAACTGCATGGTATTCTCTTCATCAGTTGAAGGTGATCGTTATTTAAAAAATCTATCATGTTACTTGACAAGGAGAGGAATAGATGTGGTTCTTGTTCCTGTAGGTGATACCAATAGAAAAAAGCAAGTGCTAGAGATGGTTTCTGAGGCAAAAGTAGTCGTTAGTGGAAAGCCTCTGAGCATGTCACCATTTGTTTTCTACAGCAACATGCAGGCAGTTGATTTAGAGCAATTGATTTTCCAGAAGGTAGATAGACCAGAGCGTTTTAATTCTAGAAAGACATGGTTTTGGCCTTTAGGAGTATAGTTAGTCTCAAGTCTCCCCAATCTGCAGAAGATGAAGGAGCTCAAGATTTTATAGGCTGAAGTAAACCAGTAGGGTAAAACTAGATGGAATAATGAATTGCAGAAGGGATTTCTGGAACACACTGGACTATCTTGCCGGTTTTGCCCCTAAGGGTTGTATTCGTTATGAAACAGCCTCTAAGTCTGTTCTTGATTGCCAAAACATTTGGAGGGAGGAAGGAGGAGAAAGGTTGCAGGAAATTAAGTCATTTCAGTCAAAGAACTGAGAATCTTAACTGCTAATTTTGTATAATATAGGTGACTGTAACAGTATTGATGTGAACAGAGTAGTTTCACTTAGCTCACATTCCTGTCCTATTATGGTCACTGTGAACTTTGACTTTATTGACTGCACTAAGCAGCAGCACAAGCAGCCCTGGTGCTGTGCAACTGGAAATTTCACTGGCAATTCCAGAATGCAGAAAGTAAAGAAAAATAACAGCCCAGTAGATCCAGATGTAAAGAAAGAAATGGTTAAGGCAGCTGTTCCCAGGCTTTAACAGTTGCATGTTTTCCAAAGTGGGTTTTTTCTTTCTTGTCTCCTTAAGCAACTTAGTAAATTAGCCTGTTTCTTTAAAAACTACCCTAATAGTTGCATCTTTTACAGAATGTTCAGTAACGATTTTTTGCTGCAAACTCACAGAAACATTGTTTTCCTTTTCCCTTTGCACTTCCCCATAGCCTTGCAGAGGTGTGGAATTCTGTTGTAGTCTGTCCCTGGCAGGTATCTTTTCCTGCTTCTTAATGGAAAAAGGCAAAAGAACTAGGATTTTGTTTACATGCTGAGAAATATGACTGGATGGGTAGGTGGGTGCAACTTTACATGTATTCTTAGTCAAAGCAAAAGTGGTTTTGATTGTTAAACTAAAAGAAACACACCCAAATTAGTATAGCTGAGTGCCCCGATATTCCATCTATTTATGTATTTTGGTGTTATCACTTTTAGTTTTATTGTTAATTTTCAAGAAGCTGAAGCTTTTCTCAAGTTTTTATTATCAAAGTACCTATTAAAAATATTTAATTTTCTTCTTTTAAGTACTAAGAGGAGTATGAAGATGAAAATCAATACTGTGTATCCATATGGGGGAACTGATTCAAGATAGTTCCTACAGAAAAAGGCTGTTCTGCAGCTGTTACTCGAAAATTCCTCTTGGTGTGGACAGTCATATTCTCTAGGAAAAGTGCTTAAGCTAAATCAGAAAACAGGCCTGTGCCTAATAAATAGATTCCCTGGGGAGCCATATAGGGAAAGCAATGGTACTCTTAATTCACACAGCCTGATTTACTTCAGAGTAACCGCCTACTTTCAAGCTTTGAGAAACCAGAAGATAAATAAAAGCTGAAAAAGACTCTTATATAAAAAATAGGTGTGCAGTTTTGGGGTGGTTTTTTTGGTGGTGTTTTGTTTTGTTGGTGGGGGGAGGGGGAAGACACTGGTTTGGGGTTTTTTTTGTAGTTTTGTTGTTGTTGGGGGTTTTTTTAACCTCAAGTCATGTGGGTTCTGAGGTATCTCTAGCTCATTTATGACAAATTTGGTGGAGTTAATCTCTGTGTTTGTCTTTATGTACCACAGGCTGTGTGAGCTTAAGGGCTGCAGAATTCAGTTTATGCCTTCCCAGCAGCCACCACAACAGGATGCATTTCACCCACCTTAGTTATTCCCATCTAAATGTGAAATGATGGTTTCTATTTGTTCTGCTGCAGATAGGATGTTTTGTGATTTTTGCATGTCTAATTGCACTGGCTGAAGTAATGAAATTCCCTCTTTTGTTTTGGAGGATAATCAGTGGGATTGCATTTGCATTGCTTATAAAATGAATCACGTAAGTGAAATTACATTGCCCACATCTCATTTTGTATCGTAAAATGTTATGTGGTGCAGCTTGTTTTCCTCCTTCCTGGGGCTTCTCATTGTGATGTTCTTTCTCTAAATTTCAAACTGCAACTCTTTGCCTTTTGTACTTGACATAGAAATTACTTTCTGCAGCGTGCTCCTACATCTGTCATGCCAACTAAAATTTTGGTAGTGCGCAACATACAGATTTGGAAGCAGCGAGTTTTCAAAGCTTTCAAGAGGAATATTGAAAAGAACATTCTGTTGCATATTAAGCATTATTCAGTATGTCTGTACAATTAGCAACAATCTCCAAGTCATAGGTGGCAATGCCTTACTACCATTCACAGATAGAAGCTGTATATTGAGAGGTTTCCACTCATTTGGCTTTGGAATTGTTTTGTAGAAAACACTGAAAGCAAAATGATTCTGTTGTTCTTCCCACTTTTCCCCTGCCTTTGTTGCTGGCACAGAGGCAAAAGTAAATGTGTTTTTAAATTGAGTTTTCTAAAAGTATCCCTGAGGTAAATTTCTATCTTGACTATAATTCATTTTTGGATTTATTTGATTTTTGGGGAGACATCTTTGGAAGTAAACGGTTTAATGCAATAAGAATAATTGCTTATTGCAGAAGCCAGTAACAGTTCTGATAAATATGAATGTCCTAGATACTCCCACTGAGCACTTTTAACTCATTAATTTGTATTATAGAAGTATAAGCAAAAAGCAAATGTTCTTAGATAACCTGTAACACTGTGGTTGCCCACATACACTCTGCGTATTAACTACATTATTGATAAAACTTCCTGATCATATATGCAGCACTGCTTCTCGTAATATTGCATAAACATGGTGTGTGTCAAATAAATGCCACAGTCAAGTTAAAGTGATGGTACAACTAAAATAGTGCTGGTTTTTATCTGTGAGATATTTTCTATTTTCTATAAGAAAACAATGGTCCTGATTTCAGCAGCCTCTGTCAGATATAAGTACTCATGGAAAATGAATGAGAGCACCAAATAATAAGAGAGATTTGAAAAAAAAATAGAAGGGGGAGAAAGCAAATCAGAATGAATTGTGTTTTTCCAAAGAGTATCTCCAGCTGGTGTTACCTTCGTGCAGCTTTCTGCTAGTGAAGATATGAGATTTTTTTTCTGCCCCACCTGCTACAGCTTTATCTGCCAAGCTTTTTCTCACTTGAACTAATGTTTGTATCTTGAAATATTGTGGAATGTATACTATTTGACCTGAAGTTTCCTTGTCATAAGTTATTTAATACTGGAGAGAGAGAAAGGCAGAGAGAGCTCTCTGGTAGAATCTTTTTAGCTGGGAATATATTTGGCACAGTGTTTTACAAATAAAAGAACCTCTTTTCAGTATCTATGGTCCAGCCCACTGCAGTCCTCTCCAATCCAGTCACCAAGGAATTGCAGCATTTTGTTGGTTGAATCCAGTTCTGTCTGGGACTGGATTTCATGTTAGATGTGTGTCAGGGAGACACTATGATCTGTAATGAAGACAATTGCACTGGAATGATAAAGAATAGAAACATTAAAGTGCTAAATTATCTCCAGCAGAATTTTAAGGCCAAAGTTGTGTCTTAGGTTTGTGTGTCTCCAGCAAAGTTTCTGTGAAAGGTTAAGAGCATATCTTAAGAGCAGAACTTGGTTTTTGGCAGTTAGATGGGGGTTCTTTAGTTTTTGTTTTGTTTGATTTTTGTTGTTGTTGTTGTTGTTGTTGTTGTTTGTTTCCTCCTCTGCAACAAAGAAAATTATATGAGATAAGTATATATTTTTCTACACACCCTGGGACTGATTCAGATCTCTCACCACTCTAGATTTAGAGGTCAAATTGAGCTTAAGACAACTGCTGTCAAAATTTTATGCAACAGAATTTCTAGGAGTACACAAATTTTAGGCCAGCTGTGTGACTACAGAGCATGAAAGCTTACCAAATTCCAGTTAACCATTTCAATGTGGTACTGAGCTTTTTGTTAACCTGGATGCTGAGTAGAGATCTGTATTTTGGTGTTGGTAGAAGGCAGTCAATAATCTCTCTATTCCTATTAGACACTAGGACTTAACTTTAGATGGAGAGCTAAATGGTGTCTGAATATTATCATCTTCCCTGTAGAAAGCTTCTTAAACCTTAGGAGGTAGACAAATGAAAAGAAACCTTTGACAAGGGCTGAAATAGTTCATATACATGAGACTGAGTGGTGGAGGCCTTTTAAGACAGCAGGGTTATTCTGAAGGGTTTTATTTAGTAGGAACATGGTGTTAGATGCTCGTGTTTTGATGGGAAGCATTTTATGACTAATACCTTCAAGAAGTTTGTTAGAGCTCAGATGCAGGAGACAATATACATCCTAACAGAGACAGATTTTTGTACTGGTTCACATACACAAATTCAAATTGCAGATAACATATGATGTCTGTCAATTTACTACTTTAAAATAGTATGTCATGCTGCACGGCTGCTAGGAAATTTCTTTTTGAGTTATATGTTCCAGTCTGTTTGTTCGCCGGTCTCCTACTAACATCAGTGACAATTTCACAGCCTGATGATGGCATTCTCTGCCTTTAGTAACTCAAAAATGGGAACTGGTGGTGTTTGCCCAGCATGAATTGCCTCTCCTTTGAACAGGCTTTTTTTGACTCAATTCCATCACCCCTGTGGAAGTCAAACCATGAGGGAGAGCAGCAGAGAGGCTCATGATTAGCAGTCTGCTTAGGAGAGGGCTAGCCCTTTGCTTGCATGGAGATTGAATTGCATCTCATCCCTTGGAGAGGGTGATATCTGCAGGTCAGGAAGCAAAATGACTGAGAAGGCTGAGGGCAGAGTTTCTGACTTGCACTGTATACTTAACTTGTGGCTTAAAGAAGAACACTTGTATTTCTTGAGCTGAAAGGCAGCAAAATTTCAAGTAGCCACTATACCTTAGACCAAATATGTACTGGGGGGAAAAGAATCAGAACTAAGCTCAAGTGGTTCTTTGCAAACACTGGGCTTAATCCTGTGGGTATCTCCACACTGAGTATTTGTTTCTGAAACATGAAGATAGATTTTAGATTTAATAGCAAATTCCAAAGAGAATGAGTTCTCAAAATTTTAGGCACCTTCAGGTCCACTTGTCCAGTTTCCCTATTACATAAGAGTTATTGTCTGCTGAATTTATAATGTCCAAGAAAATACAATGAATTATGTATATGAATTCTGTACATTTTATGACATTCCAGATTTGATTCTTAATATAAATGGGCATCAGAAATGGAATATATGCCGCAGTATGTGCTTATACAATTCTGTTTTGATAAAACCTTGTGTCCTTCTTCCCTCTGATCAGAATTGTGCTGATTTCCGAGGAAGATGGTATGTCAAGTTAGAGTAAGGCCAGTTAAATGTTGTCTGTCCTGGAGATCTACTTCTGTTTGTTTTGGGGTGCATTTTTTTTCCATTGCATTTTGGAAAAACTGTTTTATTGTTGAAACAAGGGCTAAAGCCTTCTCTATAGTTCCATCCTAGTAGTAAATCCAGCCCATTTTATGATTCCTGCAGTTGAAATGATTGGAGAGATACTACACATTAATTTAGCCTCAGTCTTGCTAAATATATCAAAATGTGGGGGTTTTCAAACCTCATTGTCTTTAAATTAACATTTGTTCTAAGCTTGGAATGCTAGATTGTACTTTCTGAGTATATTTCATGAGTTGGTCTTTGGATAGCCTATAGTAGGAAAATAAAAATCTTTCAGTGTGGAGAGCTTATTGACTTACCCTCCTAGTAGGTGCAGTTTTGCCAGCAAATAAGTTCTGTCAGGGTGGGAGAAAGACATAATTTTTAGCAGTCCCCCAATAAGAGCAGCAAAAGAATAGGGGAAAAGTGCTTCTTAATGAATTTTAATTGAAACCATACCAGCAAAAAAATGGTTTACTGTTTTATTTAAAGGAAGCTTCTGTCTGGGCCTTAGAGTGATGCTGATACTTGTATTGAATTTTTTTTTCCGGTTGTTTTACTTCTCTAACCTCTGGAAAGCCACTGATAGCTAAATTTTAAAAGGTATTTTGTTGACTTAAAAGAATTTTTTTCTGCAAAGGGATGATTAATAAGATTTTCAAAAATGCTCGAGCAGTTTCATTTCAGAATTCCCATTAGTATCAAAGGCAGAGAGGTTAGGTACTTCTGAACAGGCCAGCCAACTATTTGCTCCTCAAAGAACACCATGGAAAATTTGGATTTTAGCTTTTTCTGGGTTTATTACTGACTAGAATCTGGGATTAACAGAGTTTGGACTCTTAATTAGTTAAGGTTTAAATCACACTGAGAAGATATATTATCATAAATTCCTTATAAAGGAGAGTTTTCTTAAATTTACCCAAATGATGACAGTGGGTAATATAGGTCTTTTCTGTTTAATCTCATAAATCTCACTGGAAGTAAAACAGCTCCAGAATCTGTAATAAAAAGATCCATCATTTCCCTGCAGCTATAATTGTTGGAAGCGTTAGCAGTAAGCTGCTGAGCGGTGCATTGAATCCTCCTGTGGGTTTGTAAATGTAATTTATTTTTTTTTCCACATTGCACCAAGACACAATTAATGCCATTTCTGTAATAAATATCAGACCTCTGTTTTACAGTTTCCAGAACCCTCTAAGGCTTTGGTGGGTGACACATGTACATGGAGGTTTCCAGAAGAGGTGGGGCTTTCTAGCAGATTTGGGGTAGTCTGTTCTTAGCTATGTGTGCTTATACCAATAAAATCTACCAGTGAGGGTGTTGAAAGGTATTTGCATCCCTTTGTTTTTAGTCAGAGAAGAAACCAGATGTTGGCTTGGTGTTTGAGCATACTGGGAGACAGAGTCAAGTTAACAAAAGCATTAATATGTATGATTTAAACAATTAAAGGCTGACAGTGGCCAACTAAGGCAATACTATATTTTGGAATTAATTTTCTTTATTGAGAGGAAATTAGTATTTGGCTCTGTGTCTTCAGCATGTCTATCACAAAATCAGCTATGTGTGTATGGGCATGTAAATGTTTTTTTGACGGGGGAACTTAAAATGATACTGCATTTGTGTTCATGTTTGGAAGATTTGTAAATTAGGATATTAAATTTTTGTTTCAAAATGTAGACACATTTACATTATTTTCAGAATGTAGACACATTATTTGATGTAGTCATTCTAGTCTGCGGCTTTAAAATCTCAGTGGAGAATTGTAAGGTTGGCCTAATAGTCCTGAGGTTTGGTTTGTTTGTCTGTTTTAAATAAGAACAATTACACATCTTTTACTTTCATTCCATTTCTTGGATGCTGCCAGGCATGCTTTTTTTCTTCAGGTGAGAGACATATTGATAAATTTTAACAAAATTAATTACACCACAGGTTTCACATGATCCCCCTATTCCAGGACTTGGGACTGGCTCTAAGAGCAGCAACAAATATCACAGTATAACAAAGCTGTGAGACCTGGATACAGAAACAAAAGCACTAAGCCCTGTAGCAAGCAGCTTTCACAGAAAAACCCATTCTTTTCTCCTGAATTTTCTATGCCAGAGGGAGCATGTGTAGAGACAGAGGTATGAATTCAAAGAAAGAAAAACCTGAAGATATAGAAAATATATTGCTTTGGTTTTCCCATTTCAAAAAAATTGTCTTCCACTGCCTTAGCTGAGGAGGGGGAACTAACAGGACTAAGAAACAAGCTTCCAGAAGTGTTTTTGCAGAATATATTTGTATTTTAATGCTAAAATAAACATACCAAGCTAATTAGCTCTTGGAAGAAATATTTTGCTTGCAAATTTTGAAAATAGGAGTAGCAAGAAGAGTATGAAATTATACAAGAGGAAGCTAAACTGTAAATAAATACAATTATGACTATTCACAGGGAGTATGAGTAAGATGCTTTTTAAAAGCTAGTTGTATAGATATGTTTTAAATATGCAGTAGTTACTAGATAGGATGTCTCCAAGTGACTCCCAAAACAGAGTAAGTGCAACAACACACATGGATTTTATGTGGCACACAGACTTGAAGTCTGTGCTTAAATGGATGTATAATGAATACTTATTTAGATGTCATAAAAAATAAACCCACAAATTCAGTCACAGATATACCCAGTGGAGTAATTATTGAGATGAAAAGCCAGCATATGATGTGACACAGTCTAGGAAGGACATGGGCCCATATGTCACGGGACTATTCATGCATCTGGAGAGCCCAGGAAGAGTAAAATTACGTGGTTTTCTGTGCTGCCTGCTCACTTTTCACCTGTAGCAATGCCAGCAGAAGCAGCTTGCAGAGTGGTGGGTTGTAAGCAGGAATAATGCTGATGTGAGTTGTGGGGAGTGGGGTTGGAGGAGGGGTTTTCAGCATCTGTTAATGTTTTGTCCGGCGTTGGTGCTGCATTTGTCTGAGTGATTTACTCGATGCAAGGAACCGGATATTTTTCCTGGCTTAATGTTTAAGATTTTTATTCCATCTTCAAGGATGAATTGGTTTCTTGGGAGTCCCTCCCTAAGAGGGGATTTGGAGTCTACATATCTCAAAACCTGAGAGAGCAGGGCAGTGAATAGTCTGTGGGGTTTGGCTCTCCAGCCACAGGCACTCCCAGGGACTGGCTAACGCAGCCCAAGACCTTTATTTTCAGCATTTGAACTCACCCATGCAGAATTATCCTTTTCAATCAAAACTGACTCTTTTCAGGAAAATGGTGCTTGTGTATTTTCTGAGTTTTCTTGAAGCAGGGTCCCAGTGTGGCTGTGCCTGCAGCTGTGTCTGTAGGAGGGCTGCACTGCCCTGCTTGTCTCAGAGGAGCTTTCCAGCACTGCTGATTTATAAGACATCGTTATGAGTAACTGGTGTAGGCTTGGGCTGAAACGCACAGTTAACATGTCTGTTCTCTAGCAAGACATCCTAAATCAAGTCCTTTGCCCTTGTATATGTGAAAGGGCCAAGGTACTCCTCTTTTGTGAGTTCCTGAATTCAGCCCCCACTACCTGTTCCAGCCCCCTCAATACTGTCTGTGTTGCTCATTCTTGTTTATTTAATCTCTCGCTTTTAAAGCCAGGGTGAAATTTGCTGTCTGATGGGTGAGGACAGGGTACAACCCCAGGATGGAGCAGTCCCAGAGAGCAGCACTGGGCTCTGCTGTGTGCACAGCTGGCAGGACAAGGCAGCACTCACCCCCTGAGTTACATGAATCCACTGCCTTGGGGGTGCTGTGGTAACTGTGGGTGTGGGGAAGGGCCAGCTGGATGATACCCGAGCAAGCTAAATCAGAGCCTGGATAATGCTGTCGTTTCATGCAGCATGTGAGAAACTGCAAATTGGAGGTTTGTACCTGAGGGACTCTAAATGAGAACCACTGGTGGTAAGGGCAGTTTAGTAAAGCCAAGTATTTATCTGATAAACAAGGTTCTTCTAGAAGTGTATGAAGGTTACATTGTCCCTTCTGATTCCCGAACCCTTGTCATAAATGCATTAAGTGTGACAGATCTTACATTACTGTCATGAGCTCACAAAGCAGTCATTGCTCAACTGCCTTATGGGATTTCATTCTGGGTCTTACATAAACTTTTTTAAAAACAGCCAAGTGCCTGATTTTCTAAGGTGCAACATATCTTATGTTGTTTTCTCTTTCCTAATTACTATATTAATCCTAATATATGAACATTTAAATTATTCTGAAATACCTCTTACTGCATCTTTCCATGAGCATGCTGTTCCAAATGTGGTAATCAAATAATCTGTAAAATGTTTCAGTCTGCCATGTCAAGAAGACTGAAAAAAATGAAGTGCTGGTGGTGATGGAGAGTGTCAGTTAGCTGGATGCAGTTTTTGGAGCAAAGGTAAAGAATAAGTTGAATTTCTTAGGTATGTGCTCAGATTCAGCAGAATGGTGGTGTACAGGGCTGGAATAATTATTTTATCTGCTGTTGAACTGCACTAAGGGACAGGGCTGAAATAATTATTTTATCTGCTGTAACTTATTTTAACTGCAGTAAGGGTCAGATGCATAACTGTCAGAGAGGTTTCAGCACTGCCAGTGTGTAACCCCCAGCTGCTGGTTTGTGAGTAGATCAGAGCCCAGGAAGAATGGATGATTCTCACAGCCCAGAACCTGCTGGTGAGCAGTGTGTCACCAGGAGCTGTGAAAGAGCAGTGCCTTGCCTTCAGAGTCCAATCCTCTTGGTATTTGGCAGTGGGAAAGGTGACTTTCATATTGCTATTTGCCATGCTGTAGCTGTGGATGAAAAGAAAACTTGAGCCTTAAGGACTGGCAATAACACCACTTTTATTAAGTTTCTATTGAAGGACTATTTTGAGTAAGATAAATTGATGGACTGAACACAATAATGTTCAGTATCTCACTTCCAAATACTTAGTAGGCAAGCACTACTGAATAAGAGAAGGAAGCTAAGACGTAGAAAAAAGGTTACTTGGCAACATCATAGTGTTTGTAAAGAGGAGAAAGAAGGGTCAGGGACTTAATGAATTTTGATTATAGAATTTTCTCTGAGTAAGTCATTGCATGAATAGAAAAATCCTAAACCAGATGTCAGTGTCATACTGTAATGGGGGTTGCCTCAAGCAGAACAGGGTTTGTTTGGATGCAAACTGCAGAGAATTGCAAAAGCATAGCTTCTGTATACAAACAAAATTGGACTCCCCAGGGCAGGCAGTGCTGGTCATAGCTCAGGCAGAGATATTCTGAACAAGTTCTGTGGTGATGATGAAAGCTGGTATCTTTTTTTTATGTTGTCTGGAGTAAATACACTTGGAAGTAGGGAAATGTTGATTTGGGAACCCCCATATTTTGGAAGGAAGACACCACATAGAAAAGCAGTATGGCCTCTAGAGGATTGCAGCTCTCCCCAGCTTGCCAGTGCAAATTCAATGGGTAAGTTAAATTTTCTCTGGAATAATAACCTATTAATTTCAGACCCTTACTGAGGAAAAATATCCATTGATTGTTGGATTTTTGTCATGGGTTTCTGCAGTGCTAACCAGTTGCATGGCTCAGGTAATTGTACCTGGTTCTTTGGGTGGAATAGGAGGTACAATAACAAGCCCCAAAAAGAGTTATCTAGCAAATTCTCTTCTCTCCAGTCCAGCTGACAGTAGAATCTGTTATTAAAGTAAGCATCATCTTGGAGAGCCTGAATTTTGCAAATTGATTCAGTGGCCCATGTCAACGAGGTATGGTACTTTTATGGTAAATACAGCTTGATTGGAAAGACCTAATTACGGTACCTAGGAAAATTCAGTCTGACAAATATCTCCCCCCTACTGCTTGACCAATTAATATTTTAGCTGTGAATATTCTAACAAATATAATAAATAATTAATATCATTTAAAAATTCTAACAACATTAAATTCTAACTCAGCATATCTTGTTAGTAAGTGCGTTCACAGGGACAGTTTTCCACTGGAGACCAGGACATACCTATATGGAGTCTGATTTCTGGAAGCACTCTAAGACTCCCCAGAGCAGGGAACTGATTTGCACCCTGGAGGACGCTTCTGGTCTTTCTCACCTATGCAGAGAGCTGAAGTTCAAGGCACTGGTAGAAGTTTTCACACAGTTCAGTGTATAGTGAAAAGTAAATGCTAATTTAGTTTACAGTTCAGTAAACAAAAGTAATACTTCAAAAGGCAGTATTTTCATAAGGTTTGTGCTTTATTTTCTATTAATGATCATACATTTCATTATAACTGTGGGGATTTAGGACAAACAAATTCACAGTAATGTCTACTGGTTTTTCTTTTTAGTGTGGAGAGCAAAACTAATGAAACCTGTTTAATTTTATTTTTACTTCCAGGCACTGATTTTTGAATGCCTGTTTGTCCAAATAAGTCTTTGAACAGCATTATTTTGGGTGCTTTAAAATAGCTGGAGCTTGGTTTCACTAGCCTGATAATTTGAGATGTAAGTGGACTATTATTCTGACATAACTCCTAAATACCTCAACATTTCTAGCTGAAGCTAAGCTCTAACCATGATCAAAGTGGCACATCAATGGAATGAGTTGAAGTTTTGTGGAATTGGGATGGGATTTTCTGTGGCACTAATCCAGATACTGTGCTATTCAAGTGTTGAGCAAATCATATTATGGTAACTCTGAAGAGAAATAATTGCTATTCCAAAGCAGGCAGTGGGTTGCCTTTTGTATTTAATTTATTCTATTAAAAATTAGGGCTTCTAACCTCTAAATATGCATAAAACATTTTTCTTACCTATTATTTTTTTCTATTCTGCTTAGGAAAAAAAAAGTCACCAAAAACCAAATGACCAGACTTCTGTGATGGGTCACATGTAGTTGATAACATCAAATTACCAAATGTAGCTTGCAAATAACCAATTGATCTAGATTTTTAGCATCATTGGCTAGAGAAAAAAAAAATTATGTGGTTGCTTAGTGTGATAGCACATTAGTTCCTGGCTTTATAAATTCTGGAAGATGAGTTCAGGATTTTGTATGAGTTTAGGAAGTTGTCGCTAGACTTGGCTCTGCAGTTTCCAGCCTTCATCAAAGCACTCCTGAATGTACGTTATTGTGTGTAAACAAATACTCTGTGCTGGAATCTGCCAGGAGTATTGTCCTGGTTTAGGGCAGATTTGGGAGAAAATCTCCAAATATGGTCCCTCCAGAAAGCAAACTGAAATGGCTCCTCCCCATATTGGTCCGGGACAAAATTTCCATAGAGAAAAGTGGAAAAAACTGTTCATTCAACACCAAAGTGTTCACAAAAACAAAGAAAAGTGTTCATAAAAAATGAATAATATGAAACAACAAAACCTCTAGCCGTTCTGATGAGAGATGGCAAAACTGAGAAAGTCCTTGCTGTGGGTTGTAGCTTGGCTCCCTCAGTCTCTTATCAGCTCCTCTGGCGCTGGAAAATGCCGAGGCCCAGGCCCCAGTGGGCCGCAGGTGCCAGCTCTCGGTGCTCCTCTGAGTTTTTCAGTCCAGAGCAGGTTTAAACAGTCCCAAGAAAAAGGAAAAAAACAATCTAGAGAACTTCTCTGCCTCAACTAGCTAAAACTAAGTAAAAGCACAGGAGATCTCTGTCCCGCTGTCCGTCTGTGTTGCAGACAACACAGTCCAGGAGCAGCAATGTGGAGTAGTCAGAGCAGTTTCTGAAAACAAACTGTGCACTGCTCTTTCTTCCCCTTCACTCTCAGAACCAGTCTTAAAAGTACAGAACACAATATCCAACACAAACAGAACAGACAATCAGGGATACAAGCATCATAAAGGTCAACCTAGGACAAGTTTATATGTCCTTGAACAAAATCAGCTGCTGAGCTCAGGTGAGAGAGAGCCTGTTCCTGGCCCACCTGTGAGACCTGTAATTTCATGGCCCCTGAACCTGCTCATGTATAAGGCACAGGATGTGAAACGTCTCAGTTCAAAGCCTCCTAAATCCATTTTTTCCAATGTTTAATTACACTTCAGTAGCAGAAAGTGGCCGTGTCTTGTGTATATTTTAATCTTCCTTTCCTTACCAGGTAAGTTTTTAAGCAGCACTGTGGTCCCTCCTGGGTTTTTGGCAGTGTTGTTGCAGAGCATGGTGTGTGTCAGTAGATGTGTGGATGCTTTTGTGGAGAGAGATCTGTGCTGATATCTGAAATAATGGATGTGAGGGTTTTAACCTTGTGACTGTTACGAGATCTTTGTGTCTGCTTTAGGGTCGACCCTATCCCATATGACACTCCGAAACCAGCGGGCCACACGCGCTTTGTCTGCGTCTCAGACACGCACTCCAGAACAGATGGCATCCAGATGCCTTATGGGGACATCCTTCTTCACACGGGCGATTTCACCGAGCTGGGACTGCCCTCAGAGGTCAAGAAGTTTAATGACTGGTTAGGTAAGGAATTACTGCGTTTTGGTGACCCCAATTAACCTCTCCTGTCCAAGTGTCACTCACTGCCTCCTAATTGAATTAGGGCACTCGAAAATCTCCCCCCACCCTTACTTCACTTGTCCTCGTGTGATGTGGTGTTTCTAGCTTCAGTATAATTCTGTTAATTAAGACAAATTTAGAGATTTTGCTGTGTTTCTGCATTATCTTGGGAAAAAGATTCTGTCATTGCACGACAAGAACTGTGTAGCCCTCTGGAGTGCTGAGGGGGTGGTGGCACCTCATGCAAAGGATACAGTGTCCCATTAGTAGATGCTGGGGAGTTTTGTATCCACAGCCAAAAATTGATGCTCGCTGTATTTTGGTTTCACTATAACTTAACGCAGCACTGGAAATTACAACATACTTGGAAATGATGAAAGTCCTTCTTCCCACAATACAGCCTGACAGAATCAATAATACTGCTTGGAAGAGGAGAATTTTTTTGGGGGTGATATGCACGTGCTTGCCCCTTTGAGTTGGAGTACTGGCATTTTAACTTTGATCACGGGCAGTCAGCATCTCTTTGGTAGAATGCCTTTCATATTCTGCTGCATTTGACAGCAGGGCCCTGACAGCATATTGATAGAATAGAGGGCAATTAAATAGCAACAACAGAAGACCAAAATGAAGGAGGGGAACTTGTATGGGAAGCTTCTGTTGTAAATGCCACTGGCAGGCTGGTTGTGCACTGCCAGGTCACCTCTTACTCTAGAAATAACCAGAGCTGAAGGTGACTTGAGCAGCTGATTTTCAAAAAACATTAGAATGAATTCACAGCATTATATAAAAAATATTTCAAAGCATAGCTTTGTCATCAGGTTTTACTGCACTCTCTCTTGCCTGCTGTGTGATGGCAGCATCTCTACGTGCCTTTGATAGAATCATTTTATTGCATTGGAGTTCCTTGGCTCACCCTTCAAGAGATTTGTAAGGAACGTTTGGATTTACAAAAGAAATTTTAAATAGAAGAACTTCTACATTGTCTGTCTTGACATCCTTCTTTGTGTTTTCTTCATACTCTTCTTTTTACCTGACCTCCTGATTTCCACAACCCTATTTTAATGAGTGTTTTTTCTGCTGTGCACGTGGGAGTGGGGCTTTCTAATCATATCACTGTAACTTAGCTTTATTGTTCTTATTTCTAGAAAGTGATACTAGATTTGATAGGCTCAAAACTGTCCTTTTTCTGGGCATGTAGTTGCAGCTCCAGAGGAGGAATTGCCTTTTGGAGAGCGCAGATCTCCCTGAGTGCATTGCTAAGAGCAGTGTCTGGCCACCTGAGTTCCTCTTTGGCCCCTGAGTAATTTCACAAATGCTGTTTTGATGCAGCCAGACCCTGTGGCCAGTATTTGAAAACACTGAGTGCTGCAGAAAGCCAACCCAAATAATCTGCCAGGGTGCTTTCACCCTTCTGAGGGGACTCTTGCAGTGTTGGCCACTACTTGGCATTCCTTGTATCTGACAGGGGGTCCATGATGATATTATTTTAGCACATAGGTCCTTGGCTTAACATTCCTAACAGAAGAATTATAACCCTTTGAATAGGTTGTTCCAGCGTAGGTAATTTTCTAGGGGGCTTTCTTAGCATATGTGCATAGTTCTTATAGAGGACAATGTAGTATTTATCTGAGAAAGCAGATTTTGCAGTCAGTTTCACTGAAACTGGAAGCTTTAACTGTGTGAGGGCATGCTGGCTTTGGCCTCAGGTTTTCATATTTCAGATACAGAGAAAATATTTTTTTACATGCAGAGAGTCCACTTGCATTTTCTCACAGATATATGGCAGTACCAGTTATTAGGTTCCTGGCACAGGGTGAGACAGCAAATTGATTCACCTGTGGGAATGTTGGTGAATACTTGCTTCAGTGCATCCTCACCAGAAATCAAAACACAAATCAAAAAGTCAGGCATATCCTTTTGCCTCTCTTTTCAGACTCCTATCTGCAAAATGTGCTAATTGTGCTTAACCATTTACTATGTTATTATTTACTCTGTGTGTTGTGAAGATTTAATATTTTCAAGGATGTGAGGTAATGATGTGCATTAGTTAAAAAAATACATACCACTGGCAGGCAGGAGTAAGCAGGATTCCTTTTGCTTCCTCAGTAGCATCTTTTTTTCACCATAGTTAGTAGGAACCTTATTTCAAAGCTACACACTGAGAATTGCCATCAAATACAAGGTGATCCTTATAGAGAAATGTTTTCCTGTCTTTCATGGGTCTGGTTTTCTCTACTGGCAATTGTTTTGTGAAGCTGCAATGGAGACAAGGCATCTGTATCATTTATGTCATGAGGGAGAGAAGCCAGATCAAAGCTGGGTTGCATTCTGCAGCTTATCTTACCTGCTCTGCTAAAAAACAGGGTCTTGCTTCCATTAGAATTATATCATGGGGTAACTAAAACACAATAACTGTCCATAATTTTTCCTGGCAGTAAAGGCAAGGGGGAAGTTAAAAGATGATTATTCTGAGCTCCTGCCTTGCTTGTACTTCATTGGGCATTACATATGCCAGAGTTATACAGGGCTGAGAGCACTTAAAAACAGAGCTTAAAGCTCTGCAGTTCTATATTTTTTGAGTACTGCATCTCTTTGCAACAATTTGGGTCTTTCCCCTGGGAAAAAATGTTCAGCATCTTGTCTGTCCATTTCATTAACACTCATCCTTCTTCATTGTCTCCACAGCCAAGCCATGGAACTTGCTTTCCATACTCTCTTTCCCACTCTCTTTCCCGCTCTTCCAAGTTCTCAGCCCTTCCAGCAACTTTTGCTAGTTAAATGCTTTTGCCCTTTGGCTGTTACATTTTCATTATTGGTTTTGCATGGAAGTCATCTGGGCTTATACATTGAATAGCCTCTGTGGTCACTTAGTGATTACATACATTGGCTGAGGTAATTTATTCACTTTGTTTTGGTGTGAACATGTCCCTCGGGTCTTGTAACTGCTGTAATCGCTTGACCTTAGGGACTATTAAATGCTTTAAACACAGTTATTTTAAATTTATAATTGTTTTCATTAAAAATCTCTTGTACTAACTTAACTAATTTTGCAGTAAAAACAGCATTATATGCTGAGGAAGAATTGTGATGTTGTTCTGTGCCAAATATATTTTTTACTGAGTGTTGCCATCTTACTATTATTATCTCTGTTCATATTTTTCCCATCCATTCTCATTCAGTCATATATGTGAAATGAAATAGAAGAATATCTAATTATAGCTCTGTCTTCATAGTGCAATATTTCCTTTTCTGGGTGTTGGGAAGTGATTGAATAACTCATAAGAACTGAAGAGAAATCAGAGATAAATTCAGGCAGTTAGATCTTTAATGAGTTGATATGTTTATTTTGCTCAGTTACTATGGGTCTGATTGTGCATATCCTTGCTTGTGTGAATAATTTGAATTCAGTTCAGAAATTTTTCTCGAATAGCCCATTTTGTACTTTTTTGTTTAGTGATTATGTCATACTGTGTTCATTTTTTGGTTCTGGTGTGTTTGTTTTTCCCCTCGTGGAAGCTTTCTATTATAAAGAATATTACTGCACAAGCTGGGCAAAATCTTGCAGTGGTACACTTGGATAAATTCAGTAGGTGACCTTACTGCTGGTTACTGTCTGTGGAGCTGAAAGCTGAATTTAGCTAGGTTTTTCCTGAGTTGTTCTAGGATTTAGCAACTTGACTGTTTCATGTTTTTTAAGTCTTGCTTTTTGTTCTGAATGTTTATTTCTTTTAATTTCTTTGGGATTATGACTGTAAAAACTTTATGAATGGTTTAGTGGCCAAATACAAATGGGCTTGTACAGAGCAAATGTCTCTTTACAATATGTGCTTGCTTCTAGTGTAGACATTGTTGCTAGAGCTAAAAAAAAAGAAAAAAAAAGTTGGTTTTTTTTTTTTTTTGAGCTGTAGGTCCTTGATCATGCTATTTAAAGTAAGAAGAAAAGAATAATTATATAGTTTTAATGCAGAGACTTTCTTGTTGCACTCTGCATATGTGGATGTGGTCCTCAGCAAAGTATTGTCAATTATTTTAAAGTTCATTTTCGGGTGGCTATTAGTAACTGACAATAGCAGCATCACCTTGGAATTGCTGGTTGTTATGTGGAATAGATGACAAAATGTAAATCTGTCATTGCTCTCAGGACTATGGACAGGCACTTGGTTCCAGTCTACACTTAAATTTATGCATTAATGTTGTGGAAATTTGAAATTATATTCAAAACTGTTAAGCCAGACACCTGCCAGAATGTGTTTGATATTGAAGATAGTGTAATTTAATTTGAGAAAAAAATGAACCATACCAGAATAGTAAAATATTAAGATCAAGCTCTTTTCTTATCACTGTTTAAAAATGCAGGGTCACATTCCACTTTTATCCTTTCTCAATCTCTCTGGTCTGGCTGAGTTATCTGGCTTCATCTCCTCTCCAGGCATGGCTCATTTGGGGTTTAGAGTGTGTTGCTTTTGCTAATGTACACTGAGAACAGTTTCAGTGTGATGAAGTGTTTGTTCTTGAGGGCTTTTGCTCTGTAAAATATATATTTCTGATGTGAATTATTTTGGCATCTGACATCACAATATTTTATAAAAAAACAAACCAGTAAGTTCTAAATTTCTCCAGATTCAGAGGGGTATTAGCTCAAAGTATTCTGGGGTAATTTAGAACCAGAAGGAAGCTTGTGAATATTTTAAAGTTAAATTAGGGCAATAAAAACAAATCTCTTCCTTTTTTATAAATTGATTTATTTCTGATTTGTGTTTTTACCATCTGGAGCATATTTTGAACTCTATATTGCTCTACTTGTTATAGCTAGAATGAATAATTGACTAAACATAAAATACCATTTTGATGAACAAAACTCTGAGCACTTGAAAAAAATTGCATTCATTGCAAGTGAAAGAAAATGCTGAGGTAGCTTTAATCCTGTAAGTATGTATGAGTTTTGCACAGCTGTTCTGGGAGAGAAGGGAGCAACTCCCTGGAAAATGTATTAGTCCAATTTTGGAAACAGCTCTGTCTTCTATGATGGCCCTGGTGAGGATCTTCCTTAGGCTTCAGACACTGGGATGGGATGGAGATATTTTTAGAGGTTGAGCTGGTGCTGCTTGTGGGTTTTTCACTGATTTAGTAGTTTTCCGGGTTATGTACCGCACTCTGTCTTTACCATAAAGTTTTAAAACACTTCTTCCTAGTTTATTTAGGGTTTATTACCATATTACTACTTAAGAATATTTCCTTTGCTTTTGTCCTAACTCCTACTGTATTTAATGTCATGGTTAAATTCCCATTTGTACTTAGTTTTCAGTTCCCATATGGCTTACCTGAATTAATAATCAGTGCTCAGCTTTTATTTCCATATACCTTTTTATGATATATTATTACTAATTTTTATTCTTGTTTTTTCTTCTCAGAGGAATGCAAAAATAGTTTGAAGTTTAATTTTATTATATTTATAAAGTAGTGGAAAAATACAAACATAATGATTTTTGGTAATGCTCCATAATTTTTCTTGATGTAACCATCTATAGTGCAATGTGAAAATAAAAGTAGGAAAAAGTACAAAATTCTCCTTTTGTGCCATGGTTATTATAGCTGCTTCTTCATATTTGTCCTCTGCCTTGAGTCAGATATTAGATGCTTTGTGGGAAACAGAACCCAAAAAGTATCATTTAGAAGGTAAAATAGAAGCAATTGGATAAAATGAATGTTGAGGTAGTAAAATTTCCAATGACTAAAATGGAATTTATGCCTGAGGAGCAGTGTAAGATCATTCATATCTGATCAGTTCTTTTTTGCTCTGCTCTTGTTATTCCTGGCCATTCTTCATAAAGAGATTTCTCAAAAATCTATTTTTGCAATCTCCTAATGGTCTATAAAGAAATGGAGGGTTTTAAAACTGTGTTTGCTACTAAAGTATAAAATTCTCTTTACAAATAGCCACGGTCAGTCAAACCAAGTATAAAGGTGTTATTTGACAGCCATTAGAAAACTTGGCTCAGGTAAAATGTGCTTCCAAAGAGAATAACATTCTGGAGTGTGTGGCTTTTTATAAGTTTAAACTAATGTATTCATTCTGTAATTTTCAATGAAAGAAAGGAGCCAGTGAGCGCTGCAAAGTATTGCACAATTCTTGAATGGATTTTCAATCACAATAATTGCTTGGTCATTTCTTGGCTCTGCTTCCCTGGGCTGCTAATGTTGTCTTAGAAGGGGGGAGGGGATGATCAGGTTTCTTATAACAAGCTGTAACCAAACCAAATTTATAAAAACCCCAAAATAATTCTTCTTTTCAATTCCTCCTTTCCCACAAATCCACTTTGAAATAGAAAAGAGATTTATGGTTGCTGTATTGACCAGTCATGAAACAACTAACACCACTCAAATAGAAACTTTTATAGACATTTTCATCTGATTCTTCCTCCAGTCCTGCTGCCACAGCCAGATATTGTAATGAGAATGATTTCAGTGGAGAGCAGTCGAAGGATGGATTATTCTTTGTACACCATCAGTTTATTTCTCCACTTGCAAATTTAATGTTGCATCAAAAATACAAAGTGCAAAAATACTTCTCTCTTACATTTGCACACCATGCACACCACATTAACAATAGCTAATTAAAATAAGTCTTTCTGTTAGTAGAGCATCACATTCCAGGCTGGAAAGAACAATGGTTTCGGGGTGGAGGAGTTGCTGTGAGCGAAGAGGGGTTGGGGCTAGGGAGAAAGCACTGCGGATTTTAGTATAATGTGTAGTGTTCAAAGAAATTTTATTTCATCATAAAGATTAGCAGGCTGTGTAATTCAATTTAAAGCTGGTTGGCAGTGTTCTGTCTATTACAAAGCCTTTTTCTTTTTTTTTTATTGCCACTATTTTTTTATGTTGTATGTGACTACAAAACCTAGTAGACAGCAGGAACGATCTTTGGGTTTTGTAATTCACACCCGCCTTATTCTTTTCTGTTCTGCAAGTTATGAAATATGTGAGATTGCCTTAAACAAAATACTCTATCAATGAAATACCAACCTGGATTTTTTTTGGCTTATATATTATTTTTGTGGCCCAACTGCCACTGAAAGTGAAGACCTGCTAAAAATGTTCGATTGGGGGGGTTGAATCGAGCTTAAAACTCAAATGTTAGCATTTATTCACACTGGTTGTGGACATTATTGTGCCGTAGAAAAGCAACCTGCAGCAATTTATGGTAATGCAAGACTGGCAGACCTTTATCTTACAGTAATTGCCTATACTAGGGGTTTAATAAATGTTCCAAGAATTACTGACTTCTTTTTTTCTTAACGAAAAACAGAGAGCTGCTTATTGCTGGCTATAACCAGCCTGTGTAGCTTGTTAATTAACCCTCTTGTTGCAGTGGGCTGAGGCTGAGTGTTTGAGCTTGGGCAAATCCTGCATCTGAACGATGCATCTTGCACAAAAGGGCTGTGAAAGAGAGACCACATCTCCCAGCCACCCCTGTCATGCCTGCTAGGAGACCTTCAAACCTTAATTGCCTGTATTTAGGGAGTATATTGGTTTTGGGGGGAAGATGTTGTAGTTGTGGTCACCACTGGTGGGGAGAAAAAGAAGAGAGCCCCTTTTCCAAGAGCTAAAGGAACTTTTGTTTTCTTTGTCCTGCTCTGTCCTGGGCATGGCAGTGAATAATGGCACCTGCTCTGTAGGGTGGCTACAGGACCCTCAGGCAGCATCTTCAGCCATGGTTTGAGGTTCTGGGAGGACCCTCTGTGCTGCCTGGCCCCTTGACACCAGGCTGGGCTCACGGGAGGGCAGCATTGTGGTGGCCCTTGCACAGCTTTGGGAGGGGAGTTTCTCAGGGCTGGTGGTGGCTTTGAGGCTCAGGTCACTTCTGTGCCTCACTTCACTGAGCTGTTCTGGGCTCTTTTCTTGTCCTGCACCCCAGCTGAGAGGTGACAGTCACCAGACCCTCTCTGGCTACTGATGGTACCTTTAGTGGAGAAGGAAGAAAAGCAGCACACCAGGGGACAGCAGTGTATGGAGAGAGGCCATGCAAAGCCAACACGGGAGAACGAAATAACATCAAACTGGGGGTGGGATGGAGACTACAAAGAAAAGGGAGACAAATGAGAGCACAGGGATATAAAGTACTGGACCAATTCTTTTTCACCTGCTTTTTCCAGAGCTTTGTCTTTTCTCAAGTTAATAGAATTAAGAAATGAGAGCTCGGGAACACTCTGTACTTTAAATTTCCTGTAATTTTTGGTAGGTGAACCATGAAGACCTCAGAATTATGTGCATCTTTTCTAATGAGCCAGAAGCTTTCCCATTACAGGGGAGGTTGGATATCATAGTGCAGTAGCTCCTTTTCTCCTGAATGTTGCCATTACATTTTTTTGGTGTAACCGGCCAACACAAAGGGTTCTTGGTTTAAAACCGAGCTGCAAATGATAAAAAATTACCCACATGTC
This sequence comes from Argya squamiceps, assembly GCA_037834095.1. Taxonomy (NCBI): domain Eukaryota; kingdom Metazoa; phylum Chordata; class Aves; order Passeriformes; family Leiothrichidae; genus Argya; species Argya squamiceps. Next base: position 1,474,352 of record JBBMKD010000216.1, on the reverse strand, counting down.
ATTACTTTTCCCTGAGCTGCTCTCCCCCATATGTTACTCTGAAGGCTCCCTGCTCCCTCAGCAGCACTTGGCATTTGCCTTCACTACTGAGAGATGAGCAGAAAAGCTGCAAGGCAGACATGAAGTTTGCTGCAGCTTTGTGCAGGCGATATCTGCTGAGCATGATGGGGAAGGAATTTGCTCCTTCTGCTCTCCTCTGTCCTTGCTGCAACTTTCAGTGGTCACTAAGAATAAAATAATGCAGCTGTAGCCATGCTTGTGGTCCTGAGAGTAAAGGTCTGATGTCCCCTCATAAAACCCTGTGCAAAGTAATCCACTGTACAGAAAGCCACTCCCCATTTGCTGCCTCCTTGCTGTAAATTACAATCCTGTGCCATTAGCTGGAGTGGGGCAGGCAGGAGGGGATGCCCTGCTGTGGTGGGCACCCAAGCTACATGGGGATGGGGAAGGAAGAGCCTCTGCTCTGGTGTTGGAAGGGGTCTGGCATTGGAGCAGGTTCCCAGAGTGTGTCCAGTTAGAGTGGAAGCAGCACAGCTGTTCATAAACAACTGCTTCTGTGAGACCAGCTGTGAAAACAGGGATGCTTGCCTGCGAGACGAGAGGGCAAAACCTTAGCAGAAAGAAGAATAAATGAGGAATAAATTGTTACCTTTGTCTTAAGTGACTGAAATAGCTGCTCTCTGAATGCTTTGCCCTAATGACTGTCTCTAATTCACTGTAGTTGTCACATTATTCAGCAAAACTTAGTCTGCATATCGTGGCTTTTTACAGTAGGTTTCTCATCCTATTTTATGTTTTAAAGTCTAGAAAAGATGGCTAAAATGGCTAGAAAAGATGGCTACTCTGCAGAAAGCACACTAAGTGAAAAACTGCATGGTCCAACAATTAACCATAACTCTTAATAACACAGAAATATTTATTTGTGGACCAGAAGTCTCTGTGTCCTCTGCACAAAAGTACAGATGCTGCATGATACAGATTTTCAAGCACCTTGTGAAAATGTTGCTGTAAATTCAAATGCACAATGATAAATGTAAATCTCACACATTCATTTAACTTGACTTAAAAACATTTCTCTCCTAGGTTAGTGGCTTACAATTATCTTTGTTGAAGATCAGAGAGGGGCTTATCTCCTTGTAGCAAGGGCAGGAAAGATCAGGAGGTTTACCTGAATTCTGTCACAAATAAAAGTGTGCAAACTCTCTATTGTAGAATGGAGTTTACATTACATGCACTGTTTTTCATTTTTTCTGTTTAGTCCTGGCTTTGGAAGGACAATTAGGAGGTATTTCCACACATAGCTTTCTGCAATGAACTTTAAAGATTTGTGTTATTATAAAAACTTCAGTGTGAATTTGAATGGTGTGTTGTGAGGTCCTGGGATGCTGTAACATAAATTACAACCAATAAACTGGTAATTCAAATTCTGCAAAGCCAGTAGAAAAGAGGATGTGGCAAGAAACAGTTGCAGGGGTGAGATAGAGAACTCAGAAATCACTGGAGCCAATGTCCATAGTTTCCACTCTAAACCTTTCTCAGGGTTCAAGCTTCCATCTCTCTCACCTTTTAGTGTTTAATGCTTGTCCCTGTGCTTAAAGTCACAAGGAAGGGATCTGTGCCCTCCTGGTCAGGAAATTCCAGATGACCAGGAAAAAAACCTGCATAAGAAAGATTCAGTTCCTTGTAATAACATGATACAGCTAGAGTGATTTGGTTGTCTCTCTTAGTAGCTAAGAAACCTCTCTGTGAGCTGGGTTATTAAAAGGAATTTCCTTATGGGACTCAGGAGATTCCTGGTATCCAAGTTCATCTTGAAAGACTATAATGGAATGTTTACCTTTATTTAGAATAATAAATTTAGACATGCAGTTCAGAAAATAATGCTGGAGGTTCCTAAAGACCTGCCTGAGTATTTCAGTTGGCTGTAGTTTCTGTTTGCATTCTCTGTGCACTTTCTCTTTGTGTTCTATTCTCCATAAGCAGCTCAGAAAAGGGCCATGGATGTGGTTCTGGAACACAGTACTGTCCATGCTGTCACTTGGTTATTGGACTCTAGACGTGAAGTTTAGCTCAAGCTTTCGATTTCTGCCCTTCCAATTTAGCAAAGGAAGAAACAATTCCCAACAAGCATCAGCATTGCCGTGTGAAAATATGTTTAAAACTACCTTTGAATATCAAACTTGCTTCTTATACTTTCATGTTTACAAATAAAAGCACAAGCCTTGATCACAGGGTAAAATCTCAAAAGCAGCTAATTGCTTTAGCACACTGGAGAATGTTACATTCTCAGAGTTATTAAAAAGCTGTCATCCTGCTTTTAGGCAGTAGTTCATGCTTTTAAAGCCTTGGGGATATTTTAAAAAACCACTTTATCTTATTTCTTCTCTTTAAGTTTATTTTCCTTGTGATTATTCTTGCTATCCCTGCTTTAATCTTTCCTTTTACCCATTATGGATGTTTTTCCACTTAACACTGGTACTGATAGTTGGTTAATTATGAACCCCAGTATGTTTTGTAGTTTACCAACAATATACTCAAAAATCATAATTTTAAAGGAAGGATTTCAATTCCAGGTATAAAATCAAGAAGTTATGTAGGATAGAATGTATCATAGAAAGAAAATAGTTTTTAGAAGCTTCTTGTTTGTGTATTTTGATTTTCTCTTCATAAGGAATGCTCTGAACACCTTCCTAGGATACAGAAAAAAGGAGATATCTCAAGGGACTTTTTTCAGAAATACTGACTGGGTTCTACCAGGCCACAAGATAGAGGAAGGTGATTTCCTACTGCTTTGTGCATTTGTAGGTCTCAGAGACTTTCTTCTGAAAATGAGAAAACAAATAATGGGAACCATCTCAAAGACTTGGGAAACAGGAACATGTTTTGGTGCTCATATGTTTCCCTGGTTGGTGCATTTATTTGTTCAGATTAAGATAGGAGGGTAGATATGGGAGGATCCTGATAGGGGAGCGTGTGTTGGTCAGTCCTGTGGGCAGAAAAGGAAGTTCTGCTGCTTGTTTAAAGATTTCTGTCAATAAGGTAGAAGAATTTGGGGCAGAATCTAGATCTGGATCCTGCACTCATAATTTTAATTTCCTTCACTAGGTAGTAAAGAATTCATAGCTTGTTTCTCTTTTTAAATAAAGATTTCACTTTTTCTAGAAAATCTTGTCCGTAGCTTTCCCTGGCCTTTTGCAGTGTGAAAATCTGTGTACATTAAAATACCAAGACATTGTCTGTAATAATTATGATTAGCTTAATTACTTTCTGTATAATTGTTTCTCAAAATGACCTCCTTTTTGGTGTCTTTAATTCATTTATTTGGGGGGGGAGGGAAGACTTAATTGGAATTGTAGATTACAGAGATAAAGGGTATGTTATGGGAAATATCCAGGTCTGTTTGTGTCAGGCAGTGGAAGTTGGTTTTTATATTCTTAAGATTCGTGGAGAAAAATAATTTAAATTGATACAGTATGTGTGTGCACAAGGTAATATCAACAACCAATATATTATTTCAAAATCTGGTGAATTTCTTTATGGAGGATTAGGTTATATAGTGTGGGGGGCTCTGAAAAGAAAATAGAATTGTGTATTGATGCCTTTAGAAATATTATTTGAAGGCAATAAAATGTTCTCTGAAATTCCCTCCTGAGTGGAGAAAATAGAGTTTGTTTGCAGTAATTGCATTTTCTAGCATTTGCTTTCACGCTTTCCAATATGAGTTAAGCCAATTGGAACCTGTGATTTTGTTTTGCTTATTGGCAAAAGTACCATGTAAATTGATCTGTGTTGCATTTAGAGAGAATGCTTTGAAAATTTTGAAAGAGAGATGCCTTTCTCTTCTTAGATTTAGATAGTATTAGGGTTCATTTTTATGTTTTAGCCTAATGTAATAGTAACCAAAAATGTTTCTTTTCAATTAAGTCTAAATTAAGTCCAAGAAGGACGTTTCTACACAGCCCTGCTGGCATTGTGAAGGCAGAGCTTCATTCAGTTCCTGCTCTCAGCCTTAGTATTTGGAATTCAGTGTCACAGCCATGTGAAACCACATGATGTGCTGAAATTGGCCTAAAATTTGTCAACCCTGATTCATTAAGATCTTGATTGCAAGAGAAAAATCTAAAATTCTGTTGGACAAAGCAGAATGTATTTCTCTGTATGTACAGTGTACATGCACTACAGACCCTGAGCTGCAGTGGGTTGACAAGAGTCTCTGTTACTGTAAATATAGAGTAATTCTGTTTAGGGAAGCACCCTTCAGCTCTGCCAGACAAAAGATGTTCTCACCTGAAAATCTCTTATAAGTGAGCACCATTTCCCTTAAAGGATCCCTTAGAAAGGGCACATGGCACAGACCTGGGAGTCCTTTAGGTATTATTTTTCTGTGGAAAAGGGGAGAGGAGCAGGAACTACCATTAATGTAAGAAGCACTTGTAAAAATGAAAAGGGACAGACAAGGCTATTGCTATTTCCAGGTAGGGTGGTATCTCAGAATTTGCTAAATTTAAAGAGAAATTTAACAGCTGCCAGCTCCTTTGATTTTAAATTACGTGATTTTTTTTTTTTCCTCTTGAAAGCTCAATCTTTTAAGTTGCATAATTAAAAGCCTGAAAAGAAAGCCCTTCCAGGGACTAGCAAGCAATCTGTGCTGCTTGCGTTTCAGATTTCATAATTTTAAAGTCAATTTGGGGGGACTTTTTACACCTAAAGTTGGCAGTGCTGTGAGCTGCAAAATCTGGAGGCTTTTTTTTTTTTTTTTTTGCTTTTGAGGTTAGACAGAACAAAACCTTCAGATTCCGTTTCAAAACAAAAAAATGTCATATATTAATTGTTAAAACTTCAGTGAAGATTTCCATGTTTCAAAATAAAAAAAAAAACAGGTGTTTCAATAACAGTAGCCCAGTGAAGTTCAAAACAAGCTGGAGATCAAAACCCAGGACAAGTTATGTCAGAATAATGCTAAGGAAGCCGTGGAACAGTGAAGGGAAACAAAAGCTTCTCGCTTATGTAGTGCTACATTTTTTATTTCAACAGACAGGAGGAAGATATTAATCACAAAACAGTTACATTAGAATAATGTTATGGTTGAGACATAAAAACATAAAAGCAAGGAATTGTTACCAATGCCAGAGAGTGGTTAAATCAGACCTGTAGTCAAGTAGGTTCTGCAGTGCACTTGGCCCTGTTGCAGGGTTCATGCTGCACGTGGGGATGTTTTGGATCTCCAGTGTTGTGCAAAGTTCACTCCATTTACTTGTGGAAGAGAGAAGGAGTGGAAACACTTGGTGTTAGGGACCACTGATGTTGCACATCAGACTGCTGTGCAGTGCCTGTAGAGGTGGAGCAGCACCTGTGGTCCCTGGGAAAGGGCCCTGTGTCCCTCGGTGCTGCTCAGCTGAGTTACAGGTGCTGAGGCGAGATTCCCTCAGTGCTTCCTTGCTTTCATGGGTTTATGACTCAACCTCGGCATTACTGTAACGTAGTTTTTTGTGTTTAATGTTTCTTAGACTTGGTTTTACCATTGCCAGCATGGAAGAAATCCTAATGCATGAGTTTCAGAGGAGAAGGTAGCAGACTCTGAACCTGCTGTGTGGCTCAATCCGCAAGTGTGAGTATTAACGCTAGAGCTGTCAGGCCTTGTGAAAATTAATGAAGCCTGACGGTTACAGAGGGAAAGGTCAGAGGCAGAGCTTGCACTTACCTAACATTTCTGTTTTGTTGTGTCTAACAGTGTTTTCAACAAAGGGGAGCTTTAATGTACAAGCTTTGGATTTATCACAGGAATTCAAGGGTCTCAGCCTTTGCTTCTCCCTGTGCTGCGATCTGATGTTTTCTTTGCATAAAGGCAAAACAGTTACATTTTCATTCATCCTCTCTTCTTGCTGTGTTGCCCATGTGTGTTTTGCCTTTATTTTTTCTTCTCCAAAACTAGAGGGAAAAAAAAAAAAAGAAAAAAGAGGCATTTGAGCCGATGGTGGAATACTTTTTGCTGGGAAGATTTTGAGAGATCTTGCACTTCAGTTCTTTGTACTGTTTTAGAAGCATGCTCTGTTTTTTCTGCATGTTCTGTTTCTTACTTTTTTTTTTTTTCTTTTAATTGTTTTATTGTGTAGGTTTCTACAGACTTGGGGAACTAAACTGCACAGGATTTCATGGGCTACATTTTCAGCCAGTGTGTTGGTTGGTACCAGTTTGAGCTGTTCCATTGAGGACATTTGTGAAGGTTGACTTGATTAAAACAGCCAAAGTATTTTCATAGTCAGTTGGTCAGTCTCATCTGAGAAAAGATGCTTTTCTTACCCAGTTTTGGATCTCGGTACCTGAAGTGGGTTGTTGATGGGATAGGTCCAGCTTCTCCTGTGGAAGCTCGAGTCTTTATAACTGTACTTACACAGTGTAACTCGCTTATTGCTGTTGAAGGAGAAATAGCAGCCTTTGAGATATTCTGTCTTTGTTTTAAAAAGCTGAAAGGAGCCACTGTGTGTTAATACGGTGCTATAAATGCCGGGAAGAGAGTGACCAAGGGCTTTCCATGTGAAACCTCTCTAGGAGGAGTTGCAGAGCTGCTGACCAGAGGTGCGCTGTGCTGGTTGCCCTCAGCAGCTGCAGCTGTGGGGACTGGAAGTCTGTAGGAGCAAACCAAAATCTGCTCCTTCTGTGTTTACCCCTGGACATGTATGGGTTTGGTTATAGGAGAATGATCCACAACCAGTTTTGCACTTTTGGGGCATATGCAATATCCCATAAATTTGAGGTGATTCACTTGCACTCACATCTCCCTCCTGTACAGTTTTCCCTCTTTTTGAGGGGACTAAGATTTATACTTCAAGGCTTCTCAGCCTATTTCTCAGCATATGGCCAAAGGGTTTATGAGACTATGAAGCAGGCATGAAAAAAGCTTCGTGTTTCATGGAAGTGTTGTGTGGTTTGATTAGTTAATGCATGCGTATGCATATTCAGAACTTTGCATCAAAAGCACTTGCATATCATTTGTGTGTAAATACAGGTTTCTACTACTATATAGACAGCTAGTATCACATTATTTCTTATTCACCTACTTCCCTGTGGGGCTTGCAGGTAACAGTAGTCGAAAAATAATGTGATTTGCTATTTTTATAGGGACTGAGCAGTTAGTGTTCACTGCCAGGCACACTCCTTTTCATGTGAGACGGCTCTACAGAACTTGGGTTGTGTGACCAAACTGTACTCATATGAAGCATGCCATTAAAATGGGAATGGTTGTTCAACAGATTAAGGCTTTCTAGGATCCAAGTGCCTAAGGTGAACTTAAAGAAACCCACTGAAACAACTACTTATGTAGGCTAAAAAAAAACCCCACAACCCCCCCGGTCCCAAGCTTCCCCTCTTGTCCCATGTAATAGATATATTTAAAGTCAGTCTCTTGTTCAGCTGACACTTGGAGTGGTGTAAGTGGTTGCAGCCAGCAATAGAAGTTCTGCCTTAGCAGCATTCACAGACCCTCACTCCTTTTTTGTTACATCATTTTTCACCTGGATCACTGCCCTGATCCACTCTGCTCTGTGCCCACCAAATCCTTGTGTTGGCAGGAAGGTGTCATGACACAGGAGTAAAGGTGAACCGTAGGGGGACAAAGGTACTGTAGCTTGAGGGTTGACTTGCTAGACCAGAAGTCACAGAAATTTTCTGAGACTCCTAGATTAATGCATTTCCTGTAAACAATTCCATTTGTTTACAAGTCATTCAGATATATAACCATTGTTGCCTTTATTTGAGCAAGAGCAGTGCTGACCTTTTGGCTTCCAGAAGAAAGCAACTTGTCTAATTGCAGCATTTTCTTGATTACACTGTACCCTTGCTTATGCTGTTGAGAGCAGATGTTGAAAAACATCTTGACCAAAATAATAGATATATTTTGAAGGTACACATATGCACACCCTGTATGTGTGTGTATACACATAAATATGGATTTCAAATACTCCAGTATAAGTGATTCTACTTCACAGACTTTGTGCCCTGGTCATTTTTGGTAGTTGTAATTTTAGCCTTTTGATCTCACCTGTTAAACATTTAAGTATTTTAAATAAACTCAGTTATTATGCTGGGAGTTAATAATTGGTGTTTCTGAAGTGCTTGGCCCAGCAAACGTATCACTTTTTTTAGTTTGGAAAAGGATTCTTCTAACTGTTTTCCAGAGTCACAGTATAAATTAGGATGAATGATATTACTGATGCATAATGGAAGATTTGGTAGTTAGGAAATCAGACTAATAAAGACCAAATGTGGCTAACAAAGATTTAGTGAAGGAAAATGAGGAAAAGCCTTTCAACCCGTGTGTTGTACTGTACAGGCAGCATACACAGAGATTGATCTGGTGAAGATAAAACAAAATTACCATGGAGTAGGAGATTTTTGAAGATGACTGTTCATGTTTCCATATTAAACACAAGGTCAACAGATTATTGACAAAGGGCAAGTCTGCCAAAAGAAAACACACCAAAATATTTCAGAAATGATATCAGAGAGAGTGGATGTCACACAATGCCATAGGGCTTTCAAGAAGGAGAAACCAGAATGTGATTAATAAATAGCCAATCTGACTGCAGGTAATTTATTACTGTGATTAGTGCTATATAGTCTTTCCTCAGGGAAGAGAGAACTGAATGAGACTTCCTCTTAGTGCTGCCCTGGTTTTTGATGTGCTTGCCTTTTGAGGGGTGGTGTTGCTCATGGTGAGCTCCTGGGCCAGCACCAGAGAACAAGAACCAAAAGTGACTGGTGATGACCTGGGGGGCCTGGGTGGGGAGCAAGGCCAGGCCTTGGTACCCTTCCTGTGGCAAATACTGCAGCAGGCACAAATACAGAGCACAGGGCTTCTGGTGTGGCTGCTGGAGGATGGGGAGCCTGGGCTGGTGGCTGTCACACCCACAGCCAGCACTGGTTCCTCCCCAGCTCCTGGGCATGGGGGTGCAGCACTGCTGAGCCAGAGCTCAGGGGTGGTGCTGATGAACTTGGGTCTCTGTGAAGGCTCTTCTGCACAGCCTGTCTTGCCTCATTCCTTGGTCCTGCTGTTAGTCCTTAGTTTTTGTTGGTGGGAACATGTCCTGGGCTCCCTGGCAGCAGTGGGGAGAGGCTGTTCCCTGTCAATGCCCCCCAATTCCCCAATGCCTCCTCTCATGAAATGAGCAAGTGGAGCATCTCCTTAGTCCTAAAAATATCAGCAGCTGTCTTGACACCAGTTGCAAGAAATACTGTCTGGGATTCCCCTACAGGTTTCAGGTGCTGATATAACATGTATAATATTACATTTATATCTTTTAATAATTACTGATGTCACCATTAGTTTGCTTTTGCATGTCCTGTGTGTTTTCAAAGTAAGCCTTTATTTTTAACCCCTTATTTTTAAAATGTCAAGTTAAAAAAATATTAAGCAAAAATGCTCCGAGCTTAATTAGGCATAATATCAGTAAAACATGCTGGTTTTCAAGTCTATCACAATAAATGAAAGTGTAAAGCTTGGACATGTATCAAGTAAGATGAAGAGTTTTCTGTGTTAAAACAGGCAAATGTGGAACTTAGCGGAAACCTGAATTTAACTTCTCCATCCTTCTTCTCTGAGAATATTATCACACCTAGCTTGTTTTGGGGGATTGATTGTTATGACAAGTATATCAAATTTCATGCTGGTGGTATCTTTTATGTTTCCTGGGAGAAGAGAAAACAGCAATTTTATCTTGTGCCCAGGAGTCACAGAGAGCAGGGATTGTAGGTACGTGCCACACAGAGTTTTTAAATAAAAATACATTGCAGAGCAGCACGTAGTAGAGATGGAGAAGGGGAGGAAAGTGGGAAAGGAGTGAGTCAAAAACTGTAGAGGAGCATTTATTGCATCTCCCCAGCTTTTATTCTAATGCAGCACCACAGAGAGTTATGAATATGTACAAGCTGTATTTTGTTCAGACGTGAGGTGTCTGGTGTCTATGAAAAACATAGTCTGCTTGGTTTTTTCAGGAGATTTGTAGCTTTTTTGTTTTCTATTCAGAATGAACTGATTTTGCAAAAATTATGTTTGCAGACGTACCTTGGATAATTCCTCTTTCTGTGCTGTAGATATTGAAAAAGCAGAGGGTTTTCACTGGCTCCCCTGTAAGTCTTATTTAGGGGAAAAGTTGATCTTGTTGTATACTTTATATAGCTTTACTCTGAGACTTACTTGAAAAAAGAACCCAAATCCAAACAGTTTTAAAAGTTGAAAGACAAGTTTTAAATTAGCAAAGCCACTTCCATCTAGGAGAACTGTACTCACAAGAAACGTGTAACATCTGATTCTGTCTTCCCTGGGACAGATGATGTGAGTTCCAGAATGGGAAGATGAACCCATACATTTCTACATACATTTTACTGCCTTTATGAAAAAAAAAACCAGAGACAAACTGCTCAAAAATCTCCATAACAAACCCAACTATTTCTAAATGATTATTAGTAATAAACACCAAAATGAAGGATAAGGTATGAGGCTAAGAAATCAGGCTTATTGGGAAGGCAGTAGGAGTTAGCTTTGATGCCATCTTACGAGTGATTTTTGGCAAGTCACAGTGGGACAGATTTTGTAAAACAGCCGAACTTCTGTGAAGACACCACAGTGTGGGACTGTATTTTTAAGGGAGCTCAGCACCCAGTATGTTTATTTGGAAGATCTGGAACTGATTGCTGATACCAAGTGCTTGAAAATCTGTTCTGAACTCCAAAAATCTGCCTTTATGAGCATGATCTATGCTTCCTTCCAAACAATGGTATTAGCTCCCCTGAATTGAGGGGAGCAAAGATGTAATTCTTTACTCCTGACTCTGATGGTAAATGAATTAACCAGATTTTCCTTTGTCCTAGTTTGTCTTATTTGGCTGAGTTTTGTGGTTGCTTCTACTTCTGCTTGTGTGCTTTTTACAAGACATGAGATACTGCCATAAACATAATAACAACAATAATAATATAAAAGTACATTGCAAATGAATTGAAGCTTTGGGGAATAGGTCTTGAATAAATGCCACTGGAATACAAATTAATCCAAATAATTTAAAAAACCAACAGCCCCAGCAGTCTGCTTTGGTGCTCTCAGGGCATAGTTGGCAGCATCCTGCAGTTTCTGGTCACCTGCCTGCTCGGACACCCAGGTTCCCCACTGCAGGTCACTCCTGGGGACTGCTGGCCCTGACCTGGATTAAGGCCTCATTGTCACATTCAGGTGAATAGTCCAGCAGTGGTGTTTCATGCCACCTTTGGAGCTGGTTTTGTTGAACTCTGCAGTACAGGCTCTGTGTGCCATTCCTGTGCAATTTTTGATGCCGTTCTACTGAGTGGAGGAGGAGCAGCATCAGTGTCTTGTGCCCAGCATGGAGACGCACACCAGCCTCGGGTGTTCCACTCTGTCACTGCTAGCTGTCTGCTTATTGTGCCAGCATCGCTGGTGTGGGAGGAAATGTGCTAATTAAGTCCTCTTTTTTGTTATTTCAGGAAACCTACCATATGAATATAAAATAGTGATTGCTGGGAATCATGAACTGACATTTGATAAGGAATTCATGGCAGACCTTGTTAAACAAGATTACTACCGCTTTCCCTCTGTGTCCAAATTGAAACCAGAGGACTTTGACAATGTTCAGTCACTCCTGACAAATAGTATTTACTTACAAGATTCAGAGGTAACAGTTAAAGGATTCCGAATATATGGTGCCCCGTGGTAAGTCTCAATTTAAACTTTCTTTGCTGTTTATTACTTGAACCACAGCAGGAATCATTCCTGTTGAACCTGCATGAAGCTGCTTTGTTGCATTGCCCTGCAGAACAGCATCAGACTTAGCTGTAACCATTCTGAAACAGTTGCTTTTCTTGTTTTTTTTTCTTTTCTTTTTGGATAGATTATCTCTATTTAGCCATGTGTATGAAATAAGACAAAAGGAACTGTAACTATTTCTATTCTGCTTGGTGAATGCACTTAAACTGTGGAGTCAATACCGACTCTGTGCTTGTGGATTAACTGTGGTGGCATTTTGGGATGTATTAGGGAAACTCCATTACATCCTATACTGCTGAGCTATTTATATCTGCTGTGCTAATAGATTAGTGTGGTGGCATTTAACACCCACACAGCATAAGGGCACAAGGCAGCAGGTGCTTTAAGCCTTATTTTTGTTCAGTTCTAGGCATTGTTTTCTTTTACTTGTAAAGTTGTGATAACAAATTTCAAACCAATTCTGGTCTCATTCCACCCATGTGTCAAGCATGTCATGCAGGAAAGATTGCTGCCCAGTTTTGTGCTAAGGAGATTCTTCCTTGTTTTTTCTACATGTCATTTAATTGTGATGCCTGACATCTTTCTGGGGAGCCTTAGGTAGCACTTGTTCTAAATTCTCTTGCTAAGAACAGCCACAGTCCTTTCAGGCTTTACCAGAGAGACCTGAACTTGAGTGATGGTGATAATCATTCTGTTGCTTGGCATTCTCAATTGTCAGCAGAGCTACTGAGATGCTAATTTATGCACACCTATAAGAAGGGCTTATTATAAGCTTATAACTTATTTTTGATGTCAGGCTTGCTTTAAAGGTGAAAGTAGGAGAGGAGGGAGGGATGACAGGGCTTGAACCAGAAAATGGGACAAATCTATACATGCATTAGAAATTTTCCCCTTCATCTCATCTTTGTTGTCTTCATCAGCAGACCCTGGTAATTCGTGTGACACCACACATGTTGATGCTTCTGAGAATGCTTTTTCCTGATCATATTATGCATTACTGCTAGCTAGAAAACTCTGATCTAGCTCTGTATCTCACATTCTTGACTTGAGCTACTAATCTTTTAATTTAAGTCATAGCCTTTAGCTACTAGTTTAAATCAGCCTGACGTTGCTTAGCTAAAAAAAAGTAATGCTCTAAATCCTGCAATATCAGCAAATTGGGGAAGATGATCTTAATTCAGGTTAGGAAACATCTCCTGAAGACATTTCAAAGCAATTTTTTTGTAATAGCACAGAAGGCAGGGCACATCAGGCCTTGGGTAGTGAGGTGGGTTTGAGGCTTGCCTGCAGGCTGAGGAGCTGAGGAAGGTTTGCTGCTAAGGTTGAGATTGTGTTCAGCTGCTTTTGTATGTATGCATCAGACTTGGAGGGCCTTGCAGGCACCCAGTGATTAGGAAGTGTAGGCATATTTCCAGATTTATTTGGATCAGATTTACCTGAACTCAGCTTCCTACAGCACTGCTGGAGAGACCTGGATAACACAGAATCCAAGTCTGGAGGAGAGTGAGTTTGGTATTGTGAAGGGGAGAACCATGTGATGCACCTTTACTTTTATATTTATATGTACTGGCAATATATCATGTTCTTTTTTCTCCTCCTTTCCTTCCCAAATCTATAATGGAAATCTGTCATCCTTTTGTCTCCAGCTGCATTTAGAAGTTCTTTCAATTTGCAGGTGTACACATGGATTTAGAATGTTTGTTCTGGAATATTAAGGGACATGACATCAAGGCACTGAGTTGTCTTAGCTGTAAAAAGTGAATGGCATATGTAGCCTGACCTACTCATGGAAGACAAACTTGAATTAATCTTTCCTATAATCCATTGATAACTGGATTTTTCTGATTAGTGATGCATGATAAATGAAGCTGGATTGTTAGAAATTGACACTGAGCTCGAACCAAGTGCAGACTTCTCTCTCTTGAACGATGCTTCATTTGTGTTCACTGTGAAAAATTGTTGTCAAATCATGTTTTCAGCAACTGTTGGTGTGGAGTTGAGGCTACCATTTTCAATACAGCTTTTTAGATTGATCAGCCAGTCTGTGGTGAGTGCAGAAATGTGGTATTTTTCATGCATGTTTTCTCGCCCTCAGCCCTCCCCCCACCCCCTTTTTTTTTTTTAATAATGACAGTTTCTAGAAAATGTGAAATTTACTAGTATTTTGTATTTTAGACAGTCTTTCAGAGGGAGGAAAAGTCCCATTAGATATTAGAAAAATCTGCTCTAATTTTGTTCTGTGCCTGCAAACTGAGACAAGATGATCAGACAAGCATTTTACCACTTGTTAAATTTTTATACTCTCTCCCCTCCAATCACATCTTGCTTGATTCCTATAAATCTTCAGATTACCCCAAAGAAAGAGAATTTATGAGGTTTTGTATGTATTTATGGCCTCCTTACCCCAATTAGTTCTGTCACAGAAATGGAGCACTGGTCATTAACCCAGAAGATGTGCCAACCCTAACATGAGATAAGTTGGCATGTTCAATTTATGTCCAGTTTTGTAAGTGTTTCCAGAGGGGGAAAAAAAAAATCTCATTTGCTGAAAAAGCTACTGGTTTTAATTTAAAAAAGAAGGATAAAACCAAGAATAACAGATGTGATTCTGGAGGTTTCAGCCTGTCAGGGGTTTCTAAGAAGTAATTGCCAGAGTACTGGGAAGCTGGCTATAAGTCATCTATCTAGAAAATGTAAATTGCCAACTCAGTGTAAATACAGAAACGAAATATCAGTTCATATTCATTACATGTTATTACTCATGGTACATCTAAAAGCTTTCTAAAGACCTAAGAGAATTCAAGTAGTGGCTCCTAACTTACAATTTAGCAGGATTTGTGAGTAAAAAATAACTTACAATACATGGGAGCATTCATGTGTATTTGCAATTGGAATGTGCGGCGGTGCATAACAACAGCCTCTAAGGAGCAGAAAATTTGAATTTAGCCTGATGCTTCTGAGAGTATTAAATGGCATTAGCTGGAGGGGAAGTTGAAAAGAAGAGTATCAGCCCCTAAAAGAGAAAAGTGCAAGGGTGGGACATAAATCACATTCAGAGCTCTGCTCATTTTCTGAGGTGAAGAATGTAACTGACATTTTCACACCTTAAATAGGAGATTCTTTGATGTACCTTGAAGGAACAAAATGGCTGAAGATTTTCCATTTGGTCTGTAGATAACAATCCACAAAAACATTCCCCTCCTTTCTCTTCCTTCTGACTTTGCCCTATGAACCTGGCTTGTTTGGTGGGAAAATAATTGATAGTTTATGCAGTAAAAAATTCTGTAAGCTTCCAGTGAAAACGTTTTCTCCTTGGGAAATTTGAGATTGAGGTTTCTTATTAAACAGGACAGAAAATAAAACCAGTGATGGATTTATGAATTTTTAAATCTTAAAACTCCCTCTGTGAAGTAAACATAAGCATAACTCATACTGATGTATCTGTGGAAGGGTAAGGAGAGACAGTCTGTTTTTACTGCAGCTTTGGGAGCTGAATATGCATAAGTGAATTAGTGCAAGTTTTACTTAAATTCAAATGTTATTTTAAAATATGTGTTGTTTTTTAAAATTATATTTGAAATTGTTCATCCATGCTAAGGGCTGAATTTACCATAGTATGCTGTAGACATTTGGATACAAATATTCTCACAATGTGTGTTTTCTAATGAAGCTTTAAAAGCATTCAAACCACCAGAGAACTGCAGTTAACCGGAGCCAGAATTTGTTTAAACCACATTTTGACAGAAACAATTGTTCAGGGAGAATATTTTTCACTGTTTTATTTTGTTCCGCTGATCAGCTCTATAGGTAACTTTTGTGGTTTTTCACGTTTTTGAAAGAGACAAGTCGTTAAGAAGAAAAAGTTAGTTAAAAAGAAAAAGTATTCTGATGTACTTTATTTTGTGTGCATTGAAATTAGTGATTCTTAGTTTTATGAATAATGAGGCAATAGGCTTATGTATGGATTTTAAATTCTGTTCTGCATAAAAAATTTACAAAAAAATGTCAAAAGCTATAAGTGTAAAATAATCTAGCAAAGCAGTCCTTTACATCACTTTTAGCTGTGAAAGTATATGAACAAATTCCACTCATATCTAACAGAATGAGAACTAAATCTGGAGATCTGGCACTTTCAGCTTATGTATTTGTTTAGATACCTGGAGATATATGTATGTTTTTGAAGGAAGAAATAGGTAGTGTAAAAGCTAATTCAGTATAAATCAATGTATGTTAATGGTTAACAGAATTAACTTTATGGGGATAACTGAAAAGCACCGCAAAGGTAAAAGATGACAATCAATTATTTAAATAATGACTGAAATCTGTGATTTGCATCATTGTGATGAAAATTAATTCATCCTGAGTTAGGCTGGGAATAAAGCTCTTCCCCCCTGACAGGAACAGCAGCATTGTTCAGCAATATCCTGCACGTTTGTCAAGTTGTAGCTTGTTCGGGTCTCAAGAACAGAAGCACAAAGCTGGCCTCCCAGTTGCTTTTAATGAATACTAGTGGGTTTTTCCTATGTCCAAGAATTTGATCTGGAGGGTGATCCAGAGGTCAAGAACAAACAGCTCACTATCACTCACGTCTGCGGAGCCAAGGCTTTCATTTGCTTTTTTTAGTAACTCTAGAGGAAGTGCCTTAACTCTTTTTCAGAAGCAAAGTTTTAATTGGCATAGATAATGCAACCTTAAGCAAGCAGAGACAGGTCTAGCCATCTCCTTTAAAAATAATGTTTTGTGCAGTCTTTTCCTTTTCTTTTTAGCCCAGTGTAAAATTTGGGATTTCATTAAATGATTTTACATCAGTTTAAAATTACTTCTCTAACTCGGTTTCTTGCTCTGCTTCATTTGCAATGATATTTTAGTACAAGCAGCTTTAAGTTAGTACTTCTGCCTTGTTCTGATCAGTGTTTTCAGACTCTCTGTTTATCCTGTCAGAAAAGTGTCAGTGGGTTTTTTTTTTCTTTCCAATTATAAGTTTTGTAATGCATCATGGATTTTGCTGACAGTCTTCAAGTTCTTGAAATAGCAAGCAAATTAACAGCAGATATTGAGCGTGAGGACTGGAAAACCAATTGGCAACTCACATGATGGGATTCAGATACAGTGATGGGTTGAAATGGATCTCATTTCTTTTATTTTCATGGTCTTAGTTGGCAATTAGCTTGTGTCTAAAAAAAGGACGGATAGAAATTGGGCTATTCAGCAATAAAGTTCTTCTTTGCCATTTAGTGGTGAGGAAACTGGACAGGACTGTGTGTTCCACCAGTTTTTCAGGAATTCTGGTGTTTATGCAGTAGAAGTCAGCAACTGAGAAAATTATTGGCAAAGACTGAAGTCTCCTGTCTGTATGTTAAACAAACACACCACCACTGCAGTGTGGTTGTGTTTAAAGGTGCAGGCTTCTGTTTCATTTTTCTTGGCATTTGTCCACCAGGTCTCTCAGTTTAGAATCGAAGAATGAATTCCCCCTGGTCTAGAATTGCAGTGGTTTGTTTACATTTTTTGCCTTGTTGGGAATGTAGCTGATTTTTCTTTGGTCTCCTTGATATCAGATTCACTTCCAAGTAAAAAATTGTCCTGTTTACTTTTAAAAGCTTTCTTTTTTTTTTTTTCTCTTCCTCTCTTTTTTTTTTTTAATAGAGAGTGGGATGTTTGTAATTTTAAATACACTTGCTCGTAAGTAATTTTTAATACTGTGGTGCAAACCTGCACTATTTAATTCTTTGGACAGCTCTGCATCCTGACACTGGGGCAGATCATGAAGTCTTGATCTTTTCTTCAGGCTTCACTTTTGCAGGAATAAGAACTTTAGATTATTCATTACTGCTGTTGAAAAATAAACTGTGCCTGTTTGTGAGTGGCAATCTAGCCAGTTAAACAAGACATAAAATGGTAGCTCTCCTAGCTCTTTTGAATCTTTCTTGGTGTGGAAACAGGGATTTGAATTCTTCCACAGGAGTACAAATAAATGATTGTGGAAATCTGCTCTCAGTCTCTAGTTCTTGCTCTGTTTTCCTGTAGTTCAGTTTTTTGCCATGCAAAAAACCAGAGAGCCAGAATGAGCGTGAGCTGTGGTATGCTGATTGTTTATGGTGGCTTCCTCGTTTGTAGCTTGAAGTATGGTTGCTCAAACAGGAGGATATTTTGATAAAGAAGTTGTGCTTATACTTCTAGTTTTGCTTTGATTGGGTGTGTTTTTACCTGCCAGGAACAAGCAGTTTGCTTTCCTTTCTGAACACTGGAATACAGTGGTCACTGTGGCATTCATGTGCAAGGAGCAGGCTGGAAGCATTGACATCTAGTGAGGAGCTACCAACAGGAGGAAACAGAATACTACAGAACTCCTGATATTTTTAACTCTAGCATCAGACTTTGTCTTGGGAGGGAGTTGAAGCCCCATAAATAATGGGAGCTGGGAAAAAGGAGTTCAGGCAAGAGTTAAATCAAACCTGGAAACAGGCTGTTCTGTACTCCTGGACTCCTTGCAGTGTGTTGATGCTTGCTTGAATAAATTCTCCCATGCAGCTTCTGCACTTCAGGACTCCTGCTTTTCCATTTCCTTTCACCTGCACATGCACCATACCTCTTTGTGGTGGTCTTGTACAGAAGGGAATAAAGACAAAGCTGAAAATACCATGCTGTTAAGGTTAACTGAAAAATTACTTTGCTCTAGGACAGCCTTTACGGTAGGAGAGTGGAGAAGTAAGAGAGGGGCTTCAGCTTTGATGAGCTGACATCAGAATGGATCTTGCATTGTGTGGTGCTCTTCAAGCCTCATTACTTTCATTGCTTCATTTCCCCTATGCTCTAAGCAAGAAGAATTAGGGAGCAGGTGGATGCTTTGAGTGACAGGCAGACAGGCCTGTTGGAGGATATGTGGGTGAGTGCAATCAGGGCCTGGCTGCTTGGAGCACAGGGTGGGAGGGTTCAGGGCTCCCTGGCAGAGCTGCTCAGCAGAGGAGCCAGGACTCCACTGAGGAACTGGGCTTTGCTGTAGGGTAGGGAGATCACACATGGGATATATCTGTGGGAGGGCAGGGCCCATCCAGTTTGTGTTGGGTCTGGCTGAGCTGGAGCTCGTTTCCTCACAGCACCCTCCCAGTGCCTTGGGAGCTGGAAAGGTGTTGATAACACACCTGTGTTTTGGCTACAGCATCAGCACTTTTTTCTCCAACATCCCTCCCCTCCCTCAGTAAGTTGGGCAAGATTTTGGAAGGGGACACAGCTGGAACAGCTGAGCCATGCTGACCAAAGGAATATGCCATACCATATGACATCAGCTCAGATGTAAAACTAAGGAAAGTAGGGTATGACGTTTGATATTTACAGTGTTTGCCTTCTGGAGCAACCCCTCCATGTGATGAAGCCCAGCTTCCTGGGAAGTGAAATGAATGAAATTAGGATGGAGGAGGTGACAGGGAAAAGAAGAAGGTGGTTGGTATGTGAAACAGATGCAATCTACAAGTGGTTTGTTTCACAGTTCATCTATTTGGGACAATCTGGAAAAAATGTGGAAGAATTTACACCACAGGTAGAGATGCCAAGTAGAGCTCTCGTGATGTGATGGTGATAAAATACAATAGAAATGGAGAAGCAATTATTTTTTATTTTATTTAAATCCAAAAATAAGTAAAAAAGTAAGTGACTAGATTTCATTAGGTCCCAGTGAAGGGTAAGATTTCTCATGATAGTCTTCCAGATGATTTGGATCATATTTATCTACTACTTAGTGATCAGAATGCTAACTTTACCCTGACGTGTGTATAAAATGCTTAAAGTAATTCACAGAAGCTATGAAATAAAGCAAAAATTGCACATGCACTTTAAATAAGAGGCCACTGATTGTGAATCTGAGCATAAACATAAAGGTCAAGAGTGACAACTACATTCGTCAGATTTTCATGAAAATCTGTTCAGTAGAACAGATCTTGCACCTTATTTCAGAAGTGGTCAACACTCATGGATTCAGTTGAAAATCAATGAGACCAGTGGGTATTTATAACCACCACTAAAACATTTAGATGCTGGTCTGTATTATGGTTTGTGTACGTGTAAAATATGAGGATTGCTGACATTTCTAACACTTTGTTTTGTTTTTTCTAACACAAAATCTCAATGTGACTGAGAGCCACATTTGTGATGTGCACACAGAGAAGGCTTAGGCAGTGGTTTGCAAGCAGGAAGATGCCAACAGCTTATCCTTGTTCCTTCACAGATGTGCCTGAGCTGCACAGACCCGTACTGAGTTCAGGAGGTCTCACAAGCCACACCACCTTTGCTGCCTCCTCTGTTAATACTGCAAAGACAAGGATGTCATTTTCCAGTCTGCATGCACAGTGAACCTGGGAGAAAGCACTGGGGCTCCATTCTGTGCTCCTCTTCAGCATTTCAGATAAACACTAAACAGAATATTCCTTACCAGATGTGCTTGGCTGCTTGCCTTCCATACTGACCCTGTGCCCACAGCTACTTTGACAAAGGGAAATAATGCTTCCCAGGAAGTGATTTGAAATCACCTGACAACTCTGCCATCTTATTTATTTTGCAAGTAATGCTAGTACTTGAGTTTTGTATTTGCAGATCTGCCAGCCTGTCTGTCCTCTGCTTCTGGGGAGCTCTCACCTTCAGTTTTGCTGCATTGTAGGATGGGTAGAGCTGGCAGGAAGGTTGTGGGGTCTGGTTGTTCAGAAAGCCAGTTTATTTTTGTACATGATATGGGAATCAGTGTGTCTCACTGACAAAAGCTGGTATTTGCAGCTGCTAACTGTATTAATTGCTCGAGTCAGGTTTATTGGTTTATACCTTGAGAATATACTTATGATTGTGTATTGCCTCCAATTTTATATAAGCAATATATAAAGTAAGCTTTATGTAAGAAGGAAGGCTGTCTCTCAGTCTCTTTTTCCTGGCACAGATTTTAATGCATCTTGTTTTCAAAACTGGGAATGTAATAAATTTCAAGAAAGGTGTTCTCTTTAACACTTCTCTTGGTGTTCCATCTGGGCTGCTTGGGACACTTCCATGGCCTGCACTGCAACAAAAAGGAGAAAGGCAACCTGAGTTGCTAGTCTGAAAGCTGTAGTCCTGAAGTGTTCCCATTTTTAATATGGGATGCCCTAAAACACTGTAATCTCAAGTTATGGCTCCCTGAATTTGGTTTTTCAGTTTTTAGTAAGTTTGGCTCCTCCTTCTCTTTATGAATATAACATAAGTTTCATGTTTCTTGAGAAATCTGCAAAGTGCCATTTTAAGGAAGGTTGTCTTCCACTGCCTAACCTGCAGATCTTTTTTTTATAAACTTCTAGATTTACAGGGTTCAAGAGCATATATTGCTGCATGTTTAGAGGTAGAACATTTGGGAAAGCTTAGAAAATGACGGAGTAAACCAAGTATAGATCACTCTGCACAGCTCCTTGCAGGGCCAGATGGGGTACATGGCATCTCTGCTGGGCTGTAGCATCTGGTCCCATATTGCAGGGTTTGTGTAACAGTCAGTTCCCTATGTGCCAGTATTGGATTTCTGATCCACATATGTATAGCTGAAAAGTATAGTTGCTACAAACTTTAGGATCACCTAATATCAACCTAGAAAATCAATGACCCTGAAAGAGTGAGATGAAGGTGTGATTTGTTTCAGAGAAGTATTTTGTCATTGTTTTGTGGATTTTGGAGATAGAATATTCAGAGATACGTAGACTGATGGTTCATCTGGAAATGAGCTGTTCTAGCACACAACAGCAAGACCTTGCTGTAAGGATGTGCCTTTAGCTGATAATTACTAGCAGTCAATCTGCCTAGAATGTACACCTTTTCTTATTTATATTCCAGTCCTGTAACCTTCCCTATTCTCTTGTGCCTTTGTTCTATTAATCTACAAAACAGGGCTTGACTTGTGATTAGTCCTCAGAGGTTGTTTCTATTAATCAGGCTGCAAAACAGGTCGACTTGGATGTTCTGTTGCAAGAGCTTAATGTGCTTTCCTCATCAGCCCACAGCACAGAGCTGCTGGCGTTGTCTTAAATGGCAGTGAAATCAGTGAGGTGTCTGCTGCATTTCCTTTGTGTTTACATCTTGATTTTGTTGCTGTAGGAGGGGGAAACTAGAGGGAAATAATTACAGTCCTATAGAAATTGCATTAGAAAGTGACATTTGTGACTACATCTTGCAGGGCAGGTCCTGTCACAGCAGAACCACTGGTTACCTGTGTTTTGAATGTGAAGAACCTGCCCAGTTATAAGTGTGAGGATCAAAATTCAAACCTTGCTCACAGGTGGGACTAAGTTTTAAACTCTTTGTAGAATTTGAGGGATAAGTCTATCCCCATAAGATTCAGAGGGTTATTTAAAGGTGTATTTCTCTGCAGTAGGTAGAAAGCCAGAGAGATTTTTTGTGAAATATATATGTATATAACAAAAGAATAGTCTGAGAGCTGGTTTAATAGAAAAAAAAAGCAAACCCAAACTGAACTGTTTGTAACACTTCAGTTATTAGAACTTACCATAAAATTTGGACAATAAACAGCATGTGTAGTGAGAAACTAATCTAGTTTCATTTTAGAAGAAACTACTAACTGTAAAAATGTAATGATTTATTCCTGTAATTAAATGCAGTATTTCTTGCCTGTAGGAGGAAAGTACATATTTTAAAATGTATCAAAAGAAACAAACCAGATCGCTAGTTATTTTTTTTTATATTGTTCCTTTGGCTTTATTTCTTTTTTTCCCTCAAGTCTTTGTTGTGTTGATGACGTACCCCTTAGCCAGCTCAGTGAAGTCTGTCACTGAACTAAAGAACTGCTGTCTCTCTGGAAAAAACACTGGCCCCAAGGCAGCAGGGTTTGTCTCAGCTGCTTTGCTTGCCTCTCACTGTGCTCATGCCCATTTTTTCTGTATTCCCATGGCACATGCATCAATTTCTCCAGCGCACAAGCTGAAATTACCAGCCTTTGCAAAACTGGCCCAGGCTTGATGTCCAGTGACATCTGCACGTGAATTCTTGTTGGCTGCGCTGAGAACC
The DNA here is from genome assembly GCA_037834095.1 of Argya squamiceps. Lineage (NCBI taxonomy): Eukaryota > Metazoa > Chordata > Aves > Passeriformes > Leiothrichidae > Argya > Argya squamiceps. Next base: position 1,451,560 of record JBBMKD010000216.1, on the reverse strand, counting down.
GGTCCCTCACGGCTTCGTGCCATCATCTAGCTGCTAATTTGAAAGGCTTTGTGCTGCCTGCCCCCAGCTACAGAGTGCCTGGTTAGACTCTGGCTTTGTCCAGTTGGGCCTGTTGTAGCCTAAAGAGCGGATTTAAGTGGGGTGTGACATCTTCCTCCTGGGTGACACAACGGCTCTGGGACACGCTGTGCACCAAGCAAGCGCCTTGTGCACACCCAAGTGCCCCATGTCACAGCAGGGCAGGAGAAGGGCTTCCCAAACGAGGTTTTTCACAGCAGGGCAGGAGAAGGCCTTCCCAAATGAGGTTTTTCACAGCAGGGCAGGAGAAGGCCTTCCCAAACGAGTTGTGCTGTGTAAGCTCATCCTGCCCAGCCTTCACTGTGTGGGTGGAGCTGGGATTTTGGGGTGCCACCACTTTGTCCCTGGGGCAAACCCGAGGGCTGACCACCGCAAGGGACAGAGAGCAAAGCCATTTTTCAGAGGTTTTAGTCAACCAAATTAGTTTCTTGGACAGTTGGTATTGTCCAAGGTGACTTATCTCAATTCTAGACATAGTTAGATAACACTTTCTCAAAGCCACCACTGTGAAATTTTAGATATATTGTTCTTATTAGGAATAGAGGAGAAATAGGTGCTCTAGCATGGTTTTCTCTAGTCAAATTCCTTTTGGTAATTTAATTTTCACCAGCTATTTCTACTTTTTTTTTTTCCCCCCCTCCTTGCTTCTTTTTTCCTCCATCCTTACCATTTCCCCAATTATCAGAGAAATCAGTCTTCTTGCATTGATTCATTTCGACCAGAGTCTGGAAGGCACAGGGAATCAAATTAACTAATATTTTACTTTTGCATGTGATTAATGCTAATGCTTACAAGGAAGAAAATACTTTGCTGTGATTTAATTTTCATTCTCCAGTTGAATCCCAGTGATTTAATTTTGCAGAAGGTTGTCTCTCTGCTTATTGTCTCTTAAGGACTCATAGAAGTTAGAGATGGAAAAGGCCTATTAAATCATTCTGCTATTGCAGGATTGTCTCCTACACTATATTTTTTAATATTATGCCCAGTTTTAATGAATGAAGAAAAGCAGTTTCAGTTAATTCTTTTTGAGATTGTACCTCAGTGTAGTGAATATGTTACTAATGGGAACTAATATTCTGCTTATATACTTCCTATGTTTATTTTATTTTTTAAAAAAATACAAATTGTGCCATGTTTGATGAAATGAGCCTAAAGGTTTCTTGTACCCTTCATGATGTTACTTTTCTAGCTTTGTATCATTTATTTCATACCATCAGTCTTTTTAGTCCTTTCAGATTTTTCTCTTTTCCTCTTTGTTATTTCTGGTGAGGTGTCTGGTATTCCAGGGTATTGGTTTTGGTTGGTTGATTGGCTGGGCTGGTTTGGTTTTTTGTTTTTTTGCATTTTCACAAGAGGCTTAGAACCAAACTGCAGAATTCTGTCTTTACTGTATGATGAGGGGAGATCCTTGACTGCTTGGAACACTGATGAGGGATGGTGACTGTGTTTCACTGCTTCTGCAGGAAGTCCAGGCTTGCATCACACTATAACGTCGTGGTACAACCACGTGTGTAGCCCAGATCATCTTATTCCTTTCCTCATTCATGTTGCAAGCCCTTGCATAATTTGCTGTCAGCTGCTGCCCCTAGGTCTTTTATTTTAGCTTTACAGGTTTGGGTTTCTTCCTCTCACTGATTATTTGTGGTTTTCAATTCTCTTCAGAGGTATTAGCCTGCATTTTTTCAGAAGGAATCCCCTTTTCTTACTTAGCTCAGTGTTTCTAACCTCCTTTGGCATAATTTCTTTCCCCACTGTCTTGTTTATAACACTTCTCACTATATTGAAATCTGTGAATTTAATTAATGCACTGTTTACCCGTTCTTCCAGATCATTAATAAAGATGTTAAATAAAACTGATCCTAATACCAATCCCTGTGGCAATCTGCTAGCACCTCCCTTGTGCTGCTGCAATCTATTTATTTACAGCCCTTTAGCCACTATTCAGCTATGTGATATTCCTCATAAGCAAGCCAATTTTAGGGTTTTGAAAAGGGATTGTGTCACATTTTGCCAAAGTCTGGGTTGATACACTCTACTATATTATTTTAATCTACTGACTTGGCTGAATTTAATATATGTACAAAAATTAAATGTGATGAAATGGAGCTGTAGTTTTGGAGCACTTCGAGATCTTGGCAGCTGAGTAGCTATAATTCTCCTTTCTTAGAGCAATTACACCTCCTCCACCCCCACCCACCCCCCAGCCCAGTTACACCATAATTTTATTCTGTGCTGCATTTAGGCTTACTAGGAGAGGATTCTCAGCACTGCTCCGTAATTCACAGTGTACTGATCAGTGCCATGTCTCTCATGCTTGTCCAGGATTTGATTTTGAAGTACAAAACTGCTATAGATGGAATTGTTCTGTCAGTATTTGAATTGTCTATTGACAATTTGAATTGTCTACTGCTTGTTTGTCTGCAGTTGTCATTTTATTATTTTGTAGTTTTTATATATATATAAGTATACACATCAATTTGAAATTTTATTTATATGTTTGCAAAAGCAATAGTAAACTCTCGTCTTAATTTTAAGTGCCCACTTTCATCCTTGTGAAATTTGTAAGATTTATCTGTTTGCTTAAGTTCAACGTGGGTTAAGTGCCTTCTTGCTGTGAAGCTTGGGGGTATATCAATTGTTTAATAGCACACTGAATTTGTATTTTGTTTAAATTCAAAGACATTTAAAGTGGAATAGGAAAAATTTTGTGCTTCACAACTTCATCATGTGCATGAATAAAAACTTGAATAACAAGTTGTGCTATCCAGCAATTGAATGAAATCAATCTTGTGAGCTTTCACTTCCTCTTACTATGTTTGGCTTGATTTTACAAACTGTGCAAAACCCAATTTTTACTCTATAAATTGTAGTGTGGAGACCTTGTTTATGCCACCTCAGTTGGAATGGCATGCTCTGCAAATCACCACTGAATCACCATCTGGGATAAGAAAAGGTGTTAAAATCTGGGTCAGAGGCCTGATTTAGGTCTGTGCTAATCCAGAGCTCTACAGTAGCACAAAACCAGAGCACTTGTCACTGCCTCCTGCCTGGTGAGGGCTGGGCAGCTCTGCAGTCTGAACTGTGGTGCTGTGCTCAGGCATCACTGACCACTTGGTGCCAGGATTTCTTCCTTTTCCCTAAGCAGTGAGATGCTGCCTTCAATGACTTTAAACACAGTGATTTTGATGTCACCCTGCAAGCTTTTCAACACCACTGAAACTGGGGAGAGGAAGATTGGAGCACCACTTGATCTCAGTTCCAGAGTCATACCGAGTCTGAGCTCTGCCATATTACCCCTTAACACAGCTTCCTCCAAGTCAGCTGGGTCTCTGTTTCATTGTCCAGAGCACAATTAGGAAGTGTGTGCTCCAAATTTTCAACTGGCCAAGTTTATACTGGGTAAATGCTTTGCATCTCGTTGGTGCAGTGCTTTGATTTGGGGTTCAGGGGCTTGATGGAGTTCTAGTGTCAGGTGCACCAAAATAGGATTTACTGTGTAGTGAAACATTGGTACAGGTTGCTCAGAGATGTGGCAGATGCCTCATCTCTGGAAATATTCAAAGCCAGTTTGGATGGGGTCCTTAGCACCTGTTGAAGGTGTCCCTGCTCATTGCAGGGGGTTGGACTGACTTTGGTGTGTGATGTACATGAATTGGTACAGACTGTAGTAAGAGGTGGAACTGAATTTTTAAAGTTTGTTTGCAGACTGCTAGGCAGCTGCTGTGCATGCTGTGACTGTGCCTTCAGTTAGGAGAAACATGTGGGTGCCAGAGGGTGGAGCATGTGGATGAGGGAGCAGGGAAGGGGAGTCCCAGCTCTGACACTGTCTCACTGTATAAGGTGCAGGAAATAACTGGCTTCTTTGTTTAATTTCTCCATCTACAAAATAAGGCTAGTAACAGTTTTATGATTGCCGTTTAGACAGGAGTTTCAGCACATGAAACACTTTGAAAGTGCCAAGTATTGTTGTTAACTTATTTTTAGCAAGGTGATCCAGCAAGGTCCTGAGCAAATGCAAGCCTTTCCTCCTTGAATGATTTCAAAGGAGCCAGAGGGAGTGCTTGCCCCCTTGAAGTCTGTGTACTTGCTGGGGTGCTTGGCTGGATCATTGCACTGGAAAGTTAAGTAGGTGTCTATTTTTTGCAGGATAAGAAGGGGCGTATTTGAGATACTGTTGAAGTGGAATAGATAGCTGTGTTACTTGAAGTGGGAGCTGATAACGTGTGATTTCAGGACACTTGAAGCCCTCTTCTCCAAAAGAGGAAGGTTAATAAAAACTGTGCTCTGAGTTTACTTCCTGAAATTTCTGGCTTGGGTGGTAAATGCATCACTCATTAAGACTTAGTTTATTAAGAAAGATTGAAAGAAAGCAGACAGGCTTCAGTCTGTACTGAAGTAGATGGAGTCAGGCAAAGCCATCTGACACAGAAATACTGTGCTCTCTTGTTGCTTTCCAACCCCAGCACTGGTGGGCTCATGTGCCCTTCCTGCAGAAACTGTTCCTGGGCTAAGCCTGTGCCTGGTTGACTGCTGAAAACTTCATCTCCCAAGGCACAGATGAGTTGACAAAGCTGTGGACAATCCCAGCCTTCCTCTCCCCACCCCAAATTCCAATTTCAGCCCATTTTTTTTCCCACACAGTTGTTATGATGCTGTGTATTTTTAAAATACACTCACCTTGGCACTGATTATCTATGGGAAAGTATTGAGACTTCAGAGGAATTTAGGGTGGGCCAGATGTGAGCACCTGTGGGAAGAAATGCACCTTTGTATCTCACAAAATAATATGAATATTCATTCCTACCTACTAATAACCACCTCCTGCTCTTTGTTTAAAGTCAGACTAAGAGTAGAAGATTCAATCTTCAATGAAAAGCACTTATCAGGTATATGAGCAAAGAGTCCTGCAGTCCAGGCAGTGAAAACTGACACTGCTTCTTACCTTCTATCAAAAGCCCTGTTGAAATGTAGGGCCTGTTATTGTATATTTATCCAGGCATCAATCACAATCAAGCCTCCTGCTAGTTCATCTGTAAGGGCATTGTAATCCTATTTTTATCAGTTCCTTCCTGTACAACAGACAGTTAAAATAGCATGAGTAGGGGTCACAGATATCTTAATGGGTTCGGTTCCCAGAGATATCGGTGACCAGAGGAAGAGTTTTGCCGAAATTTCTTCCTGAGCTGATAAGGAGGATAAACAGGGCTGAGGTGCAGAGGGAGGGCACCCTGTGGGAAGTGCAGCCTTGGATGGCACCACAGAGGAGCTGCACAAAGATTAGGCAGGCAGCATTGCTTAGAGGAAAACCTCAGGAGCAGATGGAAATGAGTGCTACTGTTTGGGGAAGTTATTTCTTTTTTACAGGGTGGGATGGGTCAAGCCTAAGTGATTTTTGTAATTAATTGAACTCCTGTTTTTTGCTATTTTACTGCTTAAAAATCTACAAGTGATTATTTATGTGAAGAAAATTGAGTGTCAGTAATTGGCAACGTCATTTTTTTAAAACTTGGGACAGTATGCTGCTGACTCTTATTTAAATAGCAGCATAAAATATAATTCATTAATATTTTTTCTCTTTTTGTATATACACTTAAATATTTGCTTATTATAAAGTGATGGATTATGCTTTTTAATCTCTTTTTTTCATGTATTCCAGCTGTCTTTTGATGCAAATTATTAGAATTAATTTATAAATGAACACAGAGAATATTTTAAAATGCATTTTCTTACCAGAATGAAACCAGCTTAGGAACTGTAAATGCATAAGGAAAAAGTTCATTACAGCAAATTTTATCTTATAAGACAAAATACTACCTTTGTCTCAGCTTTTTAAACTAATCCATTGTTCCTGGTCAAGCCAGTCTTTTGAGATTACTGAGATAATGGACATAGCGTTTTATACTTTGTTTTTATTCATAAATTTTAGATAGCACTCTTCCTTTTTTGATTCCCAGGTTTTTGGGGATTTTTCCTTTTTATAATCAAGCATTAGTATGTACTCCTTATATGAACTAAAATAAAAAATATATTATCTTCTAAAAAAGCAGAAATTAACTCTGTAAAATTTTTCCAGCAAACTGTAACTCTAAGAGTTTATTCAAAGACTTTTCAGATAAGAGGCTTGACTTTTAACTTTAGGAACAAGAAAATACTGCTCTTTTTTTTTATATTAATGATTTTATTATATTAATATAAGTGTAGACTTCATGTGGGTAGTTACATCTTTAGGGTAAATGTTAAAAACAATTAGCTGTCCAAAACAGTAATAATATACTTTATACAAACTAGAATTTGTTATGTAAAAACTCAAAATAAAAATCCACGTGAATTTAAATCAGAAATGAAAGTTTGTCTCGCTACCACCATTTGTTTTTTGAATCTTAATTTCTGCTGCAAGTCTGTGAAGAGAAGCCACATGTCAAGCTACCCTTCTACTTACTGTAGTCTTTTTTTCCCCCGTTGTACCAGGGGTGGCAGCTGCTTGTGAACCTTGGGTTTATGTTTAGCTACACAATCTGAGAAGGTTTCACCAACAATGTGCTGAGGATTTTAAAATAATTTGTGCAAGAAAGCAACCAATCAGTAAAGTCTAAAATATTTTTGGAGCCTGGATGCCTTTTTCAATCAATAAAAGAGTAGAGGCGTCAGCATTCTTCCACCATGAGTAGTGAAAATTAACAACAAATAATAATAAGACATCTTATTCACTGCAAACAAACCCTGCACACACAGTAGGCTAAAATTCAGTATTCCTCTGCTTCTAGAGCTCTGTGATGCTTTCTAGAACACAGCTAGTGCCAGCAGAGATGAACACCATGGACTTGTGTCCAGGGGCAGCTCCTGGGAAGCTGCAGTTCTTGGCAGTCGGAGGGAGCTCCTGGACATGGATGGTGCTGGTACTGATGAATTCAGTCCATTGGGGCTGACAGCAGGCAGGCACTGCAGTTCAGTCTTCCCCAGAACTTCTCACAGATTTTCTTGTTTGCCTCTTTTATTTCTGTAATGGAAAGTCTCTGTGTTTTTCACCCTACCTTAAGCTGCACCAGGGAAAGTTTAGGCTGGATATTAGGGAGAATTTCTTCACAGAAAAGGTGATTGGGCACTGGAATGGTCTGCCCAGGGAGAGTCACCATCGCTGGAGGTGTTGGAGAAAAGGCTGAATGTGGCACTCAGTGCCATGGTCTGGTTGATGAGATGGTGTTTGGTCATAGCTTGGACTCAATGAGCTCAAAAGTCTTTTCCAACCTAGTTAATTCTGTGATTATTTCACAGGCACTGGCCTTTCATACAGAAGCATCATGCTGAATTGTGCATTGAAAACCTTAGATAATCAGAATTTTGTAGCAGCTGACCTTACAACATGTGCAATTAAATCTTTCTGTCTGAGGTTAGGTCAGGAAGAAATTCTGCCCATTTACAGTAATCTAGGTTTTTCTTTTGTTGCTGTTCCTAGCTATCCTTTTCAAGAGGTATTAATCATTTCTGGAGGTGTGGTATGTAAGTTGATTTAAAAGTTGCTCTATCTTTTTTTTTTTTCTTCAAGTGACAAGAAGGTGAATATCAGCTTGAGCAAAGATGTTATTCTAGTTGAAATAAATAGTGGGGGTGGAGGGGGTTCTGACTTTGATATCACAGCTTTCACTTTGGTCCTAATAATATTGCGCTTTCTTCTCACCTCACTCTAGTGGTTATACTTCAGGTGAATTCATTTTTATTTCAGAAAAAGCTGACAAGAAAGGGCAAACTTTGCAAAGGAAAAGCAACTGCTCGTTTTGATATTCTGTCCCAGCAACTAGATTTTTTTTTTTTTTCATTAGTGTGGTGATTCCTTAAAACAGCTGCCTTCAAGGCAGCAGAGCAGCACAGGGAGCTCCCCGGGCTCTGAGCACAAGATCTATGTTGTGCTGCTGCTCCATGGCTGCTGGCCAGACACACTGTGCCTGGGGAGCTGTGCAGGGGGGAAAGGCTGGTGCTAAAAGTCCAAGTGAAGTCTGCACAATGTGGTTTCTGTGCTTGATTTCTCAAATATGCAATGGGGTTGCTGAAAGTAGGCAGATGAGTGTGTCCTGCAAATTGTGGTGTGAAAAATTTCGTTTGTTACAAGAAGCTCCCCTGAATGAATGTCAGTAAATTGTGTTTGTGGAAACATGGTCTTGGATCTCCTTCTGCTCCCTTGCTGTGTTTTCACTATTCATATCTACTCTCTTACATTTTTTAATGGGGGTTTTATTTAATCATATCTAACATGCCACTAATCCTTTGTGTAAAATTTTACTACCTCTAAAGAGGATGTTACTTTGTAAGCAGAGTGGGGTCCAGAGCTTATTTCCATTGACTTCCGTGAGCATTTTGTCTAGTCTTTCTGATTCCACCTTTATGGATTTCCAATGTTTTAGTACCATTGTCATTAATGAAATGTGTTTTGCAATAATACTTCAGTAAATGTCTTGTCAATATTCACCTCAATTAAATCTTGATCCACTTTAAATCATTGGGCAGACCTCTCCTCATTTCAGTGGGAGATGAATTCTCATATCTGTAAATGACTGTCAGATCTGGGATGAGAAGACAGAGGAACGTTGTTCCCCCCGCCACCCCAGGATAAACAGGGAGATTGTTTTGATATATTTTGCAGTCAAGCAAAAGTTTAAACCTTGTATAAACCTTGCCTTGTGTGCCTGGTGTTCTCCAGCTAAAGAAAGCCATTGTGCCTGTAGAGGTTTTGGTAAACACATGCCGTAAGGTTAAATGGTAGATTATAGAACACAGAGAATGGCAAAAGTGTATTTACCCACATGCACAGCATACAGTAGCTCTTGTAAGACAGCAACTGACCCAGGAGGCCTTGGGCACAGGAATGGATTGCAGTGGCTGTGCAATATGAATACTGCAAAGAGAAGTGTGGCTGGATCTGAACAGGACTGCACTAACAGGCTGCAGGGATTTTCACTCTGGTAGTGCCAAAGGAGACTCTTGGCTATGAAGTAGTATCTGATTTTGGTATCATACTATAAAACATGGCACTTATTATAAATAAATGTTCTGTTCATCATAATGAACTATCAAATAATTACCCTATGTGAACTGCTGTTCATAATTTAGTATCTTTAAATATGCTAAAAAGTGTATCTGCTCCCATGAATACTGTGAGCTGAAGCCCCTGATAATTAAGTCATTTTGTCTTTGGGAAGAATAGAATTACCATCTAAAATATTTATAGGAAATATTTCAATGACTGTACGAAGTTCACTTTGAAATCACCATTTCCTATAGCTTGAGTTCAGCAGCAGTTAAAATATCTTTGCGTAACACCAGAAGAAGTTAAAAGTGTTATTGGTCTCTATTTTATCATAAATTCTATTGTCAGTGATAAAATTCCCAAATGTACCAAATAGAGAAGAGGGGAGAAGGAGAGCAGAAAAAAGACACTAGATTTTTGAATAAAGAAAATGGCTGATTAGTAAAGTTTGGGATTGAAATGTAGAAAAGTTGAGAAAAAAAACTAAGATGACCAGAAGTTTCGGTGCTGAACTACAAAATTGGCCTAGAATTCACTAGATGCATTTTTCAGCCCTAGATAACTTTCTGACTCTGGTCCTCTGAATCTCATCCAAAGCTCATTGAAGCCAATAGGATTTTCCCACTGATCTCAGCAGGCTTTAAATCATGTGTTTGATCCTGAAGTTCTTAGACAACAGATGAAAAAAATTTAAATACTGTACTTGGAATTCTGCCTGACTCAGGACTGCAGATTTACATTGTGAAATTCAGCATGCAGGCTCGACCATGTCTCCATCTTGATGCCAGCTTGGGCATCTAAACAGCTCATTAAAATATACTGGAGTCTCCAGGCCTGTAAGAATTTGAAAAAGGCTTTTTCTTTATGCCTACAAAGGGTCCTTCATTGTAGTTGTAGTCTGAAAAATCATGTGAATGCTGTGTTTTCCAAGTTTTTCAGCATTTCAGTATATTATTTATACAACTTCCTTACATTGAACAGGCTATCTGTTCATTATGCAGATGAAAAAGGAAAGATTAAGGATTAAAGTCATCTCCCTCTGAAATCAGTAGCATTTGCTCCTCAGTTCTGTAAAGAAAGGATGTAATTTCAAAAGTTAGTTTAAAAGACACATTCTTTTCGATAAAGGCATGGGCAATAAAGTTTTATACTAGAGGACTAAAGTACCCTTCTAATTCTGACAGCTTTTCAGCCATACAGTTACTTTTTGGAGATTTAAACACAACTATTTGAAACAGTATGTGAAATTCCTCTGAATTTCTTAAAACCTATCAAAACATTCAATAAATAATTTTAATTCAAAAAGAAATTGTTCTTGAATTTTTGCTTGTGCTTGTGGTGCAGCCAAATACAATTAATGCTTTGGGAAAGGTAAGGGAAACATCTGATCCACACTCCACCTTTATAATAAACCTATTTGTAATGTGGGTTGAAGAAGAGAGCTTTTTAAGTTAGGTTGTGTGCACTTGAAAGCATCCATGCTGAATATTTTATGTGAAGCTTGTCAAGGGCCCTTGCTAAAATAGCTTAAAAGCAGTATCACAGTTGCCTTCTTATAAGCATTGCACACAAGAAACATGCTGAAGGGTTTTCAATATTGCCAGAAGTTGATTTGTAGGTGTCACATTTTATGTGCTGTATATATATGTGCATGCTCATGTGAACAAACACCTATCTCACCACATTTTTGCAGAAGCTTTATTTTATATAATGTATGATGTCCCTTAAGGTACAGTAAATTTGGAGTTGGAGGCTTGATTTCTTTTTAAATTTATTTAAAAGTTACAGGGTCAAACTAAGCAAGAGTTCCTCAGCTCCCTATTTCCATTAAAGAAGACCAAAAGCAGCACCTGTAATCCATCCCAGCTGCTTTATACAGTAGCCTGTGAACTAACTGTACCCTTTGCAAAAAGGGCTTGTCTCTCTCTGTTGCCCATATGGGAGCCAATGAAACTGCCTTGCACCAAACATTTGACTTCTGAACAGCTGAATTTAGCTCCAGTATTAATAGACTTGCATGCACTGCACCTAATGAAAACAGGGCATATTTGGTCCTGATGCATTGTAAGACATAAAGCTACCTCTGTAAGGGTATCAATGAAAGTGGTGTATGCATTCCAAAATGTTAAACACTGTGGAAAAATGACTGACAGCCATTGCTTGTGTTTTAAACAGTTGGCTAATTCATCTGGCCAAATACACACTGCAATTCAGCAACTAGGCAGAGCCACGACAGTGAATACTGCTCCCCCTTTTATAAAATCACATTTGCAGGCAGAAGTCGAGCTGCTCTAACAATTTGATGAACAAAGTTTGGTAGGGCTTGTATGTTTCGCTACGCAAAGTGGGTCAGACTAATTCAACATGCCAAATCATCATGTTGATTTTACTGCTTGATTGTAAGTGCATAGCATAGTATGCAGCCCCTTGTCTATATGTGTATATAGGTAGATATGAAAAAATATATGGACTGTGTTGCATATAAGTGTGTTTCTGCACACGTGCATAGAGGTACTGGCTTTGTGTGTAGGAGATGTTGAGGCTGTTCCTCTAGTTTTCTGTTTGGTTTTCAAAGAGTGTTTCGGTCATATCTTCTGAATGAGAACTTTCTGAGGAAGTTTTTTTAACCACTGGGGTATTGTATAAACTGAAGTCACCATCCCAGCATCCCACCATCCCTTTTTTTTTTTTTTTTTTTCTGTAGCAGGGGAATGCTAAGCTAAGGAAATGGCTCTGCCAATGGGTCTCCAGGGGGCAGCTGTAATCTCCTGCATCCCTGGAAGAGGAAGGTTTCAGATGGATCCTGCTATGCTCTGAAAGTATATCCCCAAAATATGGTATAACTCAGTTGTGTCATCTCAGTCATGGAAAATTCTGGCCATCTGGGGCCTCAGTTTTGTACTTTCAAAGAAAACAGTTGTATAGATTACCTTCCTCAGGGGAATGTAGCCAAAATATGGTGCAGAACTTGATTTTTACCCTACCTTCTACTAAAGGTTTGTTTCCTAATGCTTATAAAAGACATCATGGTGACCTCTGGGTTTTATTGTGCTAGTCAAAATGATTTCTTCTGATGATAAAGGCAGGAGAAGGCTGAGTAACAGCTTGTATTAGAGAATGGAAGGCAGCAGGGCCTTATAAAGAGGGTAGCATGCGAAGTTTTAAAGTGGATGCTGCTAATAGAAATGCACCTTTTCATATCTTCTGTGCTCTCAGAAGCAAAGCAATATCAAAGAGCAGGACAGCAAGAGATGACTTATTGAAAAATAAATCATGGGTGAAATTTTGAGGCCTGACTTGGGTGAGAGCAGCATTTCACACAGGCTGATCCTGGTGCGGGGTGTTCCTGGGTGGAGGTTGCTGCATACCAATGCTCCCTGCTCCTTTCAGCACCAGACAGAAGGAGTCACTGCAGGGAGTGGCAGCTCTGCCTGTCTGGTGAGGTGAGGCAAACAGGAGTGGCAGAGTGAGCAGTGACTCAAATGGGAGAGAGTAGGCAATATCCAGGTGTTAATTTGTAATATAACTCCATCTATTTTTCTTCTACTGGTTGTCAGCTCTATGACATGAGCAGGCCTATAGGAAGGAGTTGCCTTTTAGAAGCAGAAGATTATTATTTCACTGCAGCAGGAAAAGGTGGTTTAGCAAAGAGAAACCCTAGTTCACAGTTTGGTCTTGAAGTCGTCCTTAGAACAATTCATTGTAGTTGATAGAAATACGTAAGTTAAAGTGAGAAATGTTACTGTGTTCTCATTCCCACTGTCACTGTAGGGGTGTCTGTAAGTTCTGAAATCCCTGTGACCATGAGGCATCATCTCTTACAAAAATGTTTTCTGAAGGATGTTTATTTTTTTACCCCTACCATCTAGGTCTCAGTCTATTAATCCACATAAAATATGTATTATGGCCATATGACTTAATCTCCTGTACCCCAGGGTGTTTATTGCTGTCAGTACCTAATAACCTGTGGTAATAAAATAAAAAATATTTGCAAGATTTGACCCTTAGTGGTGTTTTTTAATAATGTGAGTATACATATACATACGTACAAAGTTTTCTTATCTCATGCTCTATACTTCAACCTGCATGAAGTCACATAAAGAGCTTCCCCCTGTTACCATCAATACCTGGGAGTGAGCCAGGAGCCAGGGGCAAAAGTGAATTTTCACATTTGCCAGGCATGGTTCATTGGAAAAAGCAGCTCTCTTGATTTCTTGTGCCTTTGCTCATCTGTCATTGTGGCAATGCATAATGACATTTCAAACTGCTAGCATGGAAATAAGATAAAAAGTGTTTGGGACAACTGGGAAATTTCATTTAGACAGAATGTCAGACCCTAGTCTCCAGTGAAAATACTGTAGGTTTACCATGTCCAGCTTTGCAATATCATTTGATGTGAAATTAAATCAGAGGCCAGCCATGAGGAGGAAAGCATTTCAGCCTGTTCAGTTTTAGTTTGTTGTACAATTCTGGTACTCCTGATCGCTGTGCCTTGCAGGAGTAAGTTACAGTGGATAACCATTTATAGAGGTGTTTTGAAAGCATGATTCCCACAGAAATGTCTTTTAATTCCTTGCCTTGCCTTGAAGTTTGAAAAGTTTGTTAAATCTCTAAAATCCTTATTGTGGCCCTCATTGTTCCCGTGGATGGAGTTGATGCTGGCTCACAGTGATGTTGCTTTGCACAGTAACCTAACACTGATATTTCAGGACAAATAGGCACCAGCGTGGCTCCTGAATGGGTGAGTTACATGTATTCATAAGCTGTTCCATTCATTTCTCTGACATGGAAAAAAGGGTAGGGCTGCTTTCATCTGGCTGCCAACCCTTTTATCTCTAAAGAATCAAATTTCAGGAAACCTTTCTGCCTAGGTCAGAATTTCAAAGGGTCCTGTAATATTTGAAAAGTTTAACATCTTAATTCTCATAATTTTAAGGGGAACATTTCTTTTCCCACTGAGAAGGCAAAACAAAGCAGTCCCCCAAAACAACAGAGAAACCAATAAAAAAACTAAAGCAAAACACAGGTTTGGAGACGTGGGGCTTAGTAAAAATGCATTTAGTGGTACTTCACTTCCTACTATTCAGGACAGCACATTGTTAGAGCTGATGCAGTGTTTATACACATTGTGGTTATAGCTGTAGTCAGGGCTATTGTTGAAGGATGTCATACAGACATTTATCATAGTATGTCAGTAAACCCATTGTAAAAATGTCCTGGTAGTTAAATGAGGCTTAGATTTAATGAGGCTGTAAGAAAGGACCATTTTTTAATCATACTGTAAATAAGGTTCCTGTAGCAATGTCATTGGGATTAACGTGCAGGTTTTCTTTGTTTCAAAATAAGAGCAATATCTCCATGAAGTTAGGCAGGCATTTTAGGAATTTATGGCCATACTTCGACTACACAATGTTTGTAAATGAAGGTGTGACATTACAAAAAATTCAGACCTCCTTCCAATAAGCTAATAGTACAATATGGGAAATAAAATTCTAACACTAACAGAATACCATGGTGATGGTTAAGTAACACACTGTCAGTGACTGAAAACCCTCCTCAGTACTTTTTTCAAAAGGTACTCAACATAGTCCCAATTTTTTGTACTGTTCCATTTGCTAATAGTGAACTGACATAAATGTTTTTTAACACCACTGCCACTGAGAAATATAAAAATGCGGCTCATAACCATTAAGATTTTACGTATCAACATTTATGTTCCTTGTAGCTGTGAAAGCAGCCCTCTAAAACTTTAAAAGGTAGTTATTTTAACTACATTTTAGCTTTCTGCATGTGTTTTCAATCTAATGTATTTTCTGTGAAGTATAGGGGGTGTGCCTTATGTTTAAATTAGAAAGCATGAAAGTATAAGGGAAAATATAATTTTGACCATTCAAAAGGGCATTGTCAACAGCAGATTAGGATGGGAAGAGTGGCTTTATTGTTCTTCATCTAGTTGATTTACAGCAGGAGTGCACTGTTCTCTGTAAAACTGTAGCTTGATGGTAAAGCTGTGAGTTTTGCTGTCAGGGAAGCAGTTCCTGCCCTGAACAACCAGTCCTGAGCCCAGTGCTATCATTCTCCAGTCCCATATTTGGGCTGCTTAAAGTTTTGAACCCTGTAAAACCAAATAACCAAAAAGATCTTCCCATTTTTTGTCGACAAGGGTGTTATCAGTGGTCTCATCTCAGGCTCATCAGTACCACTAGAAGAGAGCAGTGCCTGTGGCAGGGAGGAACAGGGAAGGCTCAGGAGAGGAGCAGGATGTTTTCTAAGTGGTTTTGCTAACAGAGAAAAACACCTTTCTGCCAGTGTCTGTCTGTAGGTAGAATTGTGCCTGTCCACTTGCAGGGGGCAGCTGTTCCCAGGGCCACCTCGGGCTCCTGCCTGTCCCACAGCCTGCTGAGAGCTCTGGGATGGAGCACAGCAGCCCAGGAGGCTGAGTCACCCCAGTCAGAGGCACAGACCTTGGTTCTGAATCTTCTCATTCCAATTCTAGTCCTGCTGGCTTTAAGAGGAAGACCCAGACAATGGAGAAAAGAAAAAGAGGATTCAGGATGAGGATATTTGGATCCATGGCAGCAGCCAAACCCACAATACCTTTCCTTTTCCATGAAGAAAAATTTTGACTCAGCTGGGGACTTGCATGCCCTGTTAGTGTCCGAGGTTTCCCTTGTGCAACATATTTCCTTTCAGCTGCTTAAACCTTTTTGGGGGCATTGCTAGGGTAGTGATTCCAAGTGCTTTATCCTACAAGAGTAGATTCCTGCAGCTCTCTATTTAGAAGGCTATTTAATGTTAGTTCTCTATTAATTTGGAAATAATGGTGTTGGGGGGGAAAATAATTAAAATGGCTTCAGAAAGTAGTTAATTATGAAGCCTACCATGGCCTGAAGTATAAAATACATTGCAGTCTGAGAAATCATGTAGGGGAGCATTACTAAAATAATTAATTTAAAATTTTACATATATCACCCACACAGCAAATGCCTTGGCTGCTGCTAAAATGAATCCAGTGCCCTTCAAAAACTGAGCATCTCTTATATCTCCTACTCACTCCCTTTTAGATATCCTTGTTTTCTTTACTCTAGGCATGCATTTTGTGTTAAGAACATCAATTTTGGAGAAAGGCTTTGGGCAAGAAATTAAATCCTCACTGTGTTTATTTTAGCATTATCACTGTGTTTCATGGGGCCAGGGCTCAACTCATTGAATGCCTGATCTGGCTCAGGCAAAAGGTGCACAAACCTGACTCCTGCCAGTGCTGTGCTTCCTTTACCTGGCACATCATGCATGGATCTGGCTCAGGTAGTGTCAGCTCTTGTGCTGGTCTTGGAGCATTTACAGTCCTGACAACTCTCAGGGGGTACTAGAAGTGTCTCTCAGAGGGTATCAGCAGTGAGCTGGCCTTGTACCACCATGACCTCCCATCAAGGCAATCCTTTAAGTTCAGCATTCTTACACCAAATTTAGGTTTTTTTCTGTGCCACTGTGCTTGCCTAGTAGGCAAGCCAGATAGGAATTAAATATTGCAAAGCCTCACCTCTAAGTGCAGGAAAATAGCTGGTGGGTTGTGGTATTTGAGGGCAAGGGGTAGTTTGGTTTGGGCCTGGAGTTGGTTTTTTTTGTTGTTTTTTTAAATTTACTTTTGAAGAAATGAGGATTTGTCCTGTGCAGGCTCAGGTTCTGTGCTCACACCCAACCCCTACCTGTGCTCAGTGGCTGTCATCACTGTGTGGAGATTCCTGCCTCTTGTCTATCTGATTTCTGGTTGGTGCAAGTTCTTGACATCCAGTGCTTTATCAAACATAGGCTGCTTGGCACCTATTACTACTGATCTCAGCATTGCTAATAAACAGCAACATCAAGGCCATATTTTCTGGTTCCTGTCAGACCACTGCTTTCCTGGGTGAAATAAAAGTCCCATTAACATGCTCCTCCTCATCGGCCCTGACAGTTTGATTAATTAGGCCCCCTCTTTAGATGACCTCTGCACTGACACGACAAGGAGGTGAATATAAAATGAATAGTTTGCCCACATAATGGCCTATTGCAAGTTTCAGATTTTTATCAGATCAGACTGAAGTCCAGGGCCTGTATTAAAACCCCCAGTGTACAGCAATATATGGCTGTGGGTTATGAACTGCAGGCTTTACAGCATGCTTAAGGAATTAAAACCATACCAATCCCAGCCATCCTGATATATTGACTTCTTCTCTAAGAATTAATCTTTCCTTTACTCTCTTGGCCATACAATACAAATCTAATTCATTTACATTATCAAATAAAATGACCTTTTGTTTTCAAAGGATTTTTTATTGCCAGAAAATACAGTATGTTAACTCTGTGGTTATTCAGCCTCCCATAAAATACTAATGTAAAGCCATTATTCTAGTGCCACTCTATTTAAATGTCAGTCTGCCTTTCTATTATAAACCACCAGTTCATAGGCTGGTAACTCATCAGTAAAAAATTTACTTCAGCTGAGAACTTGTAATATGAGCTCACAACTTTTCTCTGAATACATCTTTTTTAAAAATACGAGTATATAATATCCCAAGGGGTGAATATGTAATTGTGAAACTACAGCATGGCTGGAGCACCTCTCCTGTGGAAACAGGCTGAGAGAGTTGAGGCTGTTCACCCTGGAGAAAAGAAAGCTCCAGGGTGACCTTCCAGCTTTCCAGTACCTAATGGGGCTGCAAGAGAGCTGTAGAGGGACTTGTACGAGGGTGTGAAGTGACAGGACAAGGGGGAGTGGCTTCAAACAACAGAAGGTAAATTAGGGTTAAATTAGATACTGGGAAGAAATTCTTTACTGTGAGGGTGGTGAGGCTGTGGCCCAGGCTGCCCAGAGGAGCTGTTGGCTGCCCCATCTCTGGAAATATTCAAGGCCAGGTTGGATGGGGCTCTGAGGAACCTGGTCCTGTGGCAGAGAGTTGGAACTAGATAGGTTTGAACGTCCCTTCCAACCCAACCCTTTCCATGGTTCTATGGATTGTAGCACCAGAAACACCAGTTGTTGTCCACTGCATGGTGCCTCTGGCTGGAGCTGCTGCTTTATGGTTCCGGGAGGAGCAGTTTCATCAGCCTTTTGAACTACACTGCAATCCTCTAGGAGGCAACTCAGGCTTTTAATAAAGTCTGTAATTTTGACTGGTGGTCACTGAGAAATACATCTTCCCTGCATCATTTTTCTGCTGTTTGCTTCCACTTAATTATTTTCCATTAACACTCTTGAGAGGAATTAGGTGTGGCCTCAGAGAGTTGTGGGGGTCAAATCTTCTTTCCCTCAAGGTAAGAACTGGGACAAACATGAATAATATTTTGTTGATCAAGTAACTGACACAGATGCAGAAGTTCTGCTATGTTGGTTTCTAATCATTCTATTATTAGAAATATTATTCTATTATTATTAGTTTTTCACCAGAGGAGTCAAATTAACTCTCCTTCAGTCTGTGGTAATCTGCATCTCCCAGAAACCTCGATGAAAGGACAACATGAAGGTGGGGGACCTTAAAATTGAATGTTGTGTAAATGACCCAGTTGTCATCAGAGTTCCTTGTTTAATCTTGAGGGCAACAAAAACAAGGGACCCATTGTTTAAACAGATCCTTTTCAGTTAAAATAATGCTCTGTTTACCTCTGTGATGCCAAATTCTCTCTCCTGTCTTTTCAGCTGCCTCTTTTTTTTTCATGACCCTTATGTTTTTTCCCTGGTCTCTTCTGTCATATTTTTCCCTTTGTGTTCACCTCTTGATCAAGTAACTGCATTACTTTAATTGATTTGCTGAATTGGCCCATCCATAAGACAGCTCCTCCAGGTAATAACCTGAAAATGTTTGCTCACATTACTGTGGCCATGCTTGAGTGCTGCAGCACTTGGAGTTCTCGTTGGTTTGGGAGTGCACTGTGCCATTTCTGCAAGTTGTTTTTCAATTTCCCTGATACAAGCAGAGCAGCAGGGAATTAATGTCTATTTCTACTATACATATGTATAAATGTATCCACACACAAGTGCACGTGTTGTACGCATCAGGTATGGGATTTTCTGTTTCCGTGAACTTCACTTGCAATCAAGTCTCCTGAGGCTTCCTGAGCTGAGAAGGTGGTGTGATATGCATTTTGAGATCCATGATCATCCCTTTCCCCAGATGACTTCAGAGAAAAAGTTTCTTGGTAGACAGAATTTGGCAAATAATGTAGCAGTGGTTTTTGATGAAGACTGGACAGGAGCTGGTAACTTTCCCTTCCTGCAGACTCCAAAGCTGGATCACGGTTTTCAGCAAAGGTGAAATTCTGAGTATGCTAGATGTTAAATTTCTGCATGAAGCAAGGTCTATAAAAAATGAAGAAAATGAACCAAACCTGCATAGCTTTCAAATAAAGGACACTTCCTAAAACTTATAATTGAACAGTAAACAAGTAAATTATGGCTTAAGACCAAGCCGTGATATTTTATACTGTACCCAAATGCCAACTAAGCATGTATTGTGACACTGGAAACTCAGTTTTCATCTGGTTAGTGACAGTAAGAGTCTTTACATCGAGCTTCAAGAATAAGCTGGAACGGAAGGTAGCACAGACTTCAGACAAACAAGAAATGCTGGGAGTATCCTGTGACCTAATTATAACTGTTTCCATTCTTTTCTGTAAATATTTAGAAGATTACGTTACAAGTTCCTACAATTAAATATTGTGGGCTGTGCGTGTCTGGAAGACTTAATGCATGTGAGCCTTGTTTGGTTTTCCTAGCAGGCATTCTGGAAAGTTTCAATTTCTTATTGAGGAATGCTAGCCAGCATTTTAAGCAAAACATAAATAAAAATAGTGATGATATTTATAGATAAACAGCACCATCTGGCAATAAGCCATCTCAGTGTCTTATTTTAAGTCATTGGAGTAGCTGACAATAATTGAGTTATTGGTAAAGACTAATGGTGAAAATCATGGAGGGCAGAATATGTGTCTACCATCTGATTGACTTTATGCAAGTTACTTAGACATGTATTCTGGCAAATTTATTCTTGGTTTAGCCAACCTAGTTCTGCACAGTACCTCTATAAACAGTGCTCTGTCTAGACTGTTCTGACCCTAAATTATTTATTACTTCTAAAGCACTTGAAAGAGTTTTTTGAAAGCCTTCAAGTTCCTGTGATTGTGATGTAGGTTTGTGCTTAGTGTGTTCCTTTGGGTTGGTTTTGGTTTATTTCTTTTTCAGAAACATCAAACTGGTATGATAATTGTGGAAATTAGAACAGGAAAAACGGGCAACTAAGCCAGAACCTAAAGGCACAAATACTCAAACCTTTTTCTTCATGGTGTTATGTGGTAGAGCTCTTCAATATAAAAAAGACATACCTTTCCTGTAGGTGTCATTAAATGTTGTCTATATTTGGAGCAGTACAGGCTGTAGATATAAACATATAAAATAGTGCTGAAACACTACATAAAAATATGTGTCTGGAATTCGTCTAGTCTGTGGCATTAATTAATGAACAAGCTATCACATCTGCTGACCCTCATAGCCTTTTGGAGGAACTACAGAGACTTTATCAGTGCTAAAGAATTCTGTTTTAAGGAGCATTCCAAATAATTAAATATCTAGAGGCTGTTTCTTAGGAGCAAGAACCAATTTCACTAATAGAGCAGGTTAACAAAACTACTTTGGAGTGTTTTATTTGTTATACTAACTTTTATCTGGCAACATTTCTTTCATAATTCACTGAGATGTAGCTTGTTTGTTTTAAAGGCTGACATGTTTCTGTTAATATTTTCCAAATGCTGCCTTTACAAATATATAAAATATTCAACAGAAACTACTGGATGTAATTAGACCTGTTCAGATTTTGCTTTTTTACATGTCAAACACAGATGTCAGTCCTACCCCAGTGGATTGGAGAGATGCACTATTAAGTGTGTGTTGGTGGAGAGATCTTTCCTATTTTTTTTTTCTCTACTTTAATGTGTGTTGTCATCACAGAAGCAGAACTGTTAGTAAAAGCCTCTCCCAGACTGACCTGGGGTGGAAGCTTTGTCAATTTACATTTCCTGCACAGATGATAAGAGGAATGTAAAAAATTAATTTAAGATGTGGTAAAATAGCATACTATGATCACGCTTACTGTAAGAAATCAAGAATCCAAGCATCATTCTTAAACATGCACATGCTTTGTTGAGCAAAATTGAATCAAAATTTTAGACAGCTGCTTTTTTTTTCTTTTGTTTTCTCTTTCCCCTGGCATGTCCCTGGGAACAGACATTTGATTTATGTTGTGATGAGCTACAGAACCAGAGAGCTCCTTCCTTTAGACAGATATTTTAAGATTCTCTGTGTTTTTATGAAGACCACAAAATTTTACCAGAAGAGCTTGAGTCATTTAAATTCTTTTCAGTACTGCAGCATCCTTTGGTGCTTCAAGGGTGCATGCACCCTGCACTGGGAGGCAGTATGGGAATGAAGGAGTGCATGTGCTCACTCCAGAATGAGAAGCAGTTCTACAAGTCAGTGCAGGATGTACCCTGTAGGTCTGAGCTGCTGCCACAGTGCAATATCACTGTCAAGTGGGGAAGCACCCTGTACTTAATGTATGGATCCATTTGAGTCTGGTCCTAACTTAAACTGCGTCTATCCTTCAAGCCAGCCCCAACTATATGCAGCACAGAAATATGTAAGGTCTGATATGTTCTATTCGTAGGCCTTTGTAATTCTGCTCTTTTTAAAAGTACAATGAAATTAGCCCTTGAGTCAAGTTTGAATTATTTTCATATTTTGGGGATATTAAAATATCTCCCAGATCTCATTAAGTAAAGCCCTAAATAAAATAATTGCAATACAGTTAGGGATTGGAAAGCCTCAGAAGGTTTGGAGGAAATTTCCTCTTTGATGAGTAATTCGGATACTTAAGCAAAGGTTGTCTGGATCATAAGCTTGAGAAATTCACCAACTCCCTTCCTCTCCTTTCCAGTATCCACTGGCTTCCTGGAGGTGTTCACTGCTCTGCTTCATTGTGTTCTCTACTGCTGTCCTCTGGGAGCCCTGTGCTCTGCATCCTGCTGTCCTCAGTGTCCTGTGATCCTCTGGGACATTACTGGGGTTTCAGCCTCCTGCCTGTCTGCTCCTTTGCTCTCAAGTCTCTTAAACCCTGGTGTATTTTTATGTGTTTCTTTACTCAATTTCTTTTGGTTTTCTTTTTATTAAAACATGTCTTCCCCACAGATGAGTGTTCCAGTATTATACTGTCTATATAATACTATATAATACAATATATATAAAAATATATATAATATATATACTATATATATGCTATATATATAGTATATATATAATATAATATATAATACTGTCTTCCCCACAGATGAGTGTTCCAGTATTATACTGTCTATATAATACTATATAACATAATATATATAATATATATATAAAATATACATACACTATATATATAGTGTATTAATATAATATAATATAATATAATATAATATAATATAATATAATATAATATAATATAATATATAATCCTGTCTATGGTGTTCTGGTATTGTTAACACAAAACATGTAAACTGAATGGACAATCATCTGCCAAAAAGGATCACTAACCATTCCAGATATAGGGTAGAAGATCAGTGGGTCAGTGGCTGGTGTGGACCATCAAAGAAGAGAAATAAGTGAAAGGTATCCACAGAGGTAGGAGGCTGTAGATTTGGGGACCAAGAGCTCAGTTACCTGTCAATAACAGCTGGGGCAGCAAGGGCAGAGATGTGCAGACACTGACAGAGGAAAGATGCAGGAGGGAATTCTTTTCACATCCCATTTTCCAGCTGTACGGATGGCTGAAGCTGCACTTGCTCCTGTCCTGTTCCTGTTTTATGTGATAATCTGGTCCAGATCAGCACATCCATGGAACATAATGTATGGCAGCAGTAAAGGTCCTGGATTTTTCTTTCCTTTCATAGCTCTCACAGATCCAGGCATGAATCTCTACCTGACAGGAGTTTAAGCTAAAACCTGCACTGACCAGTTTGTGCAGTCTGAGGTAGAGATTGAGAATGACTTGGTGCAAGGAGTATGCCAGGTCATGCTGGCTGGTGAGGTGATCCTGCAGTTTCTCATTGTGAAGGATTGCTCCCTGGGGAATAGGCACTGCATGGGCTCTTTCCCTCCAAACACGGTGAAAGATGGGGGATCGTGCTTCTCACATGCTTTGTCATTTAGATAACCAGCACTCAGAGGTTAGAGACTGTGAGTTAAAGAGAGAGAGAGAGAAAAACCTGCAAAACAAAACCAATCAAAACAACCAGCACGTTGTTGAGGTTTCAGGTTTTTCTAACCTTGTGAAAATAGCTGAAGTATGTTGTAGAGACTTCCTGACTTAAGTGCAGGCTGGCAATACGGAGGTACATACAGTAACACGGTAACATAATTGCAGTACTGATAATTCACTTTTGTGAGAGCTTCAGCTGTTTAAAGATGCAGGGTAAGCAAAATCCCAAGGAACCGGGCTCCGTGATGCTTCTTTCTGTTCTGTGTTATTATTCTCACTTTCTAAATGGGACACTGAGGCACAGCAGGTAAGTGCTAGTGGGAATGACATTCAGCTCGAGCCCCCCAGGCTGTGCCTCTCACTGATGTCACAACACTGCATATAATGAGCACATTTAGGAAACAATTTAGCCTTTACCATTTCCTGGTGGTTGTTACATTATGAAAAAGCATTAGAATCTTTACTATAAAAAAGGAGCTTAACAAAAAAAAAAGTACTTTTGTGGCACCGAAGGCAAGTTTCAGAGCCTTTACAGAAGCTGTTGTAAAATGTGCTTCCTCAATCCATTGTGCACTTGCCCTGCTCAGTCCTTTGTCTCGATGCTTGCACAGGCTGTCTCTCCTCCCTGCCCTTGTCCCTGTTTGTGCATTCCCAGTGGGGGCACTCTGTGCATGGAGTCGGTGGCAGCTCCTGAGTGCCCTCGGGGCCAGGGGGGCACTGAAAGCCTCTCCTTTTCCCTGCACAGAGGTCACTGTTTGTGGCTAGTTTGTCCCTTTGCTGTCTGGGCTCTGCTGCTCCACTGCAAGGCCACAGCTTTGGCCCAGGCCTGGAGCAGGCGCTCTGGGGATGTGTTTGTAGGGCAGTCCCACAACGAAGCGAGTCTGGGGGTGCACATCCACGTCCTGTCCCAGCATTTCTGTTCTCCCTGCCTCGTGAGGAAGGTCTGTGTGCTCAGTTTGGATGCTGATAAAAATAGAGAGCATTTTGTTATTGTTATTGGTTGTGTGGAAATGCTTCCCAATGGGATGCCTTTTAGACGCTCCCTCAGTTGTTATCCTGTGGATGGAGACAGACTAAGAGTTTTGCCTCCTGTGCACTTTACTCACTGGATTAAGGATAAAATTGAAGCTTTCCTAAGAGACTGGATAGCCTTAAAATGAGTGAATACTTGGGATTAAAGACCTATGAGATAATATATATTTTCTAATCCTATTTAGAAGTAACTATTGAAACAAATGGATTTACTGGTGGAGTTAAGAGGAAAAAGTGAATCTAGAAGGTCTCATTGTACATTTACCTTTTGAGTTGTTGAACTCTGAGGATCAGGTAATGAAATTCATGAGTCAGAGAAGAGATAAAAATAGGTTGTAGGAGTTACCATCCTTTAAAATCATTAAAGTTCCAGAAGGAGTTGACATTTCTGTGTTACCTGGATGAACTTGGCTGTGGCTTTGTATCCCCTTTCCTCATGAGACAGTGTTGCTTCTGAGTTGAATGGACCAAGGAGCAGTAGATTTTTTGTGTCACACAAAGATGCTTCATTCACTGTCCTTTTGTTGCAGGTTGGTTTGGGTTTGTTTCGGGGTTTTTTTATGTATTAGTAAAATAATAAAGCCATACAGTGCTTACTTGGGAGAAGGGAGATCTCATCACCTGCTGAAGCTGCAGCTCTCTGCTGTTAAAAGCAGATGGATTTGTGTGTCCTGTCTGGGGGTTCTCCCAATGCACCTGTAAAAGGAAGATGAGTCTTGTTGGGAAGCTTAACGTTCCCTCCTTCCTGGCATTATGTCAAGTAATGTCTGCATCTCTTGCAGCACAAGGTGTGAAGATAATTTGCAGCCTCCTGCGTAAGCATTCTTTTAATTGCAGAAAACATAGCTTCCAAAACGCCAGGTGGAGGGGGATCTGTGGGGATTCCTGTGCAGAAATGAGGAACTGAGGAGAGCAAGGATGGGCCAGGTGTCTGCCTTTCATGAGGATATTCCCTGTGTCACATCTGGTGCCAGCATAGCTGCTTTCCCTAAATGATAAGGAAGCTTTGCAGTTGAGGTGAGGGCTGAGCTGTCAGGTGAGCTGGGGATCAGGAATTACTGTGATGGTTTGATGGCATGTGAGGGGTGCTGTGAAGTGTGGCGTGGTTCTAAAACCTCAATTAGGTTCTTCTGCACATGGCTGACATCGGGTGTGAGGACGTGTTCTGGTCCATCAAACGTAAAATGACAAAATCATTTGTAATCTCTCATTACCAGTCCCTGTGGGTTTCCCATCTATGCCTCCCTTGTGGCATTATTCAACAGCCAATAACTTCCTGCTATTGCCAGCTATACTTAAAAATTAAGTTTAGGAGTTAACTGAAATCTTCTACTTAGAGATCCAGAGGAAAAAGAATTAGGTCAGATCTGAAATATTGCTACTAATGACTAAGTAGCCTTTATTAATTACTGGCGCTTGATTGTAATTTACCACGAGTGGCTGTATGTGCTTTTACCCCCCTGATTCTCTCTCCCACCCCATGGGAGGTAATGAGCAAAGGGCTGTGTGGTGCTTGGCTGCCAGCTGCCCTGGGGTTAAACTATGACAGTACAGCCAAAATTCATCATCTACATTCCTTTCTAGATAGGAAGTGGTTTCTCACAGTAAGTAATCAGCTTGAAAATGCATTGCAAAAGGCACCTAACTCCATGTGCAGTTTTTTTCTTTTAAATTATTTAGACGTTGAGAGTGACTCTATTTAACTCTTATGTTCTTATGTGTGCAAAAAAGGCACTAACAGGAGTAAAATATCACTCTCTGATACCCTTTGACTGGACAATACCTACCTACAGGGTAGGCTTTGTCTTTCCTGCACATATTTAAACTTTCCTGGGATAACCATCTGTTCACTGTCTGCTCATGGGATTCACAGCACACTGATCCCATCTTGTCTTCACTGCAACACAGCAAACATCAAGTCACCTTCCTTGTGATCCCACCTAAACCTGAGCCCGTGACATACAGCTCTTTGGCTTCTTGGTGGTGTTCTGAACACATGCTTGGCTTTCTGGCAAGGCCTGAACTCCCTCCAAAAGGCAGGGACCCTCAGTTTGCCTGGCCAGCATGCAGTGCTGTCAGGAATTATGCACTGTTTCATGTTTTAAATGCCTGAAGCCTAAATCTGTAATCCAGGTGTTCTTCCAGTCATGCCTGCTCTTCTCTTTGATTTACCCATTTTGTATGAAAATCTTTAGTATATTAAATAAGTACTTGACCATCTTTTTTTGTGCACATGCTTGCATAATGAGAAAGGTTTCTCAAAAGTTTTCTTGCAAGTGGATTCCCATGTGGCGCCTGTTAATCATAGCTAATTACAGAGGTTGGTGAATGAGGAATACATCTGAGCTCAGGTTCCCCTCCTCCTCTTTACACAGTGCTTCAGAAGAAAATAAAATAAAAATCCTGCAGACAAATCCAGGTTTTTTCTGTGGTCATAGTCTCCAAAGAGCACCAGAGAAATCACAGATGTGGTTTCATGTTTCAGGTTTAACTATGTTGTAATAACTACAGTCTTATCTGCAGGAGATATGCAAGTGGGGAAAGAATCATTAATTGACAGTGAAAAGTTTGACCCAAGCTCTGTGTGTTTGTTTGTTTTAAGCAGCTGAATGTTTAGCCAAACGATATTTTAACTTCTGACTGCAGCCTTGAAGCTTACAATAATCTTGACAGGTTATTAACCTAGGAATGTTATAGGAAAGGAAGCTTAGATACATGTTTCAGGAAAGCCAATCCTAGAAAAGCAGAAATTCTTGTGGTTGAGTTAAAGCCAAGACACAACCTTCAGTTTTAATTCAGCTGCATACAAACCTCCTGTGAGACACACCAACCTTGCTTTACAAGACAGGAGGGTTTTTGGGTGCTCCAGTGGGTGAAAAGCAAGGCAGCTGTGAGAGGCAAAGCTCCACAGCTGAGCACATGAGGAGCCCACAGCTCACATAAAATGTTGGACTAACGTCTAATTTTCCTATCTTTTGTTAGTGTTCATTCAGGAAGTCTTGCTAGCTTGAATGAGTTCCTGTGTGTGTGTAGTATGAGTATTATCCAGCAGGACTACATGGGATATGTCTATTATTTGTTACAAAGGCACCAGTGACCTTCCTGCCCCTATATTAGCAGCGCCTGCTGTTTTTCCATACTGCTGATTGTCAGGAATGCAGATCATCCATATAACTGGGTACAATCCTCACTGGTCAAATTATTGTCTCAGGAAAACAAAATACTTTAATTATAAAAAAATAAAAATTAGAGATGTAATCTCAGCAGGACATTCCCACTTTAATGCATATTTGAGGCTGGAAAAATGAATAATTTAGCAGGTAGAGGAGGCAGATTACATAATGAATTTACATAGGACTCTTATTGTTCTCTGTTTTGAACAGGTATGGGTTTTTTCAAGGTTGGTTTGTGGTTGTTTTTTGCCCCCAGTTTTTGTTTTCTGTTTTCAGAACTGCAGCATACAGAAGGCTTCAGGAGTAGCTTGAACTTTCAGAAATATGACTAGGGCTAGGACAGGAGTATCCTACCTAGAAAACAAAGTCTGAAACTGTTGCCTGAGCTCTAGGAAACACACACGTGGATGCAAACTCTTAAAATTAGCACAGTATAAAAGCTGTATAAAAGATTATCGGTAACAAATCTAAATATTCCTGTATTTCATCAGAGCAATTGTTTTGTGGGGTTATTTGATAGGGAAAGAATTTATTATGATATACCTGTATCAAAATTATATGTTATGTGTTGAAAAGGTTATATGTTAATAAAGTACTCCTAGAAAATGTACTTGCCATTGCTACATGCTTGGGTTGGTGGATAAACCAATGTCTCAGAATAACTCTGTGATATGCTGGAGAAAACTGAGGGTATCAATTTTCCTTGAGAAATACTAAATGAATTTTAAATGATAAGACCTCTTTAAAAAGTCATTGTGAGGCTAAACATTGTGTGACAGAGATCTCGAGGAGGGTCAGGCATTCAAAACCCAGTTGGGTGACAGTGTTCTGGTATTAAAAGTGCTAAAAGGAGCAAGTTGGAGTTTAGTGAAATGCCATGGCACAGATGCTGCCTCTAGCTGCCACATCGAGCCTCTTGTTGAGCTGTTACTGCTGCCCTGTGCTGGGAGAAATTGATTTTTGCCTCTAAAAATTTTTTTGGGTTGTTTTGGTAGTTACCATAGGGAAGGAGTTCTTATGTTTGAACATTGCCAAATTTTGATGGAAAGCTTGAGATTTAGACTTTGTTATTTTAGTGGTTTTTTGTTTCTCTCCAGTGAGTAAATGCCCCCAGGGCTGAATGCTCTTGAAGCACAAAAATAACATCACACATTAATCTAAATTCAAATGTATATTTTAACATATGTATGTATTTGAATAAATGTGTGTTAGAGGCATCCCCTTCAAAAAGCTGTCTGCAGGTAATCTCTGAAGCACAGAAATAGTTTTAATTCAGAAAAAAAATTGAAGACGAGAAGAGATTTTTATTTTACACTGATGCAGTTTGTCTTATTTTCCCCAAAGGACACCATGGTTTAATGGATGGGGCTTTAATCTACCCAGAGGTCAGTCTTTGCTAGACAAGTGGAACCTTATTCCTGAGGGAATTGATATACTAATGACACATGGACCTCCCCTTGGTAAGTGAAACAAAAGTTCTGTGTGATTTTTTGCATGAGAATTTTACTTGCAAAATAAGAAAAGTTGATAATGCTGTAAGATATACTGTAATTATACCCAAACTAAAAACTATGGATGAAAAACCTTTCTGAAAGAAGTGGAAAACAATGATTAGGCTTAGCTGATCTGTTGAGTTTCCATAAAAAACTTGAATTTTTTTTATTAAATTCAAGTTAGGGAAGATCTGACTCCATAACCATTATAGTTTGACATTTTATTTAAGAATAGTGTTCATCTGACAACCAGTTTCCAATCCCATGTGACTTTTTAGAGATTGACTAAAACTTTTGAAACCTTTTCTCACTACAGTGTCACATTATTTTAAGGTTTGAGAGTAGCAGTCAAGAGTTTGGAACTATGTAGTCACATATTCTCCTTGATAATGTCCTTGTAAACTTAGAATATGTAAGAATAGTTTTAAAGGTATTAATTGGCTTATAAAAAAATTGTGAAGGAATAAAATTATGTTCTTAGATAATTGTTCCTAACTTGATCTAATGACAGGTGAGCACCAGTCTATGAATGCATAATTTGTTTCTTCATTAGGTAGCTCAAGTTTCTCATTTAGTTGAATTTTGCTTGCCTTGTCAATATGAGTCATTTGCCAATCTCCTTTTTAACTCTTAAGATCTAAACTAAGTTTTGATAGTCTCAGTAGGACATCAGGACACTCGTTCAGCAGAGGCAGGAGTACTCAGTTTTGGCATATCTGAAGTTGTTAAAGCCCACACTAAAACCATTTGGAAAGTCCTGCTATCTTTTCTCCATCCTGTGCCCCACAAGGCAGCATCTCATATTATTTACTGCCTTTCCTCAAGACACATGGAAGCAGCCTGGGACTGTATTTAAAGAATCTCAGTTGGGTTTACAGCAGCTGAGCCTTTTATAAATATGACTTACCAGGATGAGGAACTGTGGCAGTCTCTTCATTGCCCTTACTGTGAGAAGAGTGATTTTGTCAGGGTTTTAGTAAGCTCTTGCAATCCAAGGGGTCAGATCACACAATCACAGGAAGTGACCAAATCACAGTCACTCACTACATGCACAGTAGTGAATATATAAAATCTTCTCAGAATTGCATGGTGCCATTATAAACCAGCATTTTAAGTGCTTACAGGCTGGCTCAGTGTTTTCATAGCGTTTCTTGGTGACCATGGAGTCAGAATTAATGCATGCTTATCTTTTTTACCACAATTAAGTTAAGAGCCAGCAAGCTAAGCCAAACTGAGGAAAAAAAAGATCCAGAAAGTTTCTGACCAGTGTACTTACTGCTCCTTTTATATTCTGGTTAGTTTTTTAATACTACTTAGAGAATGTTGTAAGGTGATCAGCAAATTCCCTTTTAACCTTCCTGGAGCTCCCAGCATGCTGCTGAGTTAAGACAGTGACACAGCATCCCCTGACAGCAGAGCCACCGGATATTGCAAACCAGGGCCTTGAGCTGCACTCTCTTAATTGCTTCATTTTCCCAAAGAAGCAAAAAAAATCCCCACAAGTGTGCTTATAATGTTTAATGGGTGCTGTTTTTAATGGGTTGTTCATCCATCTGCTCTGAATTGGGTTCATACAGAAATACAGTGACACTGCAGACACTGAGTGCTGTTATTGAATACATGTACTTAAATTTTGTGTTTGAAGGAGATAATGAAGTTCAGTTTCAAAGGGTTGGCACTGTATCTTAACTACACAGATTAGATGTCAGTGCCCTGTCTAAAATGTGAGCCCCTAGCTCTCAGCCTGCATGATAATATTGACAAAACTGCTTTTTAAATAAGTGTTTACTTATTAATATTAAGTAGATATTAAGGGAGGTAGAGCTGTAACTGGACCCTCTGGTCACTCTAAAATTTAGCCAAGTTCATGTCCCATCATGTTTTTACTACCTGGGATTAACTTGGCACGGGCTGTAATTGTGCTAAAGTCAGTAGAATGGTGGTACAGCTGGACACATGGCTCCTGATTTCCCTTTTACTGCTCCTCATTCAGCTTGCCCTGCTGATCCTTTTCCATGCTAGTCCAGTTAGCAGGCTTCTGTAGGCACTCATCTCAGGTTTTGTACATTTTTCTCTATTATCCATAAGACCAAGTGGCAACGTGGTCAATTAGCACTGGCTTTTTGGAAGCTGTTTTGCAATTTTTGCATTGCTCGAGGCTGGTGACGAGGGCTCAGAAATAACCTGATGCTTGTAACCACAGTCCTCCAGAAATTGTGAGAGTCTGTATTTTAAATCTTTGGGGTGGCAGCTGTATTGAGTCGTAGCTCAGCTCATCTTCCTGAGCTATTTCATTTCTGGAGTAACCACATAGCTGGCTTAGGAAGCTGACTGCTGTAAGAGCCAGGGGAAAGGGAAGAAAAATCTGCAGCACTGCCAGGAATAAATGTCCCAGGGTTTCAAGGTGGAAGATGAGTTTAAACCTGTAGTTTAAAAAAACAAATCACATCCAGAAAAATATTAATGCAGATGGAGGGAGGAAATCTTAAGGAAGACGAAGTGACGGTGAAACATTTCTTAAAAGCCATTATGTGCTTTAATGGAGAGGTTATGACTAGAGATAATGTAATAAACCCTGTGTGAATTATGACTTCCTGAAAGACTATGTGAAACCTTACCTGAATAGGGAAAATTAGTAGTATTGATTGTTTTGCCTTCAGGTTTTCGAGACTGGGTTCCAAAGGAGCTGCAGAGAGTGGGTTGTGTGGAGCTGCTGAACACGGTGCAGAGGCGAGTCAGGCCCAAACTCCATGTCTTTGGTGGGATTCATGAAGGTAAGCAGCAGTGCTAGTCCCTGCTTCATCTCAGATTTCAAGAAGCACATTTTGATGGTGTATTGCAGTGCATAATGGCATATTGGATTAAAGTAGGGAGGGAGTTCAGGGAAGTGATTGCATGCGTGGCACTTTGTAAATTTATTCCAGAATTAAAACAGACTGTTTCAGGAATGTGTGCTACATTTAGCCACCTACATCTTTCACTGTGCAAAGGTTGTTCTATACAGGTTATTTGAAAGCAATTCAAATTTTGACAAACTTGGTTAGAGAAACAGATGAGATTCCCCACACTTGCAAGCCAAAATGAAAATTATCCCCATTACTCCAAGTACAGGAGCTAAGAAAGATGCTAGAGAAAAAAAGAAAATGTGAAGACAACTTGCTGCCTCTGCTCACCTCCCTCAGGGTATAAGGAGAAGCAGAAAGCAGGGCATCTCCAGTCAGGCATCAGGGGGAGCCACTGCCAGAACTCACTTTGCACACATTTCTAAAAGCACCCTGTAATACAGTCTATACTCTGTGTGTTACCCTCCAGGAGTCTCATGTTTTAGAAGAGATATTCCCCCTCTGTCAGTGCCAGGACAGGCGGAGTGTGACACTTCAGAAACAATGAGCTCAGTTTGTGGCAGTGGAAGGGACTGAGAGATTAAATACATTCTGGAGATACTTAAATATTTAATAGGATTTTGTAGCTTTCATGGGGCTGAGAGACAAACACTAGGAGTTCTGCCTGAGAGTGTAAGACTTCATGACCCTAGAATTCAAAATTACACATTAAATGTTTTATATTCTCCCCCCTGGAGGTTTCTCCATTGTCTCTAACTAGGTTCTCCATAGGCCTAAAGATTTCAAGGACTTCATAAAAGAAAAATAAAAAAAAGGACAGCTTTCTCTGCTAGTTGGTTTTTCTGAAACCTTGTGACTTCATACAATGGTTCCCATGCCCGGCATCTGTAAATAAAGAGTTTATACTGGGAATACTGTCATGACCCTCTGCATAGAGGCATAAATAACAGTCCTTTAATGCACCAGGAAAAGATTGGGTATTTTGTACAAATATTAGTCCTTGCATATTAAAAATAAACGAATATAGCAAGACTTTCAGCTAAAATGTGTAAATTTTCTACAGCCTTTGTAGGCACATTGGGTGGTGAAACTTCAGGTTGAAATAGTGCTGAAGGTGGGAGAGGAGGGTGTCTGAATGTACAAGACCATCATTATGAGAAAGCACCAAGGAGCCATGTGCAGCACCCTACATTTAAATCTCCTGGGAAAAGTGGCAGGACATAATAAAAGTCAACATTCAAATAAATTCTTATAAGAATACCAACAAAAATTTAAAATTATTTCTAGTACTTACACAGAAGACATAAGAATGGCCTGTTTCAGTACAGGAAGAAATAGCAAAGTGTTAAGAGCATTATCTTAAGTGAAATTAATTTTTATCCAACTCCAGCTGAGATGAACATGTGCCACATTCCCTTGAACCAACAGAGGCTATGCACACAATTTGGTGATGCAGGTTTTTTCCACTGGTTGACAGGCAAAACAACCACAAACAAGGTTTTTCCCACCATGAGAATGATGTAGATCAAAATTGCCAGTCTAAATAAATAAAGTAATACAGGTGGACAGTGCACCAATTCTGAAGTGATTATTCTTTCTGATAGGCACTGTGGGTAGCTGTATTTATCTTAGCTTTCAGACAGCAGTGATCTGTACTGTATCATAATGGTTTGAAAGAAAAACATTTTTCCTCTGAGGGTTTGCAATGGAAAGCTCTCTTCCTCCTTGAAACTCTGGGAGGGTTTTTTTCAATTTTTTCTTTTCTTAATACATTTGGGGCCAAATACTCCCAATGATGTTTTCAGGCTTATTGTTAGCTTTTTGTGAATGTCAGCTGAAAACATACACACTTTCATATTTTTTTTTTACACACACACCACACATATATATATATATATATATATATGTATATAACATAATGCAGTCATAAATGGTTTGGATTGGAAGGGACTCAAAGGACCATCTCATCCCAAACCCTCTGCCATGGGCAGGTTGCTCAGAGCCCTGTCCAGCCTGGCTTTGAGCACTTAGGGATGGGGCAGACACAGCTGCTCTGGACAGCCTGAGGGATGAGCATGTGTGTATTTTTAACCAGCTGCTGAGTTCCTGAGGTCTCAGCAGCCAATGTGAACACCAGCTCAGCAGTGCTAGGATGAGGAACTGGGTGATTAGGGCTAGCACAGGGAGAGGTGACAAGAGTTCAGGTCATTTGTTGGAGAGGGGGTGTTTAGGCTAAACCAAAGTTACTTCTAAATGTTTTGCGTATGAATTGTGGTTTTCTTCTGACAGACATAATAGGCATGCAAACTATAGCTCCCTAATTAAGTAATTAGAAAAAGAACATGTGTGGTTTGTGTTTCTGCCACACCCAGTTGCAACAGAGGATTTTCCAGGGGCCAACAGAAGTTTGTACATAAACCAAAAGCACCCATTCTTATCTCAAACACGGTACACTGTACTTTTTTCAGTCAAGCCTTTGTGGCAGAGATACCAGAAGGAGCTGGTGCCATTTTGAAGGGGTTAATTTGGCTTTATTGCACAGCATGGATCCCCCAGCAGCGTTGGGTGCTCCGTGTGTCCCTGGCAGTGACTGTTCCCCCTTGTCCCCACAGGTTATGGCATCATGACAGATGGCTACACCACCTACATCAACGCCTCCACGTGTACAGTCAGCTTCCAGCCCACCAACCCTCCCATCATCTTTGACCTTCCAACCCCTCAAGGATCCTGAAGCACTACTGGGGAAGGTCTATAAACTGCCATTTTCTAATTATGAAACTTACATTCAGTTACATGTTTATTTCAAAACAGGGGCTAGGGGGGGACTTTGCGGGAGTTGTGGGGGTTTTTGTTTTGGGGTGGGGTTTGAGGTTTTTTGGGTTTTTTTTATTTGTAAATTGCTGGTGCAAAAGAAACAAGATGAAAAGTTAGAGGTTGTGCTTTTTGGAAATGCAGCATTCATTTTAAATTGATAAAGCATTGTGAATTTGTAAAAGGAATTTTGTTTTTCAATAAATTTGCCATTGTAAATTGTTATAGTGTTCTCAAAAGGACAGCCAAGCTTTCTTTTAATAACTGAGAGACCTTATTTTAATATTATATTATAAGCTAAAAAATAGGCAGCATTTACACCCAAATTTGCACAACTTATGTTACTGTTGGGGTTTTTTTAAGTGTCTTCTTTTTCCCTAGGTTTAAATGTTAGCTTTTTATCTCCATTTATATAATTCTTTTTTAGTAGCACAAACAATGTTTTGGGGTCCATTTACCTCTTGATATGTGCCCATGTACTTAAACTTGGTTCTATTCATGGTAGAATGCAGCAAGGGGAGAATAGACTTCTCAGTTGTTTGTCTCTACCTGCTTTATAAAGACTGATCTAGATAGCCACAGCCTGTATGTGATATCTACCTTCTGTTGTTTCTTTTTTAAATTATTTTAGCTTTAAAAGACAGGGGGTGAAAGCTGCAAAGAGCAGGTATTTCATGCAGTAAAAAAAAAAAAAAAAGTTGTAAATGCGGACTCCTTTTAAATATGAATTTATATATATATGTATTTTTTGTGCATTATAACTAAGCTAGGATTTAATATTGCCAGTATAGCATCTGCAAAATTATGCTGTACAGCACATCTAAATTATGAAGGATGTGACACATTTTTCCAAGTGCTCAAGGCCTTCAAGAGCCCAGGTTAAATCTTTGTTGTAGTTCAGGCATGTATAGAGTCAAATGGATACAATCAAGCCTAAATAAAATAAGGCTTAGTTGTCCTTTATATTTAAATATTCTTCTTGTCTTTTTTTTTCCTTTTTCTTATTTTGCACTGTGTGTAAATGCAATCTCACTAGCACAAAATATTGTTGCAGATAGTTATTTCTGTTCCACCACTGTAAATGCTATTGAGCTTTGTTCTGTTTTATGTTACCTTGTTAATGGAATTTAGAAAAGCAGTTGTTTCTTTAAATTTATTGTGATATTATATCTAGCAGCCTTTATATGCAAATAAAATTGCAAGATTTTTAAATACGTGGTTCAAGGGAATTTTGTTGTTTGTTGTGGCATGAACAATTTTGGGGAGTGATGATAGGGGTAAGTAAGAGGTTTTCTATTTCTCAATAAATTTGTATTGCGGATCATTCATCAGATCTCAGTTGGTCAACAGAGCACTCAGTTTCCCTTCTGTTTCTCTGCCATCCATCTCTCCATTCCTTTTAGACAGAAGGGGTTTTCTCTTTAGGTGTTGGTGGTTCAGTGTGATCAAGTTTGTGCTGCTAAGCCTTGTAGGACCCTGTTCCAAATGACATGAGGAAGAATTGATCAGGCAGTAACCTTTCTGCTTCCTCACTTGGTCATTAGCACTGACCTGCAGGTGTCTTAAGCTCATCCACTCTGGGTTAAAAAATGAATAGTCAATAGGTGAAATACATCACTTTTTATGTGGATCTCTTGTCAGTTTTGTGGCTACAGTGGGATCCACCACTGGCAGGGGAATCTCAGGGCAGTGGGGTTCTGTGTATGCCAGTGGAATGACAAACACTGCAGGACCTGCTGGTGTTGCTGCATACAGTAATATAGATAATCACAGTCTTGTTCCAAAACAGGAGCTTTGGCTGCAAAAATCTGGTTTCAAACATGAGAAAATAAGGCACAGTTTTCATGAATCTGCATCTGCAGTAACATCAACAAGACCTGGAGAGAGACAGAGTATCCGCATTTATCCTAACAGATTGTTAATTTTTGACATTATTTTGGTAAAAATGTTATAGACAAACAAATCCGAGGCTCTTAGAGCAGAGTACAACTTAGTGGGCCACTGTATTTTGATGCCATGTGCATGACACATATCTGTGGAGTTGGCTGAAATATTCAGATTTATTAGGCTGCTATACCAAAGTCTTTTTTGGGGAAGAAGCTGCAGTATCTCTTAAATCTAGTTCTTGTTCTGTATGTGGAATTTCTTGTCAGGTTTCCTTGTGAAATAGATGGGTACCTTCACTCCTTAATGATATCTGCCTCACTTTGCTTGCAGTGCTGGTTATTTTATCAATTGAGCCAAAGAAAGAAAGATCACCAAATATTAGTCCTTACTTTTGGATGTAGATGCAGGATCTCTCTTGTGGGTTTTTTTCAGCTAGCAGTGAGAAGATGAGGAAATTTGTTTTGACAACCACAGCTGTCTACTGGCAAAGAACTTTTGAGATGGCTGTCCTTGGAGAAAAGCAGTTCTTGGAGCACATAGAAATCATGTATGTAGCACACCTTAGATGATCCTGTTTTACTGATTTCTTGCTTGTTTTCACTGCATAAGGAGGAAATTCCATATCCTCAGATGCTCTGTAGTGCCATGAGCTTTCAGATGAGCAGAGAATAGCCACTGTATCTGTCTTGCTCTCCAGCCTTCTGCAGAACCTGGCACCTCTTCATTAGCTACAGTAGGTATAATCCATGGCACCAGTCTGTCACGTCTCTGCCTCTTACTAAAAACTGGGTTATTCCAAAAGCAAAAATTCCAAGCCAACAACAGGTTTGTTCCAGGATTTGAGCAGACTTCTGTCAGCAAAATGTGTGGGTGGCAGTGGAAGTTCATCCAGGAGTCTGCCTTGGGTAAGACTGGTAGTGGGAACAGACCAGAAGCAATGCCATGAAGGAGCAGATCTGTAGCAACCTCTGTGATAAGCTCTAAACTGGTACCTGTACCTGTAGGTGTCCTAAAGGTGTCAGTCTTGGTTTCAGCTCTTTGCCATGTGGCTTTTTGGCTGTGTGATGCAGCAAGTGTGTTACTAAGTGGTTCTGCACTGGGATACAAGGGCCTGGATTTGTAACAACAGGCTATGACTTCCTCCTTCCATTTAGACACATCGAGGATGGTGACTGCTTTGTCATCAGTTGATGCTGGTGCTAAATGCAGCTGTTCATTCACAGAACTATGTCTTCAGGGGTACTTGCTAACCCTGGGTTTTTTCCTGGTATTTTTTTCTCTCAGGGTCTGTCAGCTTCACCTTGCTGGTGGTTCAGCACTGAGCTTGTTCTCCTCCATGCCAGGGTGTTTTAAATTTTACTCCCTCAGTTTTCTTTTATCCTTTTAGAAATTGATCTAGTTTTCCTCTTCTGAGGAAGCTCTCATTTTGGCTAGCAGCAATTACAAAAAGGCCAGGAAAATATTAGCAGCTTAGCTTTTTTTCTTTTTGTGCTCCTTAGAGGTTTTGAAATGTATAGGTGTCTGTCTGTGCTGTCACAGGCAGGTAATTTTCCTTTGCTGGATGTCAGCCATATCTGACAATCAGGGTAACTGGGACACAGTATGGTTTGTACAAGTTTGGTTTCACAGGGACGCTGAAGTGTGTGATGAATCTGCTTCTTTTCAAGGATCTTTCACTTCTAAAAGTAGCTCGATACATGTATGCAGAATAAACCTTGGGTAATAAGTCTTTCTTTGGGGTCTGGTCCAAGCCCATTGAACTCACCAGGAGTCTTTCTATTGACTTCAGCTGGCTCTGGATCAGACACCTGGCATCTCTCTGGATTGTGTTTCTGTCTATTAGTCATCCTTCAAGCTGGAGGAGATGGTCCTTGGTTAAGATGCAAGAACTCCTGGCAGGAAGAGAGACCTACCTATTTTAAGTGCTGAATCTTTCCAAGTGATTGATTAACAGCAGTGTAGTCGATTAACCTTTCTTCTTTTGAGAGCAGCTTCCATCTTGTCATCTCGATCAGGCTGAGAGCAGTCAAGGCCTTTAGCAGGGGAGGGCTGCAGAACAGGATGTTCCCCAGAGGTGATTGGTTCCCAATTCTCTCTGCATAGTGAATTTAGTGAATTCAGCAGACCTTGGGGTCAAGCATTTATTAGGCTAAGAGACTGTCAAATCAATCTGCTCTACTCCAGGCAAGTTCTACCAGGAGAATGGGTTTTGCCAAGGCTCTGTCTAAGCAATAGATTGATGACTGACTCCCGGTTGAAGCTGCCTCTTTTCCATTTTCCGTGAATCAGAGTTTTTCCCCTCACTGACACCAATATTTTCTCCTTAGATAAATATTATTAAGGAAACTCTTGGAATCTATCTGTAATTTAAGTCATAGGGAGAGTTCCAAACTCTGTAGTCCTTCCATTCTCTGTTACATTGACCCTAGGGCCTTCTTTGAGACCTTGCTTTTTGACCACACGTGTTTGAATTATGTTTCTGGAATTTTCTTCTCACCTCTTCACTCCCTTGTCCCCTCCTTCTTTTTTTCAACTTAATATTCTCTAGCAGTTAAAAGCAGACAGGAATTCTGATTTTTCTCTGCCTAACATCACAGCTTCTTAACGGAAAGAGAAATGCATTGTAAAAGCAAGTGTATTTTCTATACGTTATACTAATCCTAACTTCCTTGCAGATTCCTCATTTGCTGTAACCAGACTGTTGAGCACTATCATCAACTAATTAACTTGAGCTACTCAAATAAAATCATGTTATGATCAGGCTTGGACAAAGGGTGTCAGCTGCCAGAGGACACCCTCTGCACCCTTGTGGGCAGGTTCCAGCTGTCAGAGCTCTGCCTGATCTGCAGAAATGCAAGGAAAGGGACTCTAACACAAGAGTGCAGCCTAAGTGCAGCATGGAAGACTAAAGTCAGGTTTTAACATTTTCATCTTCACTTCCTGCCAGCCTAATCAAGAGAAAATAAAATGCAAGAGAAGTCAGAGTGAGCTTAGTGCTCTAAATCAGTTTTCAGTGATCCATATTGATTTATTTCTTCCCCATCTAGTTATCACTTTCCATGCCTCCACCTCTGGCAGGAGCCAGCCAGTGCTGTAATGATTCTATTAGGCTGTGGCTATAAGGATACATCTCATTTTGTTTTACCTCTTGTTTTCCTCAGGCTCAATTTACTTATCGTTGGTTATAGAATAGAATCAGAGGAGTCCTTCATTTCTTCTGGGCAACATTTCTCTGTAATTCTCACTACACAATTCAGTCACTTATTTTGTGAAGGTTTGCATTCATGAAAGGGGTGTGACAAAAACCTGTACCTGTGTTTAGGATAACTGAATGAACAGCCCACATTTGTCTCTTTCTCAAACAGTGGATAGTACTTCTTTAGGTAGATGTCAGTGGTACAATAGGACTTGACAGATTTAGGAACTGAGGAGCTGGGACTGCATAAGTCCAAGGAGTTTAGTATAAAATAAAAGACTTTGTCTTCCTCAAATTGTATTAAGATATATATTTTTTTTTTATTACCATTACTATTGAAGTGGCTCAGAAGTGTCAATCTGTTGCCATGGGCTCTCAGTTACTAAAGAAACAGCACCACAAATATAGGGGGTTTTGCATGCTGTGCTCAAGCATTTTCAACATTAACTGTTTTGTAAGGACTGCAGCACAACATTTTCTTTTCTGGTGAGTTACTGCAATTGGAGGAAGAATGTAAACTTTTTTATGAGCACTATCATAGATTCTTTAAGAGGTCTGAAACAGGTACAAAATCTGCATTATTGTGAGATACAAACTGCAGGTCTGTCAGTAACACCACATTGTTATTGGATTTTTGTTAGGAGGTATCTAGAGAATTCTGGAGATGGTGTGTTTGAGCATCATATTGATATGGGCTACATATTGATATGAGCATCATATTGATAGCAGGCTTGACAGTACAGGGCTTAAGCCCAACTCTGGCTGGGAGAGGGGGAGTTCCTAAGAGGAGCTAAATTGTATTGATTAAGGTCTCCAGAACAATTTGCACCAAGTGCTTTTGAATCTTCTGCAGACTTAAAACTACAAAATACAAAGACTTTTACATTATCAGTTATATTTGATATAAAACTTTGAAATCCAGGAGCTGTATCAGTTTAAAATTAAATTCAGGTCGTTTATTTTTATTTGTGATTTGTGTTTCTGTTATCAAATTGAGGCCAGCTTTTCAGATACGTTTAGGTTGCCAGTAACATGTTATTCTTGAACACCCCATCACTTGTTGGATCTGGAAGTATGTTAAAAAAATTCAGGGTTTTTGGCATGTCTTATTAAAAAAATCTTCCCTGTTGTTCTAAGATTTCTCTGGAGCTGCTATAGGTACCAGTCAGACTTTAGCACAGTGGATAGTCAGAGACAAAATTTACTCTTCTTAGTATAATGTCCTACAGCAAACTGTCAGCTATGTGAATAAAAGTGGAGCTCTCAGCTACAGTCCAGGAACACAAAGATGTTCCTGACTTAGTGTCAAACATGGTCAGAGAGTCCCTTTACTGTGAAGCTCAAGTCAAACAAGAACCAGGGAAAGCAAAAAGCCAATAACTGTTATTTTTACTGTTAGAGCAGCTGTGGGTGGAAAATCAAGCTGATCAGCCCAGTTACACCAGTGGCCTGTAGCCAAACTAAAGATGGAATCCTTATTTTCTGATCTGCCTTTTTGCTGCTGTTCAGTTCCTCACAACTTTTTATTTGGACAGATCATACAATGAGAATGAACCACCTTTCTAATCCTAATTTGGAGAAACAAAATAATTTAAAAGCCCACAAAAGATTTCACATTAAAACTAACATTTGAACCAATGATAACCAATAGATAACAGAAAGGGCATCTGAGAGACAAACTGGATTTCCAGGCTAAAATACACAGGCTATATACACAGGCAAATGTTAGACAAACAATATTTTATAACTTGCTTATTATAATCTTCCTTCTTGAGGGTGTGTGCCAAAATGCCAGGGCAGGAACAATTCCAAGACCATCCCACCCCAGATTTTTCTTTTGTTTGGAGAGGGAAGGTGGAGTGTTGGAGGGCTGGTTTTTTTTGTGTGTGTGAAGTAGCTCCCCAGGCACTACTCCATAGTAGGAAGTGCTCTTTGTTGAAATCTTAATCCCAGTTTACTTTTGTTCAGACCAGCCAGTTGGACTCGTGCATGTCACACAGTAAATTTTTTTTCTGAAACTGCATTTTGATAGATTTTGTTCCCAGCTTAAAGCCAAGCCTGAACAATGGGGGCAGGTACACGGCAGGGTTGCACTGATGATTTAGAGTTTGCTGGCTTTTATATGGAGCAAGAGGAAAGCTGGTCTGGTGTCAGCAGTCATTACCTTCTGTCTGTGATGTGCTTTCCTGACACAGTGGCACTTGAGAGGCTGCTTTGTAACCACGTTACTATGAAAACAGACTTTTCCAAGGAACAAATTATCCATCCCGAGTGCAGTAACCATATGCAGACAACCCCAGCTGTAGCTCTGGCTTCCACTAGTATCATTTACAGACCTGAATATTTGTATAAATGCCAATTAAGCTGTGGTAGCACTATTTGTCACAGAAAGCTTGGCCATATAATAAAAATACCTTGGTTTCTGTTGCCAGACAATTCAAAGAGGGCTTCTGCTGCAGTAAATCAGCCTTGCATGGTTATAGAAATGTAGGACGAAGTTTCAGCATTTCTGGGGATCTGATTTTGTGAAGCTGGTGATGCTGCTCATGTGTGTTAGGGATGCAGGGCTGACTGCTGTGAAACCACACACAAAAGAGTGAGACCTGACAAGTTGTAGGAAGATCACTTCTGTTGGACAGAACAGTCCTAAAGCCCAAGAATAGGACAATGGAAGAAATACTGGAAGTGTGTCTAGTAGATAACACAAAGTTTACTCCCTCCTGCAAGCATACGTTCAAACAAGAACATCTTGCCTGAAGTTTGACCCTCAGCAATTACAGCACTGATTTTAGAAATTACTGTGAAGCACAATGCATGTGCCTATGAATCATCTGAATCATACTGCACATTGACTTGTGTGTTTAGTCACTGAAATAGCTGTGTAAACTTCCCTGGCCTCTAAAAATCAGCTTGTATCTGTGCTGTGGAGTATTTGTTACACAGAGGCTGACACGGTGCTGGCTATTTGATACACAATCTGCAGTGTGGAGTACCTGACCTGCCATCCAGGTCAGCTGGTTCTTTTCCCTTTGAGAAAAGATCGTAGGTCTTCATGGCAAATGAAGCCTCTCTAATCTTCAACCACTGTCCATTTACACATGAGTAAATAGGTTAAACTGTTCATAAAATGATAGAATCATATGAGGAGTAATACAAAGTGGCAGTAGCAAAACTGAAAAGCAGTCCATTATATTTTGCTCTGGGTTGTACCTGCCAATGTACTGAAGACTAAGCACAGTTTTTGATAACAGTCAAGTTAATGGTTAAGGGGGAAATATGGTTGTTCAAAGAAGTTTACTCTTTCCTCCTGCCAGGGGACACAAATGCTCAGTATGGTCCTTCTGAGCTCAGTGCAGCCATTCACTGCTTTACTGCAAGGACCCTGCACCAGTGGCAATGGCCAAAAGGAGGTAAAATGGGCCTGATGCACTAGAAGTGTCTCTGCATAGGAGGGCAGTGAGTTTCATTACATTAGTTTTCATTTTCCTGCCTACTGCTTTGTGCTCTGGCTAGCCCAGTGTCCTTCCTAACACCCAGCACGTTTCCTCCTCTGCAGCACCTTTGGGGATCGCTGCTGCTGCTGGGGAATTCCATGGGTTCCCCCTGCCAGCACCCATCACCCCACAGGATTTCCCTCCAGCAGTGGGAATGGGTCCCTGAAATGTGCAGGAAAGAGAACAAGGAGGAACAATGTGTTTTACAGTGTGTCTGCATGCACAGCACCCCCGTTTTCCTCTAGGATACAAATAAACGTGAAAGAATATCAGAACTGCAGGAATGATTACCTGAGCTAGGCAGTTTCCCAAGTCCTTCATCATCCCTGACCCTCTAGAAAGTTGCTATGATCACTGGACATTGTTTTTTCATTTGGGTATTTTGTCCAATATAATTCAGCCCTCATGGACTTACAGCTCATTCCTATTGTAATAGGTCACCATATGCTTCACATCTGGTCCCACAAAAGAAGCCATATTACACATATGATGACAACTGTTTTAGGGCACAGTCTCCAGAGACTGGTAACTGTGACTAGCAGTCTTGACAATTTAGCAGTTTCATTTATCAGCATTAAAATCTCATTTTACTATTACAGGCATAATTACTACTAATCCAAATAATGACTAAAATAAGTAATTTCACGAGTTTTGTTATTTAGCAAGCTGATATAGACAATCTTTTTCTAAAATGCAGGCATTTAATAAAAAGCCAACAGGAAGTCCACTGCAGTGTCTCATCAAAAATTGTTGGACCAAACCGACCTCATCAGTGATGATTAAGCAGAAGTGTATTTAATCAGAAAACAAGCAAAGGATGTAGACTCCATATATATGTTTTTCAGAATTCAGATCTTTCATTTGTCACGGGAGAAAGTACTGCTTTAGAATTGCCTGGAATATCTGAATATTTGTCAGGTGAGTATTTCAGTTTACATATGGGATCTAATTCTGGCTTTTATTGGTGAGGAGGAGGGAAAAGAAGAAGAAGCCAGTTTCCAGACAACTGTATGCAAGGAAATTATGTCTCCTCTTGCCTCACACACCACATCCTGGAACCTACTGGTATTTAAAATTTGACAATTTAAAAAAAACCCACATGTTCTATATGTTTGCTATAGGGGATTGAACTGGATGCAAATTATTTTCTTGAAATACTTGAATCTTCCTAAGAGGATAAAGCACAGGAGTCTGGATTACTCACTGACTGCCGTGTACAATTCCATGTTTGTGGTTCTTCTCCAATGTCCTGATAGCCTTTTCCTAACATACCATCCACTAAAACATGAACAAGGGGAGGCTATGCCAGGTGCACAGGTACATTCTAACTTTCAGTAGCTCATATTATGAGACAGCTGCCTGCAGAAAGTCAGCTTGGAAAACTGAGAAAAATGTCTTTAAAAAGAGCCAGGGAAAAATAATTTGGTTCTCTTCTTCATTACTCATCAAATCAAAATCCATCCTGTGTATGCCACTGCTATGTGGGTTAGAAAAAGGAAATTGCATTCTCTTCAAGTAAAGCTCTTTTTTTCTTCTCTATTGA
Organism: Argya squamiceps; assembly: GCA_037834095.1. NCBI lineage: Eukaryota > Metazoa > Chordata > Aves > Passeriformes > Leiothrichidae > Argya > Argya squamiceps. The sequence goes on along the minus strand of JBBMKD010000216.1, from coordinate 1,406,730 downwards.
AGAAGGTGACTTTCTATTGAATTTACTGACAAGTTGCACCCCAGATTCATTGTAGCAGCAAGGTACATACACCTCTTTAAACTTTTGCAGGATCAGGGCTAATATGCAGGTGGTTTGTTATAACAGGAAATGCTCTAAAAGTGCCCTGGAATTGCAGCCATGCCTCTGCTCTGTGTATGTCCTATGAGCACCTCTTGGAGAACAAACAATTCCTAGAGCACTTGCAGCTGAAATCTCCCCTTTTCCTGCTGAGGGGCAGGGAGTTGTTTCATTCTCCCAATGCAAGGGTGACTAAATGCATTTTTGATGAACAGCTTTTAGGTACTATTTATTGCCAGGTAGGATGAACCCATTTTAAATTAACTATGTTACAGCTACAAAGCAAGGAAAGATATTTATCCCAGGCACTGCAATTAAATCTGGTTTTCTCTAAATTCCACTTTTAAATAAGGTAGCTGTTGGGGTAAATGAGCAGAGATGCTGGCCTGGAGCTGTCCCATGAGGTTCCCTTAAAGACCACCTGCTGTTTTTCCTGGCTGACTCCCTGCCAGGTTAGACACTGGAGCAGGAGGCACTGGAAATCCCTTCAAAACTGTAATTTTTTTCCAGGTGCCAAGAACTGTGGCACTCATCAAGGAAAATACAGGTGATGTACTTGATTCCTCACATGAACAGGTCTCCAGAGTTGAAATTTATTTTAAGCTTTGCTTATTTTTAGAGAGGTTCTTGCTATTGTTGTCAAACCTATGCTAAAGCAATTACTGTCTGCGAGGGTCACCTGGAGTTCAGTATCACTGAGAAACTTGGAACAGGGCAGTGAATGGCATGCATGAACTGCTCAGCAGAGGGGCTGACACAGACTCTTTCCCTTAAAGAAATAGAGCAGCTCCCTTCTTGCCTCTCTGCCTCCTTGCTTTTTTTTTTTTTCCCAAATAAGAAGCAGGTTTAAGCTCCTTTCTTTCATTGCATCAAGCTGTGCTGCTGAAAAACCCCTCCCCTGCTCCAAGTAGTCAATTCCCCCCCAAAATGCAAACCCTGACATGTACTGGGGGCAGCACCAGCCTCCTTTTGCCTGGCCCCTCAGGGGTATTGAACAAGCCAAGGCATCATTAGGTTTCAGAGCAATCCTCTGAGACAAGATCTGTTTTGACACACAGCCTGAAAGGGATGAACCGAGATGTGACAAAGAGCAAATGAAAGCCAAAGCAAGAAATAAACATGGCCATCTAAGGGAACTCCTCAAATGTGCTTTTCCCCCTTGATCAGCTGCTCCTTCCCTGTCCAGCTGAAGGGGTGGGCAGAGAATTTTGGGCTGTGTGTCACTGCTGCGTGAGAGTGAGCGCTGCCACAGGGAACCTCTGCTGCCTCCATGCAGCTTCATTTCCATTTTCATCTTCTTTAACTTTCCTTCAGTCACATAACTTTTACATTTAGATGGCTTAAGAGATTGGTTTTTCTACTCAGTCCCTTGGCTGGAGAATCACCATGTAATGCAAGGCAGCTGTTGCTGCGTCTGAAAGCTCTAATACCAAGAACTTGCATAGAGAGAGAAACCTGCACTGGGGAGGAGTGGGATGGACACAGCAGGGATGCTGGCTGGGCTGGCTGCTCACAGGAACCACAAGGACCATTTTATGAGTCTGTGTCAGAGCCCTAGACACGTCCTCTCCACCACAGGAGGATTCCCCAACCTGGGTAAGTGCTACATTCCTGGTGGGAAAGCCACATTCATTGCTTTTCTCCCTGCCATAGAAAAGCAGCTTTTGTGTGGGGCTGTCCCAAAATGTGCTCTGTTTTGACAGTTATGTTCCAGAGAAAAGTAGGATGGATGTAGCTGTGGTAATTGTTTGAGGGGGGGGAAGAAAGTTTAAGAAAAAAAAAAATCAGAAAATTGCCTTCTCTTTTTTTGCCTTTTCACTTTTTTGAGAGCTGAGGAGTTACACTGCTCCATTTATAGCAGCTGCAAGTGGAGGGCTACTTTACAACTGTGTATTTGTATATGTGTGTATAAATACAACACATCTTGTTTCCACTTTCATCTCTGTATGTGTGTATACACACCACAAATGAAAACCTGCTGATGTTTTGTGCACTGACAAACATCCTCAGGTGTTAGGACAGCTGGTTTTGTGGGATACCCACAAACACACACACACAGACTTTGTGGACTGTTTTCATTATACCAAGCCATGAGGGTTTTTAATAACAGAACTCAAGAACTTGTAAGAGATTTATTTTCAGCCTCTCTGTCATTCATGAAAATACCTGCTCACAGATAAACCTGTTTATTAATTCAGAGTGGTGATTATAGGAATCCTCAGGACAGACCTCTTGATGTTACGAAAATGCCACAATTTTCATCACAAATGAATTTTGTAAGTCCTGTGCAAATGAGCAGGGAGAGAGCCCTGATCCTCTATCCAGGAGAGCCAAAAGTTCTGCTGTTAACCTCCAAACTGCAGGTAAGGTACTGGTACTGGTTAGGCACGTGGGTTTTATTTGGTAAGTGAGAACAGAACCAAAATAAAGAGTTTTAATACCACCTTTGGTGTAAATATAATACATTTTGTTCTCTGATCATTATTCTCATATTTAATAATGAGAAGTGTATCATGTAAGGACAGCAGAATTATTAAAATAATTCCCTGATTGAGAGACAGAGGCCCTCAGGAAAAGGGCCAGGCTTTATTGTCTGTGAGGGTGCTGTCAGCATAAATAATTATCATGAACTTCAACTTCAAGCAATCAAACTTCATCATATTGAAGGAGCCCCATTAAATGCTCAGATTGTTCTTAATTTGATCTAGTGCAGTCAATTCCTGAGGGAAGGAGAGAGTGCAGAAATCAATAGGGCATTGCTAAGGAAGCTGGGGTGTCTTGGTCATGTGTGCCAGAGGAAGTGGAGCCGCCTGAGGAGGGAGGTTGTCTCATCCTGCTGAGACACAAGGGCCACCGCTTTGGTGAAATGCTCAGGAGTGCTGGAGTCACTTGAACCAGACAAGGAGTTTCAAAGACAACTGGGCTGAGGGAAATCAGACTCAAAACTGTTTCTTCTAAAGCTTGGCAGAGCTGCTCTTCAGCTCCTCTCCTCGGTTTCCTTGTTTCCCAGCCAGGTTGGTGCTGGCATCTGCTCTGCCGTGAGGACGCTTTTCCAGCACTCACTCAGTGCGGCTGGCAGGCTGCTGGGGTGCTCGCTGCTGCCTCAGCTCTGACTTCTTCTGTTTTTAGAGACACGCAGAGAGTCATGCAGGTTTCAGTGCACCTTCTGTTCACTCTCTGTTTATAGTTGTTCAAGTCAAAATACACTGCTGATTTCAATTTACTGGTTTTTATGTCTCCACTCACGTTTTCTTCAGAGGAGATAATGAAATGCTGGACATCAAAAGGGAAAGATACTGGATTTGTGGGCAAAGCTAAGTACAGAAATCTAACCCTCTAGAGTGATCTTTAGTATTCATAACATTTAGAATTTAGACTTGGTTAACTCTACGGCCTGGACCTGTCCTGTCATGGTTTAACCTCAGCCAGCAGCTGAGCCCACGCAGCCGCTCCCTCCCTCCACGTAGGAATGGGGGAGAGAATGAGAAGGGTGGAGGTGAGAAAACTCCTGGGTTGAGATAAAGACAGTTTAATAGGGAAAGCAAAAGCCATACATGAAAGCAAAGCAAATCAAGTTCATTCCCCAGTTCCCAGGACAGGCAGGTGCTCAGCCATTCCCAGGAGAGCAGGGCTCCATCACATGTAAGGGTTACTTGGGAAGACAACACCATCACCCCACTTCCCTCTGTCCTCCCCCAGCTCTCAATGTGAGTAGGATGGCACGTGGTCTGGGATATCCCTTGTGTCAGCTGTCCTGTGTGTGTCCTCTCCTAACTCCTTGTGCACCCCAATCTAATTGCTGTTTTGCTGGGGTAAGAAACAGAGAGGGCCTTGACACTGTAAGTGCTGCTCAGCAGGAAGGAAAACATCCCTGCATTATCCACATTGTTTCCAAAACACAGCCCCATACCAGCTACCGTGGAGAAAATTAACTCTATCCCAGCCAAAACCAGCACGTGTATAAATACCCCGTCTCTAAATCAGCCCCTTTCACCGTGAGCTTCTGTTACGCTTCTTGTAGCAACAGAGAGCCTAGCAAAGTTGAAACACTTGGCATTCCTAAATTTTCTAAATTTTTCTTAGAACTGCTTTTATGTCTCATGATTTAAAAATCACCCTATCACTTTGTAGTTATTCTATTGATCAATGTATTCATATTGAAATATTTCTAAACAAAAAAAGGTTTGTGGTGAACAGATTGTTTTTTCCCCTTATATTTTGATCACAGAACTGTGGAAATAACTTAACTTTAAAAAGCGCCCTGAAAAATAAATAAGGACAAGGTCATTTATAAAGTAAAATGCCTTTTCATTTGAAAGCTCTCTGTTCCTCCCCATTTACAAGCGTGGGCCTTGCACGTGTGCACTGAGCTTTCTGGATCCAATTGTTTCACCAAAAGGAGCATGTGAGATACTTCTTTCGAGTTCTGCCTCAGATAACTAAATGTCGTTTTGTGTCAGAAATGCTGCAAAGGACACAGATAAAAGTTTTAAAAACAGATTTCATGGGTTTTCCCTTTCTGATTGCTGCTTCAATACTGGGAAACTCGACCTAATTCAGAGTAGGAATAACATGCCCTACTCTTTCAAGTGTGCTTGAGTGGACAAAGAAGCCTCGCTCCACTCCTTGGAGGTAAAGAAAGCAGGCTTTCATATCCTGTTAGCTTTTCCCCCCCAGAAGGTCCAGAGTGCACGCTTAAATCTGCAAAGAGAGTGTGCCCAGCTTTTCCTGGCCCTTTCAAAATAAACCAACAAAACTTTTAGCTTGCTGGTCTGACACAGCCACCTTTTTGTTCGGCAGGAGGTGGCTTGTGACTGACTGACATGGCAGGTGCTGCAGGGGCCAAGACAATTCTGCATTTCAACTGATTGTTGTCGCTACCAAAGCCTATTATCTAGGGTAATAAAGTTTAAGATTAGGGGATTCTGCATGTTTGTGCTATTCTCCAGAAAGCTTATCTTCTAATAGACCAGCTGCTTTATTACGCTTCACCCACCCCTTCCCATTGTGTGGGGAAGCCACATGTACAACTGGGAAGGCAGCGAGGCAGGCCGTGGCCACCAGCTGGGAATATCCTCTCGCCCCCCAGGCTCCAGCTGGGAGCATTGAGTTACCAGCAGTTGCCAGCTGGGAACGTTGCACCCTCCACCTTGCCTAGCAAAGCACATCCTATTAATGCCAGCATTCTGCCAACTCCAGAACCCAGTGGTGTTCCCACTCCTCCTCCTCCTGACTTGGGTGCTCCATGTGCAGCTGCTCTGGCTTTGCTAGCCGTGGTGTCCATGCCCGTGGGATGCAAGTGCTCAGCTGAAACCTCCTTCTGTTCTCTGGCATTGGCCCTTGTGTGCTGGTTTGGGCTGGGGTTAGCTTTCTCCCTCACGGCTGCTATGGACTGCTGAGGATGTGTGCTGGAAGTGGTGTCAATAACACAGGGACATTTAAACACCCTGATTAAATGAACAACATGGAACCACAGCCTTTTCTCCTCTCACCCCACCCATGAGGGGCTCAGGGGGCACAAGATGCTGGGAGGGGACACAGCCAGGAGAGCTGACCCCAACTTACCCAGAGGATATTCCAGGCCATATGGCCTCAGGTTCAGCGTATAAAGATGGGGAAGAAGAAGGAGAGGGGAGAATCGGTGATAGAATTTGTCTTCCCAAGATACCACTATGAGAGCTTTACTGGGGATGGCTGAGCTCCTGCCTGCCCATGAGAACTGGGGAGTGAATCCCTTGTTTAGCTTTGCTTGCACATGTGGCTTTTGCTTTCCCTATTAAACTGTCTTTACCTCAACCCAAGATTTTCCTTTCTTTCACCCTTCCCATTCTCTCCCCCATCTCTCCAGGGAGGAATAAGTGAGTGGCTGCATGGGGTTTAGTTGCCAGCTCGGGTTAGACCTCAACACCTTGGAAAAAATGTTAAACATCTGTAGCAGAAAGTACTCACATGAAACTGCCAACTGTTCATCACAGAGAATTTATGAATGTCTTCCCCTCACATCTTAAACCTTGCATTCACTGAAGGCCACAACATTCAGATATTATTGCCACATATCTTACACAAACAGGGCCTCAACTAACCCGAGGTCAGGAGAGTGGGGGAACATGGAGATGCTGTCGCTTTGTCCTCCTGTCATTTTTTTTTTCTCTGGATGTATCCTAGATGCATTTTAATAAGCAGGAGCTGTCAGTATAACATTTTGCCTTCCTCACATCGTATGTGGGAATATTATAATAACATTAGCATTTCATTTTTGATCCAAAGATCTTGGAGTGCTTCAAGGGACAGGAGCAGACTGTAGAAAAAGGCCAATGGGAACCTGACAAAATTCAGCAGGAGCAAACACAAATCCTGCACTGTGGAGGGACTGTGTTGGAGTGAGCTCGTAAAGGAGTTACTAGACCCCCTGTCCTCAGCATTTGTCAGGCTACCTCACAGCTGATATTGTGATACCCGGGGCCCCTCATGTAAGGAAGGAGAAGAAACTATGAACAGCAGAAACTATTTCATCTGACTTCTGCATTACCACCCAATTCTGCATTAGGAGTGTCCTTAACAGTCCCCTGCAATGGGGGAATACAATAGCATCTCAACCCCAAAATCCCTGTCCTTCCTTCAAGACCCTTGGGATCAGATCTTGCCATATTTTATAGCTTCAAAATAAAGACTAAAGCTGGCAGTTTTCATCTTTGGGGATATCATTGCCTTTAATTAGCAGATAACACTACCCCTAACTGAGAAACTGAGTAGTCTTTGTGACTTACAGAGCAAAGCCAGAATAAACTGTCTAAAGGTTTGAGAGCAGCTTCAAATATCACTTATTTCCATCCCTGATTCAGACACTTTGTCTTCAAATTGGCTCAAGAAAGCAAGCACATCAAAGATCAATATACTTCAGGGAATGTGTGGGAGGAAGGCAAGAAGAGTAATGGTGAGATGATTCCCTTATTACTTTGAGGCACATTAATATTTCTTTGGCCACAGAACACAGATCACAGATAAGCTGAACTCCAAAATAAGGTAGGTTTTGCTGCAAAATGCACAATACTTGTATGAGCTAGGAGCCCTGCAGGTATCGTTAATGGGTATCAAACAATTATTGAGAAAACAGGAAAAGTGGTAATTTAGGACCAAAGCAGTTGGCAGAAGCTCAGTATATAACACAGCAGTGCACTGTAACAAATGTAGGCAATAAGGTGAATCACTCTGCACAGTCAGAGCCATAGGCTGTAAAGATCAGGTAAGAATTAAGAAAATATCAGGGAAAAAAAAATATCAAAGAGGATATTATCATGCAGTAATTCATTTTTTGGGAAAGGACTGACTGGTGTGACTAGGGTTGAGACCAGGGCACAGTTTATGCTCACTGTATTGGCAGTGCCACAGTTCACGCTTCTGGAAGCAGCTTTATCATAAGGCAACAGCGCTTAATTTTGCTCTTAATAAAAAACGTCAGGAGATGAAGACCAAGCTGAAGATTTCTACTGCCATCCTGGGATTTAGAGGTTATGCTGAAATCATTAATACAACCACTATTTGAACTCTTTTGATCACCAAGTATTAAATTCATCGGTAAGTACATAAATCCTAGGAAGCAGGAAAGCAGAGCTACCAGCGTTGCTGGTCCGTTTTCATCTGCTTTTCTCATCATTGCCAGTGGTTGTAATATCCCTCAATCATCTCCTGAACTCCATAAAGAACCAAAACAGCAGCACCCCCTCCCCTCCCCTCCCCCCCCCCCCCCCCACGAAAAAGCTCTCCTAAATTATCTTAGAAGATCTGTTCTTTTACTTCAGACTCTCGGAGCATCCATTAAAATCCCAGGTGGCTTTGTTCCCTCCTTGGGGCTCCTGTTGATGATTTGTGCTAGCCCAGAGAAGCAGGCTTGGCCCTGCCCCCTGCTCTTTCTAGCGAGCAGGTATTTCTCAAGGCAAAGAGCCTCGATGCATTTGCAGCACCCCCAGTGGTGACAGACCTGCGGAGGCAGTGCAGCGTGCTGGAAGAGGGTGAGACACATTTCATGGGTCAGTACAGGAAGGTACCTTCCCTGGGGAGTTCAGAGATGTTATACATTCCTGCACAGAACATCTGGCTGTGTGTGAGGGGTGGCTGTGAGGTGGGAGGCTGCCATCATCCTCCCCGAACTCATGGGCAGGGGCACAGGACTGCTTCAAACATGTGACACAGCAACACCCACTTAACTCAGGATTTTAGAGAATGTCAGTCCTTCTTTTTCATGCTATAATTATTTTTCATGCTGTTTTGTGTGGCTTTTAGCCTTTTCTGCAGAGTTTTTTCTGTATTTTATGATGATGCGGTTGAGTCCATGGTTGAATGCTCATCCCCTGGTTGCACATGCCACAGTCTTGCACATGCCTGGTTGTAGGTCCAGCAACCTTATCCCAGTGCTGTGGTGATAAAGAAAAAAGTTTGGGGGTTTTTGTTTTGTTGTTTTTTTTTTGTTGTGTTTGTTTGGTTTTTTCTGTTTTTTTGGGTAAAATGACTGCCTAATGTAGAATCTGTGCTCTAAAGCCACAGGACCTTAAGCCATTTATTAAACCAAAATCTACATTGCAAATAGATGAGTGAGCACAGTAGTCAGGGAACTCTAATGGCAATTTCTTGTTGTTGTTTTAGAAGTTCTTAACAAATATTTTGAAGTCAGACAAAGGATTAAGCTAATGAGCCTGCTGAGCTGACACTGCCTTTCCACAACTCTTTAAGACGATGGCCACATTTTCTTCTAAAAACAACTCTCTCATTGACAGAAAGCCTCCAGAACACATGGGTTCTCACAGAGAAATAATTCCTCTAATTGTATTTTCTATTTGACTTCAAGCAGTATTTGAATAAAACTGTCACTCCAAATTATTATGGCATTGTTCCATAGTCTTTCTTTTCACATCCTTTTCTACCTTTAAAATGAAGATTCATATGAAACCTCTACTTGTTCTTGCACCAAACCGTTGTTTTGTTTGTTGGATTTCTTTAAGTGACCCTCACCCCAACACTGACAGCTCAGGTGAGATTACAGAATCTCTTAGGAGATGAAATGGTCTTAGTAAGGCTTTAGACTTTCATTACTCAGCCAGAATGTGGAGTCTATCAATTACACCTACATTGACATGCTGGTGAATTAATTGGCCTGTTTGACAAGGACAGCTATTACCCCATGTTGTTCTGACAGCTGGGTTTGATATCAGGAATTTGTCAACCTTCCCCTTCACGTGAGCTGCTGGAGGAACAGTGGAATAGATCAAGTGAGGACAATGCAAGATTCCCCCCCCCCCCCCAGTACAATCTCAACATCTGGTGATAACCTAAACCCTAAATAAAATTATGGACATTCATAACATCAATAAGTAAGCAGCAATGCCAGACTTGTGCTATAAACAATCTCCTGACTGGGCTGCCAAAACACTCAAGGAGTCAGAAAACTAATTCATTATCATCAGAAAAGTTAGCACCTTTCAGTAGTGACTTTCTATGTGTCCTTCAAGTGCCAGTGATACCTTTTGGGTGGGAGTATTTCAAGTTTATCTGAGTTTGGGGGCTGGCATTAACAGAAGTGTTGATCACTTAAATTTCACCTCACTTAAGATCAAGAGCAAGTTTGAGTTACAGTTGGATGTAAACAGTTCTGGGCATGGAACACTGTGCTAGGAACCTGTGCTGCTCACTGGCTACCACTATCCCATTTTGAGACAGTTTCTAGAATCTCATTCTTTCTTTTCTGTGGCTGCTCTCAAGAGCTTTTCCTAGCCTTTAAGACCAGATTAGAAAGTGATATAGCATTACATAGAAAACAACATGTAGGCATGTTCCCCCCCAGAGCTGGCAGAGATTCACTGGCCTTACAGTCTTATAGTCCCCATTCTCTAGAGGGAAATAAGTGAGCTGGTCCCCAGCTTAATGAGAGGTTGTCCCTTTCTCCATGAAGAGCAAAAGACAAGCTGTGGCTCTGTCCCCTCTACTCCCCTTGATGATTTAGGATTTTAGCTTTTATATTTTTCAAATCCTTTACTGCATTAGTGCATAGCTCTAAACTCAATATAAAGTGTAGTTAACTGCCTTCACATTTTGGTCAGACAAAACAATCCCTCTGGGCCTGTGATCCAAGGACATCCTACAGCCTCAGGCCTGGAAAAGTATAAACAAAAGTGAATTGGGGGGGAAAAATGACTGACTTCATTACCTGAAACTGTAATTGCAGATTAACACCTGACATGTTGTGATGGTTTAGCACAGGTAGTTTTTTTTGGTTTTTAGTCTTTAGGGAAGTTGTAGCAAATACTGACAGCTTG
>JBBMKD010000216.1:1373147-1396011 GCA_037834095.1 Argya squamiceps | reverse complement strand
TTTTCTCCCGAAAATCCTATCTCCCAGAGAAATAAACCACTACACTTGATTTGGCGAACGTGAAACCACGACACATGTAAATAGACCAATCTTATATCAGTCTGAAAAACTTGTGAGCATCGTCCATCTTGGATGCAGCCTCAGAAGGTTTTGACTGCCCCAGCTATACCTGTTTAAAAGCCTTTAATAAATACCCACTTTATTCTCCTAATCTTGTCTAGCCTCTGTTATAGGTAGCTACTCCAAAGCATCACTCTCTGCAGGGCACAGAGAGGGAGAAATGCCCTTATTCTCCTTGCAGCCAGGAGATCTGCCAGGAGGGCAATGAAAATAGACTCATCCTCACAGCCTAAGGTGGCTCAGAAGCAAATCCTGAGACATGAAACTCCATTAGGTCTAGACCTTAGCACCAGTCAGGCTTAAAAGTTAGTTTGTAAAAAAATTAGGATATGCTAAAGCTGTTAGAACGTAAAGACTTACAACAATTCTGAAAAAATGAAAAAAGAAAGACGTCCCAAACCTCCTAATTCCCCAGCTCAGCCAACAAGTACCAGCTACTTGGCTTTCCCAAGACCATGAGGTAAATTGCACGTGTACTGGGGAGAAATATACTTTGGGGCAGCCTTTTAATCACAAAGAAAGTCTTATTTTTCTTTAAATAAAGTGACATTCTTTTTTAAAATCCAGAGGACCAGTTACCAGCATTATCCATTACCTGTAGAATGCCAACATGGACAGACCATCAGGTGGGCTTTGAAAGGGATTGAACCCACAGGGAGATGGGTCTGGCTGACTGGTGGCAGAGTGAAAGCAGAGTCCAAGCCTGACATCTGGCTCCTCTGGGTAAGCAAAGCATTGGTCTCCGTGTAGGTGATCACCTCAAGTCCTTTATCCTACAGTTGTGGTTCCATCCCCTGAAAAAATACAGCAAAGAGGAACTGCTGCCCTTCACCCATGAGCCCTGGGTTAACTGTGGGCCTTGAGACCATACTATCACTAGTTCTAGAAATTACTGGTCTTTTAAAGACATAATAATGCAGCCAGTTTTTCATTTATACCTTACTGGTTTTGCTAGGAAGTGGTACACAGTAAAGATTCAATCACCCAGGGCTTGGTGAAAAGACACAGAGGAAACACTATTATGGCACTTATGACTGAGGGGAAATAGCTGTGACCAGATCATTTATTTTCTTTGACCAGGTCATATGCTTGTGGCCAGCAAAACCATTTTATCCAGTACACAGGCATGTGGTCACCACCAAACTCCTTTAGCAGGTAGTCCAAGAAAAGCAAAGTTAAAAAGGTCTTTTACAACACATTAAAAAAAACTAGCTGAAAACAATCTGGCAAGCTCAATCCCACAGATTCTTGTAGGAAATATTTGCCCTGTGGTAGTCAGTTGTTCTACTTTCACAGCCAGCGGCTGCTCACCTGGACAAGGGTTTCCAGGGCTGGAAAAAACACTATGATGCCTGTCTGCCTTGGCCTCAGACCACAAAAAATGGATCCCTGGACCCTTGTTCTGCCTTTCATCTGAAATGAAATTCCCTAAGCTGGGGGAAGAATGCAAGGGGAACAGCTTTCTTATTGCTTCTACATCTGGCTGCAAAGCTGGTAAGTGATAAATTGCAAAAAACTGTAAATGTGCAATGGACAAAATGTATTCCAGTTTTTGCAGATCTGGTGATATCCAATTTAAAGGGGTATTTTAAACAGATGATTCCATCAGAAAGCAGAGAAAGATACAAAAATTAAAAGCAGTTCAATGGTGGTGAAACATTTCCACTTTTGAGGCTCTACCTTGAATTATGGAGCAGTGCATCAAACTAACTTTCAAGTCAAAGTGACCTTTGGTCAAAGTATATTGAAATAATCTTACTTCATAAAATATTGGTTTCGGGAAAGACCCCATCACCTGGCACACATAGATTTTGCCATTTCAGAAACTTGTCTTACCAAATGAAAAAATACAGCCTTGTAGGTGTTCATTAGCAGCAGAAGTAGCATGGGAATCCATACGTACAGTAAGTGTGATCAAACTGAAGTGTTAAATTACCTAAGCAAGAACTGCACTGGTAGATTTCTCTTAGAAAAGAAAAGGATGGTCAAGTAGACATGGGCAGTAAGATTACCTTTAAAATGTTTTACCGTAGACCTAAAATAGCTTCTCCTCTTTGAAGAAAAAAAAAACAAAAAAGAGAGAAGGGGAGGGGGGAAGGAGACAGAACATAATTTCCAAACCCTTAGCTTATTTTTAATTTATAGTCCTTGGAAAAAAAATAAGTGGATAGCCCAATCATTTATATGCCTGGGCAAAAGCAATACATCTATATAAAAGTACAGTGATATATTTCTGTTGCTAGTTTAATGTGCTGCTCTGTGCCCTGTGTGTTCTGATTCATTGGAGAGCAGCAATCATGTCGACAGGAGCTGTTCTTCAGTTCCCATCAGCGACAACTAAAGGCCAATTCAAGGTTGTGGTGGGGTCATGAATCTAACATAGTCACTGATAGAACAATTTTCCTTCTGCATGACACTGTCGGTGGGACACAGAGGGAAAATATACAGCAAGGACTGCTGCAGGTATGTCTTGTTTCCTCATACTTCCTCCCCCCTCCCCACCCCTCTCCTCTTTTTTTGTTTTTAATTTTTGGCCATGGTGTGTGCTGTTAACAAGCAGCCTCTGGGGAATACAGAATCAGCACCATGGAAAATAAGAAGAGAGGAAACGTCTAAGCCTTTAGGAATCCAGCATACTCCTGGCCTCTGTGGAGGGCAACTCAGCAACATCCGCACAGTGTGAAAGTGGATCCACCCCAAGACAACACAGGCTGTATGTCTGAAGACATGTACAGCCTTATAAAGAAAAGAGGTGGACCAAACCCCAGTGTTTTCACCTCTGGTCCACCACCCTTTGAGTTAAATAAAGAGGCATTTTTATCCAGCTGTAACTGAACCTGATTTGCTATCTCCTGAGGTATGAAAATAAGAACTGAAATTTGCCTGACAATATTATTTTCCTACATGGGTCACCTACACTGGTGAGATGGTGAGGGTTGTTTTATTCTCATGCCATTACCTGTCACCACAGGGCCTCTCTGATCTAAGGCACTGGTCCAAAATAACCATCCAGGGCAAGTTGTATGGTTATATCCAATGCTGTGGATTTCCCATGTCTTGAAAGCCAAAATCCCAGCTCATATGTGCAGTGGACAGGGATAGGCCCATCAAATTTGCCTCCCCTGTGCATTACACTCATTCACACCTGGAGCAAGGCCATGCTGTACAGGTCTCTGGAAAGGCCACAAGTGAAGACCTCAGCAGGGCTCAAGTTCCTCCTTGAGTGGGATGAACATGGAAGAGTTGGAAGAATGATGATCTTTCCTGCTCACAGGGATGCTGCTCCACAGGGGCACGGGTGGCTGGGCCTGCTTACAGCCTTCCCTTTCTGGGGCAAATGCACCAGGCACAAGGGAGAGGGAACTGCCGCCATGCAGGGATGCAGGGAGATCTGCTTTCTTGAGGGATCTCCCCAGCTTCCTAGGGGATTTAATTCAAAAATTAAGGGGTCCCCTTAAGTTTTAAGCAGCTTCAAAGCCAGGCGAGACCCAGTCTGCCATCCCTTTGATGTCCAAGGAAAATTCCACCGTAATGTAGATGGACCCATTTAGGTCCTAAGCAGGAGGAGAAGACCTAAGTGTTTCTCTACTGCTATGGCCTTTAAGACTTAGCAGACCAGTGGCATTTCCTGCCTCTGCATTAGGAAACACGCCTTGGCTTGGACGTGTGTGTGTGTGTGTCTGTGTGTGTGTGTGTGTGTGTGTCAGGGTCCTTGCACCAGCACTGGGGGTGAGCTGTGTGGTGCAGCCAGCACAGCTCAAGCCCTCTGAGCTCCCAGGACATCCAGCAGTGCTGTGAGTGGTGTTCCAGAGGGTTCCCCAGAGCTCACAGCCCCGTCCTCTGCACAGGCAGCATCCGTGGGGGCTGTGATGCAGGACCTGGCCCTGAGAACTCTGAAATTCGCAGGCAGAGGTATGTGAGGAGGTTGCCTGCTCCTCTGTCATGGCTGAGTTCATGGGCACCTCCAGCACACCTGCTCATGCTGATACTGAAACACAGACTGGGAAAGAGATAAATTGCCCCTTTTTCGGTGTCAATGATTCTTCAACAACACACAGAGCAGCTTTGGCTGGGTTTAGCTTGACTTGTGCAGCTTCAGAGAACCTTCTCAGTCCCAGACAAGGTCCTTCCCAGGCAGAGGCCTGCTGGCAAAGCCTGAAAAGTGGCAGTGTGTCTGTCTATTTGCAGGAGTAAAATAGAAAACTTCAGGACCCAGTGTTGCCTCACAGTTGCCATCTTCAAATACTAAAATCACATTGAAGTCAAGCTAATGAAACACTCAAATCTAAAATTAACAAGACACTCAAATAAATAAAAATACAACTGTAATTCACAACTCTATTTAATAAAATTTTATTCCTGCACTTGCAATTGAAGATTGCAAAAAGGGGAATAGGGATTTGTATTTATGAATAGTAAGGAAGGGCTGGAAATGTAAAGAAGAGGGTTTGTGCAGCATTCCTGCTGACATGCAGGCTTCCCCAAGAGCATCCCACCAATGCTGTTAGCTCTCACTAATTCTTAAGCCCTGCACTGTACACAGCTGTGTCGAAGTACCTGGGGTTTTTCTCTTGTTTGTAGTGTTGTAGTTGCCCCTGATCAAACTGACTGCAGATAAGATCCCAGCATGTGCTGAATGCAGAAGCAGAAGCTTGTGTCATCATCCTCTTCCATGTGTACATGTGTCCATCCCACCACAGGTGGAGAAGATGAAGAGTATAAAATCTTCCAAACCCCAGTCTTTAACTCTTCTTTGGGCAGAATGTTTTACCATATTGATTTCATTTGCATTAAAAATGCTTCTCTGGAAATGAAAGACTTGCATCCTGTCTCATTATTTTAGATCTGAGCTGACAACTGAGTTAATATTAAAATGACATATACACACAAATCACATTTCCTATGTTACAAATAACAGGAGCAAAGCGAATATACCAACATTAATAATTTACCTTTTGAGCTTAGCCCTTCTTTATTTTTCTGAAACTTCCTCAAGCAGATTGCCATTTCCTCCAATTTATTCATTATTCAAATTCAGTCAACAGTTTAAAAGAACATGTTTACCTAACGGATAACTTGCATTTTGCTTCCATTTTCACTGCTCAGTATTTGTAACAAAGTGTGAGTCACAATTGTGTAATTAAAGCACATAATATAATTCCTTTTCCTCAGCTAAATCAAAATGTAATTCTTCTGGGAAAAAAAGTACTGCCAATGTGTCTATAAAAATCAAATTTCTACAAATAGCTTTGTCTATGTCTGAATTTCATCTACATTCATTCTGACTAACAACTCAGCTGCTTGGATGTTTAGCAAATAATCATTAAAACAGGCAGAGCAGCTTTATTTTCTTCCTTCTCTGAAACGAATGAAGGAAAATACATTTGCTTTCCTTTAGCCATCTTTAGCTTCTTCTGCCACCCAGTCACTCTTTTCCCCCTGGTTCTGCAGGTGCCGTTAACAACAAAAAAGGCTACTGACTTTAAAAAAAGGCTGCCTTTTAATTACCTTTGATTCGCTTTCGAGCAGCAGACTTGGGAGTTTTGCAGATCCATGCTCAAAGTGAAAGCCAACAGTAAACTAAAGAAACATCAGGAGCAGAACAATAAATCCTTCACATTTCCTCTCAATTCTTGCTGAGCTTTCATTTTTCTGATCCAGGAAAAACAAGTTTTATCCTCCTGTTTTAGTTAATTTTTGTTAATTTCAAATAATATTCCTCATTTATTTGAGGGTTAATCAGACCTGAAACCTGCACACAGAAGCTTAAAAATGCACCAAGCATGTCTTTGCCACTTCTCTCCATCTGATTTTTAGCTAAGCATTCAGATGCTCTTTGCACTCAGAAGTCTCTGCCATCTTGGTAGGTTGCAATTACTTTCCATGACCACTGGAAAGGCAACATCTAACCAGCCCAAGACCCCCACACCAGGCTGCTCAGAACATCATCCAGCCTGGCTTTGAACACGTCCAGGGATGGGACACCCCCAAGTTCTCTGGGCAGGCTGTGCCAGTGCCTCACCACCCTCACAGTAAAAGAAATTATGAGGGTTTTATATGATTTCAACATGTGAGACTCCTTAACTCCATGGAGGATTTCTGCCAACCTGGGCTGAGATGCTACTGAATTAATCTAAAACTTTAACACCAGTTTGCACGTGCACTTGAAAAAGGAGCAAAGGCTTTTTCAAAGAAAAATGGAGTTGCAGGGGATCTCTTCTTCTAAATCCATTCTGACTTCCAAAAGGCAGCACTCTCTCTGCATTTTCGGAGGAGACAGAATAGATTTAGAAAGTGGCTGCTTATCGATTTATTGTCTTTATGCTGGACATAGGTTTTTATTAAAGAAAGCAGATACTCAATAATGTTAACTAGTAATGGGAATTGACTTTTCACTAATTGCACAGAACCTGGCATTAATACACTTTAATAGAAAATAGGCTTGTGCACTCCAGATCAATCCAAAAGTTTTTTTCTGAGTACACTACAGACAAAGGGCTCCAACAACAACACAGCTAAGTAAGACATTGTATTTATTTACTTATTATTCCTCCAGTTATTGAGATAGGGAAATATCTCCAGGGAATGAGGGAAATGCTTTACCTCAGCTGCTTTTCCACTTTCTGTTTGCTCCATAGGGCTCAGTATTTCCTGGTCTGCCGTTCGGCCCCATTTGCCCAGTTTGTAAACAGAGGACAATTTTTGTCTGCCTCAGGTACTGTGGGATGCAGGCAAAATAAATGTTTTGGAAGTATGACATGAGAAATAAAACAATTTATCACTTAAACAATATAAATATGTTATGATTACTATAACTATTATAATCACCATTATATTATATTTGTCTTACTATTGTTATTAATATTATATTTGTTTAAAATGTTAATGTTACAAAGCAAATTCTCTATATGTTTAGTTTCACCATCTGGCTTCTCATTAGAAGTGCACAAGGGGATTAACAGCACCAGGGGCTAAACCCCTTCTGTGTTATCTCGGGTGTGTAGTTCTACGGGGCTCAGCTGCCTCCCAAGACAACATCATGAAACCTCTTTCCTGGGGCCTTGGCAGGGGAAAGCCAGTGGGCACAGTCAAAAACACTGCTTTTTCACCCAAGTGGTTTGGAACATTTACTGCAATAAGGCTTGCTCCCATGATGCAGTTAACAGGTACTTTGCATTGCCTGTCAGCCACCTTCAGAAAAAAGATAAAGACAAATGAAACAGGATCAAGACTCAGTCCCTGTCCCACTGAAACCCTTGTAGGAAATGAGACCATGTGCTCTCACAGCAAATAGTGGTTCCAAGTAGAGCAAATTGGAGTCCCAACCCTTTTTAGGCACTATTACCAGTCCAACAAAGCAGCTAATAATAAAGGATTGCTACTTTATTTCCTGCACTTAAATAAAACAGACTGGCAAAACCTTACTAATCATTCCCAACACTGAGGCATTATAGCAGCAGACAGGCTTCTGAAGAAAGGCAGGATTTTTTCAGCAGTTTTGGACTTTTGAAGGGTGGGAGTCCATGACTTTAGCTGAATAAAGTTTGAAGCACCCTCACCTTTATAACCACACCTGCCATAGTTATCAGCTATTTTAGATCCTCTTTAGCCTTCTCTGAGCCAGCTGAAGGAAAAAGCCCCATTGCCCAGGGTACTGACAGTGACACAGGGGCTGATGAAGGGCAATGCTTTGTGCTAGTTAGCAACCTATGCTTGTGTCACAGGAATGTAATTTTGAGTTCTGTGCTCTGTGTGGGTGGCACAGCTGGCACAACTCGACTTTTCCCATGGCTGGATTCCCAAGGAATGGCCCCCGGAGATGAGCCGGGGTACAGCATTGCTGTGCTGCTTCCAGGAGAGGAAATCAGCTCTGGAAAAGGAACCCTGCACTTTTGAAAACTGGTTCCCCTCAACACTCCTAAAGAAGGCAGCCAAACTGCAGAAGGAAAGCCCCTCCATGGAGGAGGGAATACCCCCAGTTCCCTTCCTAGGCTGGTCTCCATGGCTCCATAGCTGCCATGATTGAGTACAGGAGGATGCAGGAAGGTGGAGGTCCCTCAGGCAGTGTTTCAGGCTGAGGTCCTTTGCCATTTGAAAGGACAGAGAATGTGTTCCTGCAGGCAGGTGAAGGGCCCCTCAGGATGCAGTACACAAGTACTTGTTTAATTCAGTTTTGGCCTGGGACACAGGGGTGAAAACCCAGAGCCGCATCACCAGTGCCAGGTTGTTTGGGCCCCTGGACCTGCCGATGGCAACAGGACGTCACCACACCTGCTGTGGGCTGAGCCCCCAGCCAGGGACTGAGGGCTCTGCTCTGCAGCTCATCCACCACACCTGATCCTTTGCTGGGGAGCAGCATCCCCTAGCCCTGGCTCCCTTGCAGTGCTGGGATAAGCTGCTCAGTGAACAAAGTGGGGAGAACACTGGAATTAACTTTCTGCTTCTTTATCGCGTTGCTTATTTTTCATCAAAGCAATGACAACTCAAACTAAGCTCACTGCTAAGGAAGTATTACCAGTTTACCATAATTACTATTTAAAAGTGTGTTATGATGCTGCTTATTAAAAAGTACTACTATATTATTAATTAATATCCTATCTTGAATAAAGTGATAAAGCCACTTATATTTGTCCCCTTTCCTAAAATGGTAGTTTATACTGGAAGAGCCACACTGCTTGTAGTGCCAGACATGTTGCTTCTGGATACCTGCAGAAATTCAGAGCAACTTGCCCCACAGGGATGTTTTATTTAGTCAGACAGCCCTTTGAAGTGAAAGGGTAACCATTTCTGATCATAACCTTGGCTTTGCACTTCAAGTAATTATCCTTTAATTGCATTACCCTATTTGAAATAGAGTTGTAATTGGAAAAAAACAATTTGATGTTCCCTGATGCATACTCTGACATGCATTATTTGCTTT
Organism: Argya squamiceps; assembly: GCA_037834095.1. Lineage (NCBI taxonomy): Eukaryota > Metazoa > Chordata > Aves > Passeriformes > Leiothrichidae > Argya > Argya squamiceps. The sequence goes on along the minus strand of JBBMKD010000216.1, from coordinate 1,386,971 downwards.
TTATTCAAATATAAATGTTCTCTGTAATTCTATCAAAGAAAAGAGAAAAATAAAACAAAATTGAAATGTCAGTAGCAATTTTGGACATGTGAGAAGCATCAGCAACTAGTGCTGGGTGGGAAAAATAATATTGTGAAATTAGTGGTGTCAGTGGAAAGAAGAGGTGGGAAAGGGAAAGGGCTCCAGCTCTGCTCCTCCAGAAGCTGTCTCTGTTGCACGTGGTGGTACCTAAATATTGAGCTGGGTACCTGCTGTACCAGAGTGATGGATGGGCCTTTAAAATTACATTGAAGCAGAAGATGCAGATGCACAGTTTCCAGCCTTCCAGCTAACTATTGAATAATCACTAAGGCCAGTACAAGTCAATGGAGTGCAGGTCCTCTTTCCTCATACCCTGTGGGACAGAACACACACTGAGGCAGAAAAGTGTGCTTTAGTTCTTCCTTCTTGGGCAGATTCAAACAAATCCAGAGCAGTGACAACTTATATCCATGCCACTTGCACCTTGTATTTCTGAGAGAGGAGCTCCACCCAGTTTGGCTGGATCAACTGCACTTTATAGTCCTACAAACACGTGTGTGCACACGTTACTGAGACCTGAACCAGCCTTGGACCATTTGGAGCACCATGCAGATAAAAATTAAATAAATTACAGATACAATGTTAGTGAGTTAGGGTCTGCCACTCTGGAGCAAAAACAGTACTTCAAACTGAGAAGTCAGGATATGCTCAGAGGGTAGACAAGGAAAACCATGTTAGCCCAGTTTGGGTCAGAGGTGCCTGGCTGGGATGGGGTGTGCACACAGAGCTGGGTGTTGCAGCCCACTCCCATCTCAGAAGAAACTGCAGACATTTTCTGTAGCAGCTCCTATGGCAGATGTCCTCTGACAGCAGCCCTGCATCCTCACCTGCTCCAAACCAGAGCCAGCCCAATCTTTACTTCAAAATTCAGCAGTTCACAGACAAGAAATTAACACAGGGGAGTCATAAAGCAGAGGTGATTGGCACAGACTAGGCTGGATAAATTTGGCCTTTCTGGTGTTTTTGATAAAAGCAAAAACAAACCCTCAAACCCAATAGGAAGAAAACCTCTTGTGAAAAATAAAATTCTGGTTTTGTCTGGAGATATAACCAACTTTCATTATTATAAGTTACTGTGCTTTCTACCCAGTTTGTTTATACTGACCACATCCAACAGAAAGCACAAGAAAAGTCATCCGTTCTGCTTCTGCATGGGTGGCTGCCCTGTCCCCATCTCCAAGCCACATTCTGAACTCCAAAGGGAAACATAAAGTTCAGATCCAGGCATTTGGCACATAACACATCATAGGCACTTCAGGCTTCTCTGGATCTTTAGGGAACAATCTTGTAAATGTTACCCAGCATTTTATTTTGGGAATCCCACAACAGAGGTGATTTTATTTTAGGTGTACACTGTGCACTCTGTAGCTGCTTTCCACAGTGGCTTCTTAAGATCATAAGGTCTTGGGCACAGTCTCTCCTCCCATTTCACACATAACCAGCGAGGGTGAATGGTTTCTTTGTCCAAACAGTTCTGTCAGTCTCAGCATCTTATTAGACACATTTCACCTGGGCAGAAAGGACCTCTTTTCTTGGGTCCCTCACTGCTCTAAGCAATTTCACTCAAGTCCCCAGGACTGCTAGTAGGAGCTCACTACTGAGAACATGGAACAGCACAGCTGAGACTTGGGGCTCCCTCAAAAGTGCTCTGAGGAACCTGTACAATTTAAGGAGCCTGCTGGAAGTTAGGCATCCTGCACAAGTGTATTTAACAGAGAAGTAGCTCTGATTTTTCACTTTTCTTAGAGATTGAACTGAAACTCCCAGGAAGCAGCACAAAGATAACAAATGAAAACTAAGCCAAAATATAATCACTCTAATTATAATGACTACTAAAAAGAGATGGTTGTCAAGAGAGAAGTTCCAGGAGCATTGAAGTCAACTGTCAAGATCCAGCCCATCTGATTGAAAACTGACAAGCAAGTCAGCTGGGAGAGCACTACCACGCTATAAAACAGAAGGAAAGGAGCAGCTTGGAGGTTTGATGGTGGGATTTTTGGTTGTTTGTGGATTTTGGGGTGTTTTATTGTGTGCTACAAAATTGCAATAGAAAATGGATGAATTGAGAAGAAAAGTCATTCTCACCTGGGTTATAGGGTATTCTAATGCAGGATTAACTAGAAAAAGAAATAGTGAATTAAGAAAACTTATGTTACTTAAATTTGGTAAAATCTTATTTTCTACCTTTAAGCAATGTAGTTCTACCTTTAAGCAACGTAGTTATGTTAAAAGGTTTCTCAGATGACTTGTGAGGCCTTAAAAGCTGTGAATGAAGTAGGATCTTTGAATACCCAGTGATTTCTCTTTGAGAATTTAAGTTCTGATGGTCCTGGTTACCAGATTACCCAGGCTGCACAGCTGGTGCTTGCTGGTGTATACATATATATACACACACACATTCTTTTTAATACGTTAACTAATATTGTTTCCTTCATGGTTCTAATTCAGCAGCTAAAACAATAAATTTAAAAGTAGGTAGACCTATCACTTAAAGTGCAAGAAAAAATGGAAGAATAACAAGGAGAAAATCAGAAGATGATAGAAGAGATTTGCTTTTACTTCTGATTGCAGGCTGGAGCCCTGCACAGACCCACTCTCAGAAAGTTGTAATAGGTAATGCTGACATCTGTGGGTGAGATGGAGAACTGAGCTTATGACACAAGTTGTTAATACTGTCCAAACTAGATCTTAGAAAGGCAAGTCGCTTAGTGTGTGATCCAGATTTAATCTGATGCCAAGTACACATGAAGGGCTACCAGAGGAAGCTGAGGGTAGAAGAGAAGAATTAGGACAATTTTCTCACCACTTAGTTATAGTAGGAGAACCAGGGAAATTCTCTGTCTTTCTTGTCTTTTCCCCAGCCCAGCCCAACACCTTAGCCCAGGCTGCTTCTGGCTCCTGTTGTAGCTACTCTGGTAGAATGCTGTCCGAGCACTCCCCTGTTTGTCTGGGGAAGAGGACATACATGACTCTGTGCCACTGGCAGAAGCACCACTGTGCATGTCAGAAAGTTTTCCATTTTGCCAGTGAGAGCAGGGCCCTGCTACGAGTGCCTTCTTGGCTACGCAATACTGCATTTCCAATACTGCAATATTCAGGCAGGAGATCTAAACCAAGCTTTCATAGTGAAATGTAATATGCAAATGTATCTATAAAAACGTGTCGCTCTCCTCTTAAAGAACTAGCAATCATCGAGGTGTTTGGGGATTGGGTGTGAAGATGTTATAAAGCCCAAAAATAAAATAATTTTCTCTTAAGTGCCCATCTTGTACCTGAGTCAGCTACATTGCAACCTCATGGCTGTGGGTAACATTTCTCTTGCACCATGGAACTCACAGACACGTTTGCAGTAAGCTGATGCCCTCTGCTGGGTGTGAGGGACTTGAAACGTAAATTCCCTATTTCAGATCAGGATAATGGCACAAAATTCCTTCAAAGAGTGAACTGGACAGTTTAATGGCAAGGGTTCATACCTCCCTACAATACTTCCTAATACATGCTGGAAGAATGCTGATGAGTTGAAATCTAATTGCAGTGAATGAATAACAGTACTTCTGGTTATGGCTTCCACACTGGTGAATATTAGGTGCAACTTGTAATTAATGATCTTTGAATATATTAACATCAATTAACTGTTCCTCTATTATGAGCTGGATTTAAAAGAATGTGTAATTTGAAGTTGGAGAGAGGTGTCTGAAGGGGCCTTTAAATAAAGTTGCATTAGTGTGGTGTTGACTGGTTAGAAACCAATATAAACATGAACAAAACTTTCAGAATGTTTGCTGGAGTTGTTGGGAAAAAAGACCTGGATCATGGGGGACAAGCACACTCTATATTCCACTGAGAGATCAGTTGAAAAATGCTGAAACTGCATTTATTGAGACACAAATATGACAAAAGAAAAGTAATTCCAATTTTAGGGTGCAACAAATTAAACCAGGAAATCATGTGTTTGTGTTTTGTCATGAAACTGAGAACTCTAAGGCCTTGATGCTGACTGCAGCCAGCTGTGGCCATTTCTGTCACACACCAAGTGACAGATGTCCACTTAACCTCTCTGGAGCTCTGTCACCACATGATTTCAGTGAGAGTGTTTGTGCAGCTATTGGTCCACTCTGGCTAATATGAGTAATGCCTATGAGAAAAGGCTAAAAGGAACATTAAACAGGTCTAAAATAGGTAAAAAATTGCAAAAACTGTTTTCCTATTTTCCTTTAGATGCTTTAATTCTGACTTCCGGATTTACAAAATGACAATTTTTGTGTAGGTCAGTCCACTTCCAGCTCTTTTTGACATCTTGAATGGCAAGAGATTCAAAAGTTAGAAGTTGTCTTATGTTAGTTACTAAATTTAAAAAAACACCCAAATTGCTGCTGTGTCTAAGGATAAGGTTATAATACACTCCCAAAGATAAATGTCTTTTTGTAGCATAATGCTGAAGAAGTTAATGTAAACCTTCTCTGAGTTAATTACCTGACTGCACTATACTGTTATTTGAGTATTTAACACAAATAATCCCAAGGGATACTTAATTGATTTTAAACTTTCAGCTCCACAAGGGGGCACATTCTAGCTCTGGTCTCACCACAGGGTTGTGTGGCAATTCTCACAGGGTCAACAGAAGAACTCTCACTGATTTTTGAAGATGTTAAATTTTACCATGTTCTAAACTTGAAGTGAAATTTGCTCTGTGTGAGAAAGTAGTGTTAAGGACTGGCTTGGTTTTTTACAAGATCACAATTCTGGAGCTTCTGTTCAATAAACTCAAATTGATTCATGGGGAGTATGCATTCTTCATAAACCAGAGTCTTTCATTGTCATTGATTTTTGTCTCTTGAATATGTAAACTTTGCCAAGGCATGAATTTTTGCAATTCACACCAAAAGGAAAGTTTTAATACAGCCACTGAGGTACACCTGTAGTTGGCTTCACTGCATGCAGGGCCAAAGTGGTTATGAATTTTGGATTTTATTGAAAGTAGTTGTTTCCTTTGGCTCTATTAAAATAATGTCCTCTTTAAGAAGATTAACTGTGAGTAATTTTGGCAGATGGGAAAATACAGATGGGAAAGTGCATGGAGTCACAAGCACTCACTTTAGATGATGACAAAATAGCTTGTGTGTTTTAAAAAACAGCAAAAAGAGAAATTCATGCTGTAAGCAGTTTAAATCTAGCAAGATGGTAAAGTTTGAATTGTAACAATGTCTTTCTTTTTAGAGGAAAATGGTTGTGGGGCACGTAGAACTGTATAAAAACATGCTACTGAACTTAGTAATACACTACAGCCTAGGCATGTTAAAAAAATGCAGTTAAATGGAAATGTCCTAAATATGTTAGGAGTGACAAATGACCAAATGGACAAATGATTAAAAAGTCATTTTTTTACCAGAAAAAAACCTAAACCCTAAGGGAGAGCAGGGACAGTCATTAGGGGCAGTACTCACTACTTGATGTAGGTTTTCAGTCAAACAGCAGTCCTGTGCATTCTGTTAGGAAACAAGTGTTTTATTTGGGAAAGCAGTCACCTGCTTGTGTATCTGTAAAATGAGAGGCTGAATGTACCAACTTTCCACAGACTTAATGGAGATGGAGAAATACAGTTCTAATAATGAGATGCTCTAGGCAACTAAAGTTACTGGTAGTTACTGAATCCAAAATTTGGCTGTAGACCTGATGTGGTTACACACTCATCACACACATGGAAGCCTGTTAAGTTTATTAAAAACAGGTACTGTCAACTCTGGTCTAATTAAAAAAAAACCAAGAAATGCACGTAAATTACATGACTCAACCAGCTTTTCCCCTCTCATTCTCCTGGAAGCTACCTGTGTATATTTTCATCTAATTCAAAAGATTGCTTAAGAGACGAAACAGTGAGAGATCTTCACTGCAACAACTGCTGATGCTCTGACAAAAAAAAAAAAAAAAAAAAAGTCTGATTATTTTTGTAACAGATTTAATAAAAATGCACCATCTCAGTTCTTATACTCCAGTAGGACCAGCAGATGTCAGCATAACTCAAAGCTTAACTTTGGATCTTGGCAATGCAACATTCATGACACTGGAACAGAAAAAAATCTGCTGAGCACATAGCAAGATTATACAATTTTACCAAGAAAGTCTGCAAGAAGTTAACAGTACTAATACTGTGACCCAAAAAAATGTGACCCAACAAACATGCAGATCTTCAAAGTCATCAAAGAATAGGAAATTTATACAAAACACAACAAAAATACAAAGAATAAAAATGTTACCAAAACTTCATTTATAAAACCTTTTCAATAAGCCTTGTTATAGTGTAAAAGTTTAATATAATGAGGACAAATAATGTATCAACCAAAGATACTTTCCATTCAGCTGGGTTTTTTTGGTAATAATCTAGATAACCTTGTTTGGAAACAGACACTCAAGTTCATTTCAGCTGTATATAAACCTTTAAAATCAGTAGAAAGAGAAAAAAATGGAGAGAGGGCTGTTGAAGTACTGGTTCAGTCCAATTACAGACTGATAACAGAGCAAAATTATTTCAATCTTGTTCTACAGAAACCAACGAAGTAATGAATAATACTTTAACACAATGTCAGTATTCTAACATGAATTAGTATTTAATTAATTAATGTGAACTCATATCCTTATGAATTCATAAGAATAAATTGATCTCAAACCCCAGTAACTGGGATGAGATCTGAACACCTCTTTCAACTCCCTTTTAAGTGAACAGGATTGGAATTATCAGATGTAGCTTTAATACACTATAGAAGACACAGTATTCACTATTAATACTAGAAAGAGAGTTTTACTAATACTGCATGTAAATTCATTGAGAACTTCCACTGCACTTCACATAAAACAGATCAAAACCCATGAGATCCTGAATTTGAGAAGATATGAAGGATACACGGAGATGGCACATTCTATAGAACAATGAATGAAAGACTAGTGAGTGGCTCAGGATAGATCACAACAGAATTCAGCACCTTGTACTTGAATACAGTTGTTCAATGAGATCTTCCCCAGATGACTAAGAAGCCTGAGCACAAGGCAGACTCAAGTGTGAAAAGGCAGCAGTATGGTTATATCCTTCATCACACTGAAAATTGTTGTGAGAGTGAGCACATTCCTCACGTGGATCATGACAAATTCCAACAGCTTCCATTAAATTACTAAACACCAAATGTGCTGTGTTTAACCAAAGCATGGACCACACAGTCAGCATTGTTTAACCAAAGCAAGGACCACACAGTGAGCATTAAACAATGCACACACACACTACCCAACGTGCTTGTTTCTAATGATCTCCCCTCCCTCGATCTCGATCTGCTCGTAGAGCCACTTGCGGTCGCAGCGACATTCGGTGCCGCACTTGTTGGAGCCGCACTTGGGGCAGGCGTAGAAGCAGCCCAGGCAATCCTCATCCAGGCAGTCACACAGGTCCATCCCGCTGTACAGCAGCAGGCCCTGGCTGTCGTACACTTTACTCTTGGCTGGGATCACTTGCCTGTGCAATGGAAAACAACAGCTCATTTCCGTGTTAAAATCTGCTCGTTGTTTTGATGCCAAGCTGCTAATAGTTGTGGAAGGAAGTTTGCTTTTTTCAGGTGTTCACTTTAACACTGTTAACTTCGAAGATATACATACCTTACTGTATTTCATAACGTTTTTCTGTCCTAATTCTATCTCCACTCTGTGCACAAACTAAGCAGAAGAAACAGAGGGAGAGGGAAGGATGTGTAGTTGGTGAGCAGCACATTCAGTGTCTGTTTCTGTCTGGTACAGTTACACTTAGGTGGAAAGCAGGGGCAATGCATTAATGTGGTATTTCATGCATATTTTGACAAATAGAAAATGTCTTTTTTTTTTTTAATCAATCACAATAGAAGGTTGTTACTCATTAGCCAGTATTACCCAATTCAGATATTGACTTTGTTTTTCAAAATGAAGGTAAGGTCCTAACTTGACACTTTTGTTTACCAAATGTAACTACTGAGTTTACAGAAAGATGATAACCAATATTTTAAGTGTAGCCTACTTGATCTTACTATATTCAAATTCATCTTATTATCAGAATTTTAGTTTATGTATTAATACATAATATGTATTAATACATATTATGTAGCTTATTACATAAGCTAAGTAATATTATTATGTATTATTACATAAGCTACATCTATGGTCTGCATAGTATTGTGCCTCAAAAACACCTTTTTGTGCTTGCCTGAAATATCAACTGTAAGCTAACATCTTTTTTATTTATCTCAGGAATGAGATAGATAATATTATAGGCTGACAATCAAGGCTATTTTATTTTCAAATTAATATTAATGTAAATACAACTGACAAATTACCTGTCTGAATTAAATGCTGAGATTTTTGTTTGCAGCCTTCTTTTTTCCCTTTTACTGGTCTCTGGAGTGAATTCAGTCTGTCGTCCTGGGTTAGCAAACTGGAGAGACTTTAAAGCCTTAGCTGTACGCCCCTGAAGAAAGAGAAAGCATCACTTAATTATAAATACAAATCTTAATTCTTAAGAAAACATCCAGTCAAGGATATTGTAATAATGAATTCTTGACCTATGATTCTATGATTTCCCAGGAGAAATGACTTAAGTCTTAAAATCTTTATGCTGGAGAACTATACCTGTCTCTGACACCAGCAACACAAGCTTTGTAGCAGCAGTTTTAATCAATGCTTTCAAATCATCCTCCTATCCACACTGACATATCATTGAAAAATACAGCTGGGGAACAGCTCCTAGAATGCAACACCTCTTTGCTCAATGTGCATACAGACAAGCTCTTGCTGTTTGGGTTGCCCACACCACAGATTCCCTCTGCACAGCCTGAACACAGCACCCAGTGAGGCACCAGCCACATTCCAAGCTCAGCACTTGGAGAACTATCCTCCCACACCTGTTCATCACTGCCCCTGACCAAATGCCATGGCCTTCACAGCCAGACACCACAACAAAAGCACACTTAATTCACCACAATGAAGGTTCATTTCATAATGAACTGTGAGAGAAAACACTTTTTTTTCCTTTTTAACTGAAGAGACATCTTTAGAAGCAACTTTTGCAGTGTTCAGTTTCAAGCACAGGAGTTCGTTGTTTGCAAGGCTTGAATAACAGCTTAAAATACCAGCAGCAGTCTGGTATTTACATGAATTTATGAGTCAGTCACCCTAGTAGACACAATTTTTCTAAACTTAGAGAATATTATTTAAATATTATTTAATTTGAGAAGATTTTTAAGGTTCTCCAAATAAAGGTTTAAATACAGTAAACTCCTGTACATCTAAAAGACTACATCCTTCCTGATTTCTATGAGAGAAAAATTTAATTTCTTTATGTAGTAGCTATATGGACTCTTGCAGAGTCCAGAGGGGATGGGAAAACTGGGATATACATACATCTGGATCCAGTTTTCTTCTTTGTCGCTCTTCAGAGTCCACATCCACACTTCCATTTATTATCTGTGTACATTTGGGACAAAGTTTCCAGCCAGGAACAAACTGTCTTCCAAACTTGGCACTTAGAAAAGCTGCATCGTCTAAGTCAATTGGTCGCAAGCTTTTCTTTGATAGTTTTCTGTGTATGTTAAAGGGATCACAACAGGATTTTTGTAAGTCTTCAAATCTTTCAATGTAAATTTTTGCATGGTGGAAGCAGATTGTATTGTTCTCTGACAGGGTTATTCCAGTCCTGAGCTGAAGCAGCAGGAGGTCAGATGAAGATATATCTTGTTTAGTCTTGAAGCCAGTGTGACGGGTGTAATAGGTCTTATGGCATTCATTGGTAGTTTGAAGCTGAACTCCAACTGAACAAGGATCCATTTTACTTTATCAGAACAACTTATTTATTTTGCCTAAAATGAGTTCTTTGAAGCCTTTAGGAGTTTCTGTGAAGATCACCCTAGAGAAAGCATTAAAATCAATCAGATTTGCAGTGCAAACTTATTCCCATAAGCCTGACATACTGAATTTAAGTAATTTAAAAAACATGTAATAAAATTATAGCATTCTAGTCCAGATAAAACTAAAAAAAAAAACCCACCTAAATTTATTCTGGAATTAAACCATGCATCTTCTATTCCTTTTTTTTTTTGCTAAAACAAGTATCTATTCAAAATGTTTAGTAGTGTTACTTTCTCAAAAGCAATCTGAGAGCAAGGTAGGAGGTGGATGAATTGTTCACACAGGAGCCTGCTCTGGTCATTTGTTTTCCTGGGGACCCCCTCTCTTGGGACAATCCCTGCTAGTCAAGACCTGACTGCCCCCAGAAAGGGACTGCTGATGGCTAAACAATTCACCCATCCTGTTTCCAAGGAGGGAAAAAAGCTGCAGAAGGTAGGCTGCACAGGCTGGCTGATATCAGTGAGTAATTCCCATCCAGCAGCACTTTCCTGTACATTTTTCCCATGTGTATCAGGTGCAGATCAACACCCTGGATCAAGCTGAGCCCTTCCAAGAACCAGTGTGGGCTGTGCAGGAAGACTGGTGGTTCCAGATGTGTGCAGTTTTGGGGTCATTTGGCCTTTGTGTGCAGCCCTCTATTGTACAGTTACACACTAACACCAAATTAAATCACCAAATGCCCAGTGAGCCACTGCAGGCTGGTCTCACATCCTGGCCAAAGCTTGTTGCTAGCCCAGTGCTGGCCCTAACACACCAGAGCCTGAGCCCATCTTGCACTATTTTCCACTGCAACATAAAAAACAAACTTCTACCAAAAGAAAGGAATCCCTTGCTCTCAAATCCTCCAAGAACAATTACAATGACTGCAGCTTAACTGGGGTGTTTATGTTCACCTACACCCTATTCTGCAAAGGCAAAACCCAGAAGAATGGAAAAGCAGTGCACTGGTTGTGTCTGGGATAGAGTTAAATTCTTCACAGCAGCTGGTGTGGGGATGTTTTTGATTTGTGACCAAAATAGTGTTGATAACGCGCTGATGTTTTGGCAGGGCTTACCCAGACAGCACCACGGCCTTTTCTTCCTCACCCTGCCAGAGTGGGGCTGGGGGTACAGGGGTACACAAGGAGGTGGGAAGGGAAGGAGCCAGGACAGCTGACCCCAAGGCACCCAAAGGATATCTCAGAGCACATGGCCTCGTGCTCAGCAATCGTCTTCACTTGCACTGCTTTGTTTTTTTCTTGGTTTTACCTTCTGCTCTCTTTTGGTACTTTAAAAATTTTCCTTACAATATTTTTAAAAGCACCTTTTCCTTATTAAGCTGCTTTTATCTCAGCCCCCACCTTTATCCTTCTGATCCTCCCCCCAGTGAGGGAGGGTGAGCAAATGGCTGTGAGGTGCTTAGTTGCCAGCTGGGGTTAAACCACAACACACATTTATTTGTTCTAACCACTGAACAGGGTAATATGGCCTTTTAATCAATAAAAGTATCTACCAGCTGTCCAGTGCTAAAGAGTCTGGGATTCTACTTTCAATAAAATAAAATCAAATAGCATCATACACAATCTAATGACATGAAATGTGTAAGTTTAGCCAATACACAGAAATACAAACACAGCAGTGCAAGAGCTTAAAAGAGAATAGTAAATCAATAGATTTTTAGAATTAATCTGAAAAGCCACCAGTTGAAGCATTTTTGCAGCAGAAATGCTCTTGACTGCAATATTTCAGTTTTTCTGAAGCAGATGTTTATATCTGAAGCAATTACACATTTCCATACATTAAACTTTATGCACAATAATTGAAAGGTCTTGCATAGGACAAGATATTTTCTAGTGATTTAACTGATGCAAATATAAATAATCTGAGAGGTTCTACTTGGGAAAGTAAACTTGTCTGAAAATGTAATTTTGTATCTGATTTGAAACACAACCGATAATAACTGAACAATCATTTTTAAACAAGTTTTCTCAGCCTATTGTTAGGAATGCTGCAATTTTCACATTTAAATTAAAGTAAGAAAAACAGAGGCACAAAGATATCTGAATGTAGAGGCACTGCATAAAATGCTTTAAAGCCCCAGTTTGCAGAAAAGAATGTATGTTTTATTGTGAAAACAATGCAAACTCAGTTCTGATTTTTTTGCAAGTGATCTGAAAATGCAAAGACTTATGTATTCTAATACTTAACACTGATTTCTCAGGTCAAAACCTAAATCTTGTGTTTTTAAAACTAGACCTAGTGTACTCCTAAGTTGCTAGTCCATCTGAACTCTTCTTCACTCAAATTTCTGTAGGCTAAGTTAACTTCTGAAGTTTTGAGCTTTTTAGATCTGCACTGAATCATACACATAAGAGTACATGTCAATGAAATTTTAAAAATTCTTATTTTCAGTGGCTGCTGAGCACTGACTGTGGTAAGTTTTATGACACAAAAGTTCCAGTGCCTTTGCCTATTTACACACTTTTATCACAGTACTGACTTTGAATGATTTCTTTATCTTTTTTAAAAGACCACCTATCAAACTTTACCATCTTAGTGAACCAGCTCTAATGACAAATAATCTTTTTTTTTATTAGCTCTACAAAGTTTGGGTTTCAAGTCAAGGTAACTGAAACTGTTACTGATCAAAGTTCACCACAGCCAAGTTAACACTTTAACAGCAATTTAGGCAATATCAAACAACTTTACTCAAAGAAGTCTGTTACAGGCTCTGCATCAAGCCTGCTTCAAGTGCTAACGTGCATTTTTGACTGAATCCTGTTGTGGAAGGTGGGGTCTGTGTGCGTGGCTGAAACACGCTAGGTCAATATAAAAGTGACAGTCTGGATTTTCAAAATTTGCACATGGACTGTAAGTCAGGGCTTTTGGAAGACATTCTTATTGAGAAACCCAATTTGTCTTCTAAGGAAAAAAAAAAAAAACAAACCCCAAATAATTATTACAATGCCATCCATGTCAGGTATCTGCTTTGACCGCTGACTATGCTACGAGATATTCCCTATATTAAACTGCAGAAGAGCACAACTGTCACCTCATTTTGCTCAAGTGACAGTACTGCTGATGAAACTTAGGGATTTCATCCACTTAATCCACAGGAATTCTTAGTGGAAGCTTCAGTGCGTTTCTTCTCTTCTCCCCTTGGGACGAGCACACGGCTGCTTTTCCTGTGAATTCTCCTTGGCGGAAAGAGGAAAGCGATTGAAACCCCAAACCCCAAGGTTTGTACGTACACCTGTGCATTGGTTAACCAGTGCTCACCGTACCAAACGCCACAGCCCGACGGAAAGGCTCGATGAGGGGCAGCACAGCGGAGCCCAGAGCGGAGCACTGGGAAGGAGGAACCTTCCTCACAGGGGAAGCGTTGGCCGAAAACTGTCCTGGGGAAAGAAAGGCCCGGCCCTCCCGCTACCGGCCGCGCTCCCTCAGGGCCGCCCCGGTACGTCCCCGCGGGTTGTGTCCCGCCCCTCGGTACCTCCCCGCGGTGTTTGTGCCGCCGTGTGAGCCGTGTCCCCCCGTGCCGGTCCCCGTCCGTGTACTCCCTCCCTGCGCGCTGTCGGGCGGGCGGCAGCCATGAACGGCCCCTCACCACAGAGCCGGCGGAGCGGAGCGGCGCTTCCGCCGGGCGGGCTGCGACAGCGACACCTGGCGGCGCGGAGGGCGCGGTCCCGGGCCCAGGGCTCGGCACTTCCCGGTGTTTCTCGGTGTCTACTGGTGTTTCCCGGTGTTTACTGATGTTTCCCGGTGTTTAGCGGCGCTTCCCGGCACGGGCGGCGGGGTCGAGGCCGGAGCTGAGCGAACGCCCCTGGCCGCGGCCCGCTGCAGACGCCGCCG
>JBBMKD010000216.1:1305941-1373047 GCA_037834095.1 Argya squamiceps | reverse complement strand
AGAACTGGACACAGCACTCAAGGTGTGGCCTCACCAGTGCCGAGTACAGGGGAAGAATGACCTCCCTGCTCCTGCTGCCCACACCATTCCTGATCCAGGCCAGGTGCCATTGGCCTTCTTGGCCACCAGGGCACACTGCTGGCTCATGTTCAGTCGGTTATCGAACAGAACCCCCAGGTCCCTTTGCCTGGGCACTGTCCAGCCACACTGTCCCCAGCCTGTAACATTGCAGAGGGTTATTGTGTGGCCAAAATGCAGGACTTGGCACTTGGACTCATTAAACTTCATCTTATTGAACTCTACCCATCCATCCAATCGTTCCAGGTCTCTTTGCAGAGCCCTCCTACAATCGACAACCCTCCTACAATCCAACAGATCAACACATGCTCCCAGCTTAGTGTCATATGCAAATTTACTAATGAAAGATTCAATACCCTCCTCCATGTCATCAATAAAAAATATCAAACAAAACTGGCCCCAATACAGATCCCTGAGGTACACCACTAGTGACTGTCCCCAGCTGGATGCAGCACTGTTCCCCACCACTCTCCGGGCTTGGCCCATCCAGCCAGTTCTTAACACAACAATGAGTGCTTCTGTCTAAGCTGCAGGCTCTCAGCTTTTCCAGGAGTATGCTGTGGGAGACAGTGTCAAAAGCCTTGCTAAATTCGAGGTAACACAACACCCACAGCCTTCCCTGCATCCACCAGGCAGGTCACCTGGTCATAAAAGGAGACCAGGTTGGTCAAACATTTCCTACCCTTCCTAAAACCGTGCTGGCTGGGTCTGATGCCCTGGCTGTCTTGTAAGTGCTGCATAATAGCTCTCAATAGAAACTGCTCCATTATCTTACCTGATACTGAGGTCAGGCTAACTGGCCTATAATTACCAGGATCCTCCTTCCCACCCTTTTTGTGAATGGGTGTCACATTGGGCAGCTTCCAGTCATCCGGAACCTCACCAGTGAGCCAGGACTGATGGTAAATGATGGAGAGCAGCTTCACAAGTTTATCTGCCAGCTCCCTTATCACCCTGGGATGGATCCCATCTGGTCCCAGAGATTTACGGACAGTCAAGCAGATCAACACTTCTCTGACTGCCTCCTCCTGGACAACAGGAGGACCACTGTGTTCCCTGACACCATCCACCAACCCAGTATGATGATTATCCTGAGGACAAGCCATCTTCCCACTAAAGGCTGAAGCAAAAAAGGTGTTAAGCACTTCTGCCTTCTCCTCATCTGCAGTTACTAAGGTCCCTCCTGCCTCCAATAGATAACAAAGGTTGCTCTCATCCTTCCTTTTACCAATAACATATTTGTAAAAAGATTTTTTATTATCCTTTACAGAAGTTGCCAAATTAAGTTTGAATTGAGCTTTGGCCTCCCTAATATTTCTCCTACGTGCCCTAGCAACCACCCTAAATGCATCCTGAGAAACCTGACCTTCCTTCCAGAGATGATAAATCCTTTTTTTATTCCTGAGCTCTTTCAAAATCTCATTACCCATCCAGGCTGGACATCTGCCTTGTTGGCTCATCTTTTGGCGCACAGGGACAGCCTGTTCCTGTGCCCTCAAGATCTCTGTTTTGAAGCATGCCCACCTTTCCTGCCCTCCTTTGTTTTTAAAAACTAGTTCCCAAGGAACTCTCTGGACGAGCCTTCTGAATAGGTCAAAATCTGCCCTCCAAAAGTCCAATGTAAAAGTCGTGTTGATGGTCCTCCTAACTTCACTGAATATTGAGAACTCTATAATTTTGTGATCACTGGGCCCCAAGTGGCCTCCAACTACCACATCTCCCACCAGCCCATCTCTATTTGTAAACAACAGGTCTAACATAGTCTCTCCCCTGGTGGGCTCACTCGGCAGCTGCAACAACAAGTTGTCCTCAATACATTCTAAAAACTTCCTGGACTGCCTCCTCTCTGCTATGTTAAGTTCCCAGCAGATGTCTGGTAGGTTAAGGTCATCTGCAAGAACAAGAGCTGGTGCTCCTGAAACATTCTCCAGCTGCTTATAGAATAGATTGTCCACCTCTGCTTCCTGGTTGGGTGGAATCCCCTGTGCTATCCCAGCAGTGTTCTGTGCTATCCCAGCAGTGTTCTGTGCTATCCCAGGAATGCCCCGTGCTGTCCCGGGAGTGCCATGTGCTATCCCGGATGAATGCCCCGTGCTATCCCGGGAATGCCCTGTGCTATCCCGGGAGTGCCCCGTGCTATCCTGGGAATGCCCTGTGCTCTCCCAGGACTGCCCTGTATTATCCCGGGAGTGCCCTGTGCTATCCCGGGAGTGCCCTGTGCTACCCCGGGAATGCCCCTTGCTGTCCCGGGAATGCCCTGTATTATCCCGGGACTGCCCTGTGCTGTCCCAGGAATGCTCTGTGCTATCCCGAGAGTGCCCTGTGCTATCCTGGGGGTGTCCTGTGCTTCCCCAGGTCCCTCTGACACTATCTCACACCTCACCCTGGCCCCGAAATCAGTGCTTAGCAAAACTGTTCTCTGTTTTAAATAAAACCAAGCCCTCTCAAATTTGTTGCTTCATTTAGGGGAAAAGCCCAATTTGGTCTCTAGAATGTCTCTCAAAAGTCTGTTACTCTTTTTGTTTGGTTAGGTTTGGGTTTTTTGGTTGGTTGGCTTTTTAAAATAAATTCTACTATGTGTTCAAGAGGTGCCTGGGTGGTGTGGTGGTTTGGGGGTTGTGCTGGGATGGTCTTGAAGGTCTCTTCCAGCCTTGATGCTTCTATGAACATCTTCAGGACAATAATGGATTTATCAGGGAGGAGGTATGAAATTTTGACCAGCCTTCATTTGGTCCATATCTAGGTAATAATAGCAAACCCTAATTATTCATGATGTTTTTAGAACAAAGATGGTAATAAACAGAACGCATTGTATTGCCTTAATAATACCTTATATAAGTACCTATAATACCAATCCTAGTTCCAATTAAGATGGTGTTAGTCATATCTAAAAGAAAGCCTTAAATGACTTCCTTAATGCGCTTTCAAAGCTTTTGTTGGTTTAACTAAATTGCTATCTGCCTTTCCAATAGATCTCCAGTGGATGTTAATAGTAAGAAAGCTGAATCTTAGAGCAAATACAGAAAGGCATGGCAAGAACATAAAAATTTAGTGAGCCATAGGAACTGGTGTACATAACAGAACAGTAAATTCCATGGGGTTTCACACAGCTGTGCTGACACCTAGTTCTAAGCAAATCATTTGGGACTGAGATGAGGCAGCAATTTGAGCAATAGCAGCTCAGCTTGACTAGTCATAAATATTTGGGTATAGAGTTAGGTACTCTCTTGAGATTTAGCGGTAGTTTTTTATGACTTTGGTATATTTTTGCTATGTTTTTATATATTTGAAAATGAAGTACTATAGCCAGCTAGGCACATGGAGTGGAAACATCACAAAAGACCCAAAGCAGCAAAGTGCTGCTTCTTTCTTTGTTTTTAAGTCTGTTATTTACAGTAGCCTTTGTCAATAGGAGAAAAGAAATTAGGGACAGGATATTTTCATGTTGAAACATGACACTGAGATTGCCTGTAAATCAGGATATCTTTTCACCTAACTTTTTGAACAGTGTTCAAGAATTGATGGGATTGTGGTCTGAAAATAATTAAAAGCCTGTGGAGAAATTATTTTATCCTTGCTTCAGGAGATACACAGGGTTCTAAATCATGGGAGTGTAAAGCTTTAATATGTGGGAGTAACAGCATGTAGGTTGTGCCATTTGCTGTTTCTCCATATGACCATTAAAGAAAACCATTATAAATTCTATATATATAGCTTAAGTCTTGCAGTGGCTCGATGATGACAGAGAGACTGTGAAGTGCTATCATTCAAGAAAAAGCTTCAGTAAGGCTGCTTCTGCTGACTTGTGTGGTTTAGGATGAAATATGTGGAGTTAATGAAGGGGAATAATTCATGAGAGAAGATATTTGAGATGCAGGTTGTGACATCAATTTGTATTACATAAATACAGGAAGAGCAGTGAGGTGTATTCACTTTTTCAGTTAGTGTCAATATGTGAGGCTGACTGTATAGGGCTGGTTTCAGGTTATCTGGGAATTAACTTGTAACAAATCTGCCAGCCATGGGTTTGGACTGGTTTTGGTTGATCATGTTAGCTTTCCTCTGTGTAAATGGAATGGTGGCTTAATGAGGGAGAACTTTGGGATTTAGAGTAAAAGGATTCCAGATATGAAGGATGAAGGGTAACAGGAACAGGAGCTAGACTAGGTGTGGTGGAAATATTCTCATGTATTCTGGTGATACTGGGTGGGAATTTAAATTTGTTTCTCTGCCAATGCAATTTGATTCCATATGCCATTTTCAGTCATAAGGGCATCTGAAAACTGTCAAAGATCACGATGCAAAGGAATATGTATGTCAAGGTAGTTTTTAATGGATTTTGTGTTGAACAGTAGCAGAAGTCTTACTCTTTCCTGTTTGTGTCTGCTCACTAAGAGTCAGTAGTTCATGTGTCCCTCAGTTCCCTCACGTGTAAAAACTGAATAAAGCCGCATTGACATACATCATCACTTAAAAATTGCTGTGTTTTTCAGTTGCCCTGATTTCCAGAGCTTAAAGCAGTGACAGATTTGTTGCTGATCTGCAAAAAACTTTGCAACAGAAGAAAGGCATTTGTAGCTGTATTCAATATAGTATAAATTCCAGGTAACTCACCTCAAATTTCAAAGGTAATCAAGCAAAAATTTTTCATAACTTTGCCTATGATTTGAACAGCATTGTTCAGCATTGTTTTAAGATGTCACACCTTATCCAAAAAACCTCCCAGAGAGTGAGTTCACCTATATAATATCCAGTTAGTTTGGTATAGAAACTAACAAAATACTGGTAAGTGTCAGAGATTTAATTTGTTCAGTCTAAGCAAGTTTGAGGATGCTGTTAAATTGGTTTTTTATTACAGTGAAACAGGCTAAGATATTCTACTAGTACAGAATCACTGTCTCATGAAGTGGTTTTTTTTAAACTTTAGTGTCAAATACAAATAAAATGTCCATATTATTATATTTGGCATATTTGATAAAAATATGAATCTAATTTGGCATATTTGATAAAGAAAACTGAATCTAATTGTGGTTATATATTTTTGCTACCACCAGGGATTCCATTACTATTCTTCAAGGCAAACATCTCTCTGTCTAGCTCTTACAAAATGTGCTGGAACACCAAGTAGACATAGATGTTGTCTGCTCTGAGTTTCTCTATTATTTTCTTATAAAATATTGTCATCTACTCTTTCAAAAACGTGAAGTCAGAGATAGTGAGAGCAATTGTTGCAGGGAAAAGGCAGAAAAAAAGCTGATAGTTTTGGTAGGGAGTATAAATGGAAAAAGGAAAATAAGTAGCCTACATGAGCTTTTCCTTGTAGAAAATGTGGTGCCAAGTGCTGCATTTTATCTAAAAGTCATGAAGTAATGTCACAAACAGAACTCTTTATTTCACACGAAATCTTTAAGTCATTGAAAGTCTAGGTAACACCATGGAACTCATTTTAAAAAAATCTTAAAAATTACCTTGGCATATTTTGTAGCATGCTAGTAAGTTTTATTTTGTTAGATATGGATATAATGGCATGCATGTACTGGCTTAAATTGCTCTCTGGCCTGGTTGTTCTGGTTTTTTATTTTAATTTGGCAATATTATAAAAACTTTTGATTATTTTAAAAATTCACATTTAAATTTTGGCACACAGCTGTTGGATATATGGATTCATATCATGCTTCAGTTTTCGAAGTATCTGGAAATAACAGAAATTCTGTCAGGCTGAAAAAAAAATTAAAATCCTCCTCAACACTTCGGTTGTTGCTGTGTCACACAACACAGAGAGAATCCTCTACTTTACTGGCTTCTGATCTTGGGATGCCTCTTTGGGAATCTTCTGCCCTTTCCAGGCTGATTCGATTACAGTCCTCATAAATTTATTGCCTGGAACATTCTGTCTGTCTGCTCAGTGAGATCTTTGTGTTGAGGAGGATTTTGGCTGCTTCTTCCAGTCTGCTCCTCTTGTCTGAGTGACTTCACAGATGATGTAGCATCACCCTGATGCTATTCTGTGTTCTTAGCTTTGGGGCTGAGGAGAATGTGCTCAGAAACTTGGATGTCAGCTGTCCTTTGGAATTGGTGCGGCGACTTTCTGCCAGTTTGGATCTCTTTTGGGATATGAACTCAATGTTTGGGAGTTTCCTTCACCCATCTCTGAAGGTATTGAATTTATTTCTGATTCAAAAAGTGGGGGTATTACTAAAAGCAATCTCATTCAGTCTCTTTCTAGTCACTTCCAAAGCAACTAATCCTTGCACAGACATGAGATAGTCAATGCTTACTCACTGGTAACAAGTTAGAGTGTTCAAGGAATTTGGGATTTGTCCTTTCCTAAGAAAAAAGTCCTCTCCATGCTTGGCTTGATGGAAAATGAAGGTTGTTAATCTGACAGTTGGTGAAGAATCAAATAGGGAAAATTACTTTTTTTGAATTGGTGCATGCTGAATCATTTGTCTTGGTGTTCCTTCTCCCCAGTGCACCCTGTTGTCCCAGGAAGCAGAGCATGGATCATGGATAAATGCTGTGAGTGGGCTTTATGCCAAAGTGTTCGTGTGGGTTTATGGGTCATACATCACTCCAGGAAGCCTTCCATGATTTTTGCCTATTAAATAGTAGGGCTTGATTCACGGTTACTCTGCATTTATTTTATGCTGTTTGCCACAGAGAACAAGCTCTAAGGCTGCCTTAATTGAACACCAAAGCTGAGGAGAAGAAACGAACAGATCGGCATTTAGGTCAAGAATTGTCAATTCCATAGCTTCCACCAGCCAGTGAAAAGCACTCTAGTTAAATCCTAATTTTGGGAAACCTGTCCAGCAAAATAGCTAACAGTGATTATTAGCCATTTTCTGGAAACTCTTGTGTATGATATTGTCTGTAAAGGAAGAAATTTGCCTGTGATATTTTTATTCAAGGGGAACGTTTACTCTGTTAACATGGCTATACTGGCATAACACTGCTACTATGGGTAGCTGATGCATACTGTATTTAAAAGGATATTTTCCAGGGCAAATCACATCTATCTTAAGAGTCACCAGTTTGTTATCTCATTGCGAAGGCCCTAAGCAATATTACTTAGAGAAGTTGAATGGCTTGCTGAAATCCTGAAGCAGACCAGTAGCAAAGTAAGAACAGCACCTCACAAACCTCAGTGTAGACTTATGGCTTGAGGTCTCCTGTGCAAGGTTTTGTTGTTGTAGTCACGCTGGTGTAATTCACATGGGACACATGTTTTAGAATAGCTTGTGGTTTAGTGAGACACTACTGCAAGAGGATTTTTGCTTGCTAAGGTTTCTATTCCTAATGCATCACTTCTACCATGCTTCCCCAATTCCACTCATGGAACAGTGGGTCCTGAAATATTTGTGACAAGGAATGTCACAAACTGATTCTTACATCTGACTATGAAGTGAGTTGCACATATTCTTGTGAGATATAAAGTCTTGGTATTAAAACAGTCACTGCAGCTGGGTGTATGCACAAACCAAAAAAAGAAATGTTTCTGTGAACTTGGTTTTTTTTCAGTCCTCTTCTGCTTCAGGGGTTGGGTCGTGCACGAAATTCAGTAACTATTCTTCAGTTCTGCAGTTCTCTGCTCCATGACTCACTGTAGATCAAAATTTTCTGTCAACTGTAGCTATGGCAATTACCATGGTTCCTTGAAATCCTTTTAGAAATAAGACACTTATCCCATGAAGCCTTTACTGAAATCAAGTTTATTTGTATATTTTCTATTTTTACATTTGGGAGTGATTTTTTTTTCTTAAGGCATGGGAGACAGTTACATTGTCCATCAGTTTTATGGCCTTCTGACAAATCACTGACCTAAAATCACTGCTTGATTTCATGCCTCATTATGTATTTGGAGAGAAAACGGTCTATTTGTCTGCAATTGACAGCCCTGTTAGCAGGTACCAGCAGCTACTATGAATAGTCCCAGTCTAAACGTAGCAGTTTTTGACTTGCAGAAACAGATGTAAACCCATTACATATTGTATTAGGCTGTGCTTTTTAAAAGTGTTCAAACAATCAGATTTTGGATGCTTTTTTCTCTGTCTGTCATTGTTGTTTTGAAGGATAAACAGGGAAAGACTCTGACAAACAATGGAAGGAAAGTCAAGTGTTTCCCATCCCCTCATAAAAAACACAGTAAAACATGTTCAACCTAAGCCCACTTTGTGGAAGTACATCGGAGTATCAAAGCCAAACCAAGGCTAGTGCTTATTATGCTTGAACTAAGCAATGTGTGAGTCAGTCTACATTTTATCTAGTGTTGTACAATATATTAGAAGCAACAATTTTCTTTATAGATTTTATTGAATCCAAATAACATAAGATGATACCTCAACTTCCAGAGAAAATGAATGTAAGTTAACACTAGCAGGTGAGCAGACAAAAGAAAGTGTAACTAATCCTAAAGGTGACCTAGAAAAAGGTTCTTAGTTTTGACAGTAATTATAAGCTTTGGTTTCTCAAATTAAAAATTTTCATCTTTTGCCTTTATTGAAAGCTAAAGAACAGGAAAGGTGATAACAGGCAATTAAATTTTGTTTGTGGAGACAGTAACGTTGTACACTTCACTGAGGTATAGTTCTTGTTTCTCTGGGTTTTAGTGTCATTCCAGTGCCAACACGGTAGCTCCGGGGAAGGGGAATGTCCTGTGTGTCCTCTAAGTGTGTCCCCACGTGCCCACAAGGTGTTGAGGGAAGGCTCCATGTGTGTATCCAAAACCAGATTAGTAGGATCAGCTGGGGCCTGCTCCAGGCCTGCCATGTAGGCTCAGTTGTGAGTCACATTGAGATTCCAGGGTCTTTTTTATACTATATCTGAACACCTTCTAGAATATCTTCAAATAGGTTGTTGAGGCAGCTTATACCATCAGCTGGGTTTACTCCTTCATGTCATAACATTCTTCTCTTTCCACTGCCAACTTCAAATGTTCTTTTTAAGTTTTTCCCTGGGTAAGTTGAGTGCCAACTTCACAATAATGATGTGCCGTCATTTTATCTGTGATGTTTTTCTCATGTCTGTCTCTGAGGCAGTTGCAGCATGTTAGTCTGCTGTTTGGATTCTGACAAAATTCCACATTTCCCCAGTAATACTTCTGATGTAAGCATTCCTTGTCCTCTAAGAAATCTTGGTTGCTGTCATATGGCAAAGTTTTGTTTCTTGTGTCAGTAATGTGAATTTGCTATGATCTATAACCACTGTGACTGTGGAAAAATAAATTATTCACCATTTAAATAAATTTTTGTTTGGATAGTCCGTGCTTTTCCTGAACTTTATAGCTAGCAATTTTTTAGGATTTTTTGTTTCTATTCCTTATTTTGGATGAGCTCAGTGTAATTCTCAGATAATTTAATTGCTTTGTGCCTCCTTGTCAGTACCAATTTTTCATTGTCAGGATACTGAGTTGATTGTCTGTTTATGTAGGACAATCAGTGTTGCTGTGTGACTGAGAATAGAATATACTTTTATTTCTTTTAGTTAGTAGCAAGACATTTAACCTCTTTTTTTTCAGGGTTGAGACTTTTTAAAAATTCATTGTGATGTTTTTGTAGTTGCTGAGCCATCCAGCCTCCTCCAAACCTGGTTATATTAGGAGGTATCACATGCTTTTGCATAGCTGACAAAAATGTGCTCAGTGATGACTGAAATACTAGAGAAATCATGGTTTCACAATGTCGTGGGGTTAATTTTGATTCTGAAATTTTCTTCAAGCAATTCTGAAGTGAAAAGAACAGTTCTGTTCTGGGAGTGATACCATTTTATTGAGACTTCAGATTCTCATTCTTTAGCAGGAACAAAAAGATTCCCATTATCTGCTTGTCCAGCTGATGTCTAGTCATCTGGACATAATTTCAGGTTTCCAGAAAATTGCTAATTGCTTTGAACACATCTCATTGCAATTTTTGATTTTTATTTTCACAGGAGAAACTGCCTTTTTCACACAATTTTCACACTGCCTTTGACACAATTTTAGTATTTTAATTTAAAAATATTCATACTTGTGTAGTGACACTTATCTTTCAGCTATTTGAAATTCATATAATCCTTTCAGAACATGTTTTGTTTTGTTTTTATGACTTTATTGCCCTCCCGCTGTAGGAGACAAACATTTGGGCCATTTTTTATGTTGAATTCATGTTATTTTAAATACGTAAACATGCCACTGGAACAGTTCCTTAATTATTCCCTTCAATAGACTGTGACCAAAACGTTGTTTTCCTTTTGTGTAATTTCCTTTTCTTTTCTGTAATCTCAGTGTTTATGGTGGTTTTTATTGATTTTTCTCCCTTTATTTTGAATCCTATGCATATTACATTCATCCAGCTTCTTTGCAGTACGACACTATAATGAGTGGTAGAATTTGAAAAGTCTCCATGACTCTTACTCCTGATGATAAACATTCATTCACAAACTATCTATGGATTTTTGGAGTATTAGGAAGTCCTTGGAGAAGTTCTTAGTGTCTCAAAATTCACTAGCTTTGTATGAGTGTCCTAATGTCCTGTTTTGGCAGCCAGGAGCCACATTTGTGGCCTACAACTTGCATTTGTCAAGTGCTGTATAAAAAAATTGTGGCAAACCAAATATTTGAATTCTTCTATTGTTGCAAGTAAATGGGATTAGGTATTAGGAAACCTGTCCAGGAAATGGTTCAGCAAATAGATTCTGAGTGACATAGGCTGAAAAAATTTCTCCCTCAAAGGGCTAGTTCATATTGTTAATATATTATAGCCTTTTAGAAATTCTCAGCTGGAATCATTACAATTTTGTTATGTATTGATCTTACTGGCGAGATGTTTTAAATCTGGATTTTTACCTGTATCTTCTCAAAATACATAGACACTTGAAAGATCCCGGTGTGCAGGTTCATCCTGAGATCTGTGGCTTCTCAAGTAAGGGACATGCAAAAGAACGTCCAGAATTTTCAGTCTCAGGAGAAGTGTTATCATAAATTAATGTTTTGTGTTTTTATCAGGTTTCTCAGATTGTGTTTTTTCTTTCACTCTCTGGAGTGGTATAACACAATGAAGTACACAAAAGCATCTGCTTTGTCCTGGGTTTATTCCCATGAGGTAACTTGTACTCTGCACAGTGGTACATTCTTCTGCTGAAGGAGGGGAAAGCTAATTTTGTGAAGTGAAATATGGTCACTGTGTACTGTGCTTGGATCAGGGTGAGTGCTCTGGAGTTAGGTCAGACTTGTGTTCAATGGTTTGTGTTTAGTGTGGTTTTGTGCCTTAGCACTGGTAGTTTTTTATTTGTTTGTCTGCTTGTTTTGTAACAATGGAAGGCATCAGAAAGTAATGGCGAACATATAAAAAGTAGAATAAAGATTTTGTCTTTGGGAATAGATTATTTATGATGCCAGGCAGGATGGGTATTACTTGTCTTTACTCTCCAGATAGTACCATGACTAACAGAAAAGAGGCAACGTGCTCTGTTACAGTCATTTGCATGGAAAAACTGCGTAACTCTCCAATCCTTTCAGACTCTTGTCTCCCCAAGCACCAAATGATGTCTGAATTACCATTTTTCAAGCAGTAGCACAAGCAAGCTGATGCCTATACAGTGCAACCCTGTGGGAAAAGTTCTCAAGCTTTGCAAAATGTTTTAGCTCTGAAAAGCTAAAGCAGATGTTAGCGCAGAAAGAATTTATGCCAGAACTTAGTAGGATGAACAGAAGGGGAAAAGGTGCCAGAGGAAAACAAAATGAGAGACTAGGCTGGACTGGGAATAGAATAGAGGGAGGACCATTGAGGGCTGACTGAGAACCTAACTTAGAGATGGACTGAGAATGCAAGTTAGTAAGACTCAAGGACTGGGAAAGAAAGGATTGAAGGAGAAAGTTTAAAGGAACGAAAAAGGCAGAAGCAAAATAAATTAAAGTAATGGGGGAGTCCAAAGCTCTGAAGTTACTGCAATTTTTCCCCCTCCAGTTAATTTCACTTGATTAAATTATAATGTATGAGAAATCTGGCTTTGGTCCTTCTGGCAGTCTAGGTACACTTGTTTCTCAAAATATGGAAAATAGCAGGAAGCTACTGTGTTTAAACTTAAGGAATCAAGTATGAGAAAATCCTATATAATGGTTGCTTTCTCTTCTGTTTACAAAGTAGGAGTTATTTGTCAAAAATACAGAATACTCTCCTGGTCACCATCTTAGTATTTTTTTTTCCCTGTGTTTTTGCTCAATTTTGTGAACATTGAGAGCTCAGAATATGGACACATAAGAGTTAAAATATTAGGTAAGACTGGTGGTAGTATCACACTCTGTAAATACTCATGTTATTTTGTTTAAACAACTACTTTGAGGGAAAAAAAAATGTGACTAGTGGAAAACAGTTTGGAGATAACTTGCTTGTAGAGACTGTGTTAAGAATAAGCTTACCAGGTTTTGTTTGCCTCATCACATACTGAAACAAACAAGTTTAAAATGATATGTAATAGTAATTCATTACAGGGTCTGGAGTAGGGGGAATAAATTACACTGTCATTGTATTAGCAGAAACAGAGCCTAAGGCTGTGGCTTTTATTGAGCTTTTCACAGAACTTAATGGAATTTGCAAATAAAATTATAAAATACCTTTTTCATACTAAAATCTTCCACAATCATAAGCTAAGAAATTATATTTCAAGAGTCTGTCCACCCTTTTCCCAAAAAATAACATTTTGGTTATGAAGAAATTAGGATGTGAAGACTCAAGAATAAGGTATATGTTACTAAAAAGTAGTAATTCAAGCAGACAAGAAATTTCTGACTGTTCATTGTACTAACTCCCTCCATCTCAAATGGTTTCAAAATGTTCACATCATGCTTTCAGGTAAGGCTCACTTCAAGGATGTATTTACCCTTGAGTAGAAAGCAGTGGTTCTTTGTTGCAGTGAAAAGCAATTTACAGCAGTTGTATTGGAGAATAATTTCTGTGGGAATCTTCAATTGCAGGTGTATTTATTAACACTGAATTATGATTCAGTATGGGAATCTTCAATTGCAGGTGTATTTATTAACACTGAATTATGATTCAGTATGCCAAGCTTTTCTTTATCCCCCATTCTTCTGGTCTTCAGGAATGTCACTAAAGTTCACAAAGGGAAAAGGCCAAGAACACAAGAGAGGTCAGCTCAAATGCTCCTGAGGTGCACTATGAAAGACCCATTCCAGGGATGAAAGTGATGGAAGCACTGACTTGATCATTTGTTTGTAGGCTTACTTCATCCTTAAAGAAACAAATTAGGGGTGCCAGCAATCACATACTGATGTTTCATCACTGTGAGGCATTGCTTTGTGGTCTCCCAGAGCAGCATGCTTATTCTTGACTAGAAGTTGGCAAATGATTACAATTTCCTCTTTGCTGTGCAAGTTTGACATATCTTTTTCCATTCTGTTCTCCTCAGTGGTACTCTAAAATTTCCATGCGGTGTCACGTTGCAAAACCAAAGCATGAATGGTTTCAAAGTAGTGTCTGATTTGAAGCTGAATGTTTAATTTTAAATGAGGTGATGATAGATTTTCAACTGAGCATGTTTAAAACTTGAAAAAAGTATTTGGTGTCATCAGACAATTCTGCCATTGCACTTTAGGTATATAGATAAATTATTAGGGACTACCAGTCTTTCTGTAGTAAAAAGAAAAAGAGAAATCATGGAATTGAATGAGGGCATAAAAAAGAAGGATCAGATTAAAACTCATGTCTACCAGTACTACTCCCTGGTGGGGAGTATACTGCTGCTGTATGTAGACTTATTTTGTCCTTTTCACAAACTTTTACTTCTTCCTTGCCAGTTGTCCCTTAATATCCTTCTCAGGGATTTTAATCCAGCAAATATCTTCTGAACAGCAAGTTCATTTTTTATCTTGCAGTTCATGGAAATTCTGAAATCTCTTTGTTAAGATTCGCTCACCTCTGTTCAGTTCAAAAAGTCTTTACAGCTCTTGCTTTTTCACACTATTGTCTCCTATGTTGTTATTTTTTTACCACCAGTACTCTTTTGATACTCAGAAAGAGACACACTCTGGATGATCAGGTATTCTATTAGAATCAGCATTTCAACTGCTACGATGATCGCTTGATCCTGAAATGAGATCAGCCAGCAAAGAAGTGACTGGGATCTTCTGTAACAGGTAAGCAGTGTAAATGGACTAGTGAATGCTCCAGTCACACAGATTTTCCTAAAACGTTGCTCGTGGAAGCCAATCTGCTGCCCAGAGAAGCATAAAACCAAAAGAATTCCCATTAGAGCAGCAGGTGGAGGGCTGTTAATCAACCGAGTTTCTTTTTTAAAAGATAATTGAAAAGTCTTTCTCAGGTAAGTTGTGACCCAGAGCCTGTTGAAATCAGCAAGTTGGTCTGAGTTAGACCTGGCCTGCAATGTTCCAGTGGAACTAACAGTGAGGCAGAAACTGCCATGGGTATTCGTTTTAATAGTATCTCCCATCACTTCATCTCCAGGAAAGAGGTGCAATACATTAGTTAGTTTTTCTTGTGTTGGGTTGTTTTTTTTTTTTTTTTTTAAATTGGGAGATGAGAGACATTCCTGGCACTGGTAATTTTATGTTGATTCCATGACTCTGTGTACCACTGAACAGGACAATTACTAAACAACTGACAGCTTTGATACAAATCTATTTTATCTGGAAGTAGCGCCCTTAGGCTTAGAGACCTGGAATAGTTCTAGCTGCCTAGATTATCTTGCTCAGCCTCTGCAATGTAACAGTTCATTGATCTTTCTCTGGCTGTCTCACCTTCTGTTTGCATCCTTAAAGACTGCATTCCTGCCAGACCTTCTGAGAAGACACTGTACTAATCTTGGTGTTGTGCTACCTTATCTGAAATAGGCCCCTGGAATTTCATAATGCCATGTTTTTACAGAAGAGGTAGTATGCATCAGCTGCACTGCAAAAAATTGAAGAGAAATTTATATGAATCTCAGGAGAACACAAAATTATGTGGCTTTTTTTTTTAATTCATTTTTCTAACCAGATACATTTTTTAATTGCACAGAAAGGCTGAGTCCCCATTTTGGTCCTTAGGTTTGCTCGGGGCAGAAGCCTTGTGTGTTTTCTGTGTTCCCAGCAAGCAAAGAGGCTAATGCAGCACCGCTTGTGCCTTTTCCAGCCCTGGAAGACATTCTGATACAGTTGGAGTTTTCCTGTGTCTGCAGCAGCAAGAGCAAAGGCCTTGCTGCCTAGTTGCTTGTTTTCCATGTCAGACCTGTAATGAAATCCAAGCTCCCTTTTGCAGAGTGAGCACTGCACTCAAGCTCCCTTTTGCAGAGTGACCACTGCACTCAGCATTCAGTTTGTGTGCTTGTTTTTGCTGCTTTGCTTGGGGCAGAAGCTAATCTTAGCTCTATTTAAATGATACCCTTGTTGGTCCAGTCAGCTTGTGTGGAAAACATTCCTTTAGCTAGAGAATTGTATTTGGTGGGAGCTGAGTAAGCTGCTGTGCTTAGGATGTTATTGAATTAATTCTGCAGTGACAGTGAGCCTAGAGTTTGGAGTATCCTATACAATGCTTGCGTTAAGTTTGTTTCTTTGTAAAATATCATCTAAGAAGTGATTACTCTAAAAGGAAAAAATATAGTTTTTAATGTTCTTCATTTTATTTCATGTATATGTTTTCTCATGTTCTTTCCAAGAACAGAGGATGCCAGTTTTCTGCATGCTGGGTGTTTAAAGAGGGTTTGGTAAGGTCTGAATCCTCCCAGACATAAGCAGGCAAGAGAGGGAGTGTGTCAGTGCCTGTATTGCTCACCTGCGAATGTAATGTGTAATGCCATCTTGTGGAGCTGTGTTATATTTGTCTAGAGGAAAATGAGTAATGATTTCTGTAGGTTTGGCTGGTGCTTTTCTTCAACCTCAGAGTGAGACCTGCATATTTATCTTTCATAAACCACAGAGCTCTAAAGCTTTATCAAGAAGAGTAAATAATTAATGGCTTCAGAATAACACAAAGGTACTTACAGGCAGGTTGTGAGGGAGACAATTTAATATTCTTGATCAACATGTTAAGTATCTCTTTTCATAAAACATAATATTCTCCTTATTGACATCATAGGGAAGGAGAATTTTAAGGGAAGATATGAAAGTGAACCAGAAACTGCCTTTCTGGATGTGTTCAGCTCTTGACTTGACAGAAAGTATAGAGGTGCCTGACTAAAAGACTAACAAGAAGATGATGGAAGCTGTCACTATAGCTTGATTGGAGGCCTCTAAATACTTGATGAGAGGTGATGGGTAGGAAGGATCAGTCATAATGAGCTTTAAATGTGATGGCAAATACTTTATGGTTAATGCAATAGAGAAGGGATGGTCAGCAGAAGGTTGCAAAGAGCAAAGATATATTTGGATTGGCAAACACGGCTGATGATTTTGCAGCAGCATTCTTCATAAATCTATAACCTGTAAAAAGTGCAAAAGATTTTTACTTTTCTGTGTTTTTTATTATTTGATGTTAATGTAATCTCTGACAAATAAATATTCTTTATCTTCACTTTTTCTTTCTGTCAAATGTGTCACTGTGACACATCACATGGGGTATGGCATATTCTTTGTTTCACAACTCAAGCATACACAGTGAGACGCATGACATAGATGCTTGAAGAACTGGTAGCTGTAGCATATCTGAAATAACAAGGTTTAATTCTTCATTGGCTTTCTGTTGCTTTCTTAGCAAACCACAACTGTATCCCTCACTCAAGTGAAAGTAGGTGAACAGGTAAGTATTGTTTCTGTGAGTCTGAAATGCCCGCTTGGCACAGATGGTATGGTGTGCCTTGAGTGCCTGGCATGTGTATTGCTTGTGTATGCTATTTGACCATTATTTGATGCCTAGAAAAGAGGAGAATCAACTTCTCTGTTTATATTTGATTTGGTTTTTTGGATTTTTTGAGTTTTTGTCCCCATACTACATGTGCTTCGGCTATGCACTGCTAGTTTTAACATCTTTTAAAATGCTTTTGAGTAGTTCAGTATTTTTTCCAACAGTTCAAGGAAACTGAATTTCAGGTTTATATGTGGAAATTATCATACTTGGGAAACTTCATATTTGTACCCGTACTTGGTGGTATCCCAAGTATTCTTTATAGTTGACATTCTTCAGCTGAAAAAGGATGATGCTGCTTGGTTTATGTGACTCATCACAACTGCTAAGACTGGTGGGATTTCAAATATTGAGTTTTTACCATGTTCTTTGGAAATATTCTGAAACAGTCTGGGGTAAAATCACCAGATAAATCAGTTTATCTTGCTTTCTAGGATTCTGAGCTGAGAAAGAAGTTATATTAATTTATTAATATCTTAGTTTTTTTGTACTGTTCCAGACACTACTGTAAGATCATTTTCTGAGTGCTGTATCTGTAAGTATTGATCTAGAGAGTAATAATATTTCTAGATAAGGTCTATGAGAATTAAAAGGAAAACTCCCTCCGCTCCAAAATCACATGAAACTTCAGTCTTTCTGTGTCTTCGACAGGGTAAAAGAGATGGGTGGTAAATTCCTAAGGTAAGATCCCTATCTACTGAAATAAAAGGAAATGAACTCCAGGGTACATTTTACAGTCAAAGACTACTTCTGTATCACATGAAAGGAGAATCTTGCCATCCTCAATTAAAGAGTAGCTGGCTCCATTTCATCTCTTCTCAATTTCCTGGAAGGGACATAGCTGAGAGGTATTCTTAAATTATATTGGAGTTGAATATATACTTAAAAAGATGATGGGAAGCCACTCATAAGTGAGTTTTGAACTTTGGTGTGAATAAGTAGTTTAGTTCACTTGAAAGAATCACTCTCAACGATGATAGCAAAACCAGATTTAATATGAATATGCAGAAGCAACACTTAAAGTTCAGTGCAAGGCTCACTCCATTACTTACTACAGAGATGAGGCACACAAAGGGAAATCTGCTTGGAATCAATTTAGAATGATTTACATGCAGACTGGAGGTACAAAAGGGATAAGGGTGCAAGAGGCAAAGGGAGACCCTCTCATTGAGTTACCAGGTTCACAGTGGAGCCCTACCTTTCCAATCTGATGGAGCCTTGGTGAAGCTGAGTCCAAACTCAGCCCTACACTTGATCAGCAATTTATCTCTACAGGATATATCAGCACTTAATCATTGACTAAATTAATGTTTGCAAAACAATTCAGTAGGATTTATATGAGCTCAAGAGTAACTTCAACCGTGGATCTGAGAAGGCAACATTTACTCTACACTCATTATGTACACACAGATGCAGAGGACTATGTACAAAGGTGTACTTGTTAAATTCCCCTAGAGTTCAGTGAAGTATGGTGGTTGCTTTTGCATCTCTGGGCAAAGGGCTCAGCCTCAAGAAGGGGGCTATCAGCCAAAGCCCTGTTGTTTGTGTTGATAGTCCTTTGAGTATCCCAAATCTGAGGGGTGGCAAATTCTGGGAGGCTTCCCCTTCAGAGGGAAATGCCTGCTCAGCCTGTGGTCCTCCACAAAAGCTCAGAGGGCCTCATAGGATTGCTGCTTATGGTTGGCAAGTTGTTTGGCTTTAGTCATCATTCAGTCCCCATCCTGGCCATAATCCAAGGTGGCAATTACTGGAATTTTCCTCATAAGTCCTCTTCCATTAATATTTTTTCACTCTGGGTATCATTCAGGCATATAATATTTCAAGGCTTCAAGGCCTTGTTCTGTTAGACAGCAGAAGTTCCTCAGGCAATAGAACTTTCTGGGAACAGACTGATAAGGGAGCTTAATTGCCCAGGAGCCATTAATCAAGGCTGAGGCCTAATAGAATTCCTGAGATTGTTGAGCAGCCTTAAGAAAGGTGAAGGCGGGGAGAAAGGGAGGGGGGGGCAGGCGCGGGGGGGGGGGGGGAGGTGGTGAATGCGCCCTCACCTAAACTTAAGACCTTTGGTTTCCATTAATTCATTGCCACTCTTAATGCTACATAGGCAGATGAGATAAGGGTTCTTATGCTGAAAAGCCTGCTTGGGATTTAGACTTTGTTTCATAAAAGAATGATGCCAGAACTTTAGGAAGGACTGTTCAAATGCAGGAAGTTTTACAAGCTAGGTGGAATTTCACAGCTGAATTCAGGTAACTGTTCCTTGGACTGTGGCTTATTCTGCTGTGCTACCGGGGACACATTTGTGTACTAAAGGCTAAATGAGATTTAGGAAACCTGACTGGTGGAGATTTTAATTTAGATAACTGTAGCTGAGTTCCTGAAAGTATTGCTCACAATGAATTACATGTAATTTGTTTTGGAAACTCAAACGTTCTCCAGGAAAATCTGTCTGGCCTTGGTTTCCCAATGAGTTGTACCTAAGTGCAAGTACCACATAAAGGACATTCTCATTCAGGCAAAGAAAAACATTATTGGAAATCAAAACACTGAGCTCAATAATGCTAAAAGCTGACTGAGCTGAAGAGGTGAAAGGGGAAATAGTTTTTGTTCTACACTGAAAGCAAACTTTGTGCGTGTCATTACTCACATGTTATGAGTTCATAATATCAATTCAATTTTATTTTTTTGTGATTTTTGACCAAACAGTAGTAAAATAGACTCAGTTTTGTGCTTAGCAGAAGTGGAAAACCAGCTCAAGCAACATTTTAAAATACCAGTGATAGCATTTTACTGTACCTTTTTCTGAGTGGGAGAGACTTACTCCCAGAACACAGATTTTTCCAATGAAAATCAGAGTTGTGAGTTGTTCAGAAGATATTTCTGCCATCTTCACTGCAGAATATGAGCATTTCATAGTTATATAGTGTAGTAAGTAGCTTTTGGTGTATGCCCTTCAGATTAGGACTTTTGAAAAGGACACATGCTGTTGTGCAATTAGGTCCAAGGTATTTTCAAAACATCCACTTACCATCTTAAGCAGAAGATGACTGATGATGGTTCTTGGTAGCGAATGTCACTGCCATTTATCAATTACTGAAAACTTGAATTTCAAGCTTATATGTGGCACTATGAATTCCCAAAAGTGAGAATGTGTCCAATTAATATTAGTGCAAAACTAATATATGCATATAGATACATTTCATGTGCAAATTAAATTTTATATATGCATGTAGATACATTTCATCTGCAAACTTGAAAAAATGCTATGCACGCAATTTGGAAAAGCAGGCATGATTTAGGTGCTTACTGTGTGAAAAGAGTGAGAACAGAATTTAAAACTGATCAGAATTGCTCTTCAGAAGACCTTATGTGAAGCAGATGGGAATTGCTAGCAATGTCATGGTCAAAAAGTGCAAGAATGCTTCTCTTTCTGCTAAGTCAGTGGTCACAAAATGTGATAAGGAAAGGAAAATGAAAATGAAAGCAGCTGTTTTATTAAAACTTATAAATAGAAATTTAAAATACCCCATTAAGTTTAGTGTTTTGGGGTTTTTTTGACCGGAAGTCTTAAACAGAGTTACACAGCCTGAAATCCTGAGCATTAGTTAAGGGAGTGGAAGGACAGTGAGATTTGCCTGACTGGTGTAGTATAGTAATATTACCAATTTCCTAATTCTTCAAATTGTGTTTTCATGTTGCTTTGCTACAGTGAGAAGCTGGGAGGTCCTGAAGTCTCTGTTATGGATTGCCATATCCTCAGGCAGGTCACTTTTCCTATTTTGAAGGCAATGGGTTGTAAGTTAAAAACAGAGTTGCTTGTTTCTTTCATGTGACATACTGAGTTACAAAGAGAAGATCCTTTTTTTGTGCTATCAGTATTACCTAGTTAGAGATGTGGCAAATAACCTGAAATAAGATGGGAGAAATTAAGGTAAGAGTGACATTAAAGGGAAATTTTCTAATTTGAGATCTGACACAATTTGAGTCTTCAAAGTGTTTGTGAATATTTAATGACTCAGATATCTACTGGAAGGATGTAGACTGAATTATTTAAGGGCATCACAAGCCCTTGAATATTTAGCCCCTGAAGCATTGAAACTCATATTTAGGGGTTACTAATTATGATATAATGTTCTTTTCAGACTTCCTCTTGTGCTATTTTTTAAAAATTTATTTTATTGTTAAAGCAACATTGGTCTACACAGTGCAAGCAAAATTCAGTGGCTATCCTAATCTTAAGATAAATATTATGTTAAATAGATGAAAATAAATATTCTTTGAGTGGTTCTCATGAGTCTATAACACCATTCCAGACAAATATACTTTCCATTAATTCTAGTGTTTGTTCTTAGAGGTTCTGGGGCTTGTGTTGGGGTGAACTGAATCTTTGCCAAAGTACTTCAGCTTCATTATCTCTATGAATTTATTAGCTAGATGTTGGAATTTGACAAGGTAATTTCTACACTCTGCTCAGAGAAATGCTTAATAAAGTGGCAGCCCATGTGTTGTACTTGTTAAATAATAAATGCTGTCTAACCAGACTGTGCACAGACAGTGATTTGGTTAAGCTTTTACATTGCCCCTGAACTAATGATCACAGTGTAAAATGGTTTTGAGTCCCAGACATAATAATCCAAGTATGTGATACATCTAGATTCTTGTAGATGAGGATCTACTTGTCTTAAGGCTAGATTGTGTAAACAAAGGCAGTGAGGTAAGTTTGTGTCTGTTCACACCCATGGTGCAAATCAGTCTCTCATCTAAAGCATTAGCTCACTTTAGAATTTTCATCAAGATTAAGATATTTCTCCAAAAGGAGAAATCATATAGGAAAGAAATTTAATTTATTGGGCCAGATCCATACTGGGCAGAGCTGTTGTGGGTACTTTTTAGAACTGGGAGCGGAATTAATTTCAAGCTGTGTGTATTATTTCTCCATCACTGGGCTGGATGAAGTGCATACCCTAAGTTGTGTTACCTAGCTGTTGGTAATTCTAAATGCCTGTTTGGGGCATAGACCTGATCCATAACCTGTT
Source organism: Argya squamiceps (assembly GCA_037834095.1). Taxonomy (NCBI): domain Eukaryota; kingdom Metazoa; phylum Chordata; class Aves; order Passeriformes; family Leiothrichidae; genus Argya; species Argya squamiceps. The sequence goes on along the minus strand of JBBMKD010000216.1, from coordinate 1,351,104 downwards.
GCCTCACTGTGACATAAATTTTGACAGTGTCTAAACCACAAATTTTCTTTCAAACTTCTGAAGATTTTTCTTTGTTATCATATTATTTTGACTGGGATTTTCTACAGCATTCACAAAAGCATCAAGTCTTCCCAATATTGTGTAATGAAAGAAAGAGATAATGAAAGAGAAGATAATTTTTGAATGAAACTTTAAATGTAAATACGTGAAGGAGGAGGAAAACTGGATTGGTTAAGTTGTTCAAAGGTTTGTCTACAAGCCTTTGGATAATGCTAGATTAATTTATAGGTCTTGAATATTGTCATTTTAAGAAGGACATATTTTAGATCTTAGACTCATGTCCTGACTGAATAATACATGTCTATAGCATTATTTAATGAATGCAACTATAGCTGAATGTAATCCAAACATATTAGGTCCATCATTTACTTTACTTTTCCACACAGAATAATGTTTATATATAATGTCTGTTTCACACAGAATAACACAGTGCAAGAAATATACCTGATTGACTCCCATTTTTTTCAGTGAATTAAGAGGCCTAATAGTTCATGGCTGTGAAGCACAGGTAGTTAATTCTTTGCCTTTCCCGCCCACAGAGGATGAAACACTGACACCTGATTTCTTGAAAGTGTGTCCTTTCTCTAACCCTGCTCCTGTCTCATTTGCTCTATTTCCCAGACTGTAGCCTTGTGAGCTGCTGTAATGTCTATCAGCATAAGTCATGCTGACAGACCAAGGCTCTGATAGCTAATGTTAATAACACAAATTGAAGAGAAACATGAGAGACCTAGAACAATTTTATACATCCCATTGCCTGAGTGGAGGGGAGCCAGTAACCTCAAGGCTGCCCTCACCAAATGAATTTTTCAGATTAGCTGTTTAGCTGTTTTGTCAGGTTCTTTTGGTAGTTTCAACTAAGATGCCAGTTGTATTTTTTAAATAAAAATAAAGTATGTGGCTAAATATCACACACTGACAAAACTAAATGCCCTTGCTAAGTTGGGAGGGTGGAAGAGGAGCACAGCATGTGGACAGCACACTGAACTGCCTTTCCCCTTGCCATTTAAACAGTCCAAGTTAAGTGCAGCCCCAAGCTGACATGTGCAAGCCAGAGTGCTGACATTCCTGTTTTCCACCATTTGTAATTACCTCTGTTTCAGACTGGATTTGACTGAGGATTTATGGATGTCCTAGGGTCACTATGAGCCCTGTACCCCCAGTCGTCTGTTCTCTGTGTGCTGTATGTTGTGTTCTGTACCTATAAGACTGGTTCTGAGAGTGAAGCAGGGAAAGAAGAAGGGCACAGTTTGTTTTGAGAAACAGTGTTCACTCCTCTACATTTTTTCTTCTTCCTCGGGATCAGGCATTCATTGGATGCATGGACAGTGGCCAGACAGAGGGGTTTTTTTTGCTTTTAGTTAGTTTAGCTACCTGAGGCAAGGAAGCTTCTTGGACTGTTTCTTTTCCTTTTTCTTGGGACTGTTTAAACCTACTCTGGACTGAAAACCCAGAGGAGCATGGAGGGCTGGCACCTGTGGCCCACTGGGGCCTGGACCTCCAGAGGGACTGGGACTGGTGGGAAACTGAGTGAGCAGAGCTACACCCATGGCAAGGACTTCCTCAGTTCTTCCATCTCTCTTCAGAGCAGAGAGAGGTTTTATTGTTTCATATTATTCATTCTTTATGCTTGTGGGCATTTTGCTTGTCAAATAAATAGTTTTTCCACTTTTCTCCAAGGAAGTTCTTTTCCTGGACCAGCTGGGGGAAAGGGGCCACTTGGGTTTGCTCTCCAGAGGAACCCCATTCAGAGGTTTCCTCCCAAATTTGCCCTAAATCAGGACAGTGGATGACTTGTAAGTTCTTGCTCGTCAGTTGGGTTAATACAGGGAGAGGATGTTTATATTTCTTGCTTACGGTAAAAAACATAGTGAGCCCAGTCATATGGAAAATTTAAAAAGCAAGTGCAAGCCTGTTTTAAGCCAGGAGGAATGATTTATTTAGGCTGGGAATAATAGCTGAGCACCGACAGGAGTGTGGTGATGCTAATTATGTTGATGCTTTATTAATGGCTTCAAGGTGAGGAATGTGTGTTTCCTTGTCTATCTGTAAAATCAGGCTGTGCTTTCCACATAAAAAGGCATTGGGATTAAGTGGTCATTTCCTTGGGAGGACTCTGCCTGCTGCTGCTGCACTCCGTGTTCCCATCCTGACATCTGGAGAGCTTCAAGTACGACTGGCACAGACACTCCTAAGATCAAGGTCAGACTGTCTGCGTAATGAATGACAGACAGTATTAATTTGCCCACAGATGTGGCGGCACAGATGAATAATCTCTGTGCAGTTCAACCATACATCTGGGCATTCAAAAGACTTAATTAATTGCAGCACAGAGAATCCTGCATCAAGTGGCCCTCTCAGAGGCCTGCAAGGGACAGTGCCACATTATGTATTGCCTCTGTGCTGTATGCCTTCACCAGGGGCTTATAAATTAAAGTTTTCCAGGTTCACTTCTTTCAGGCTCATGCAAGAAAAGAGATCATTTTGCTTAAATAGAAGTAAACAGTTCAGTCCATTTTAATTTTTACCGCTTCAAACATTAGATTTTGCAGGCTGGTGGCTAAAGTCTGGCATATTCTAAGGCCTTTTTGAAGAACCTGACATTAAAAATAGAATTTATATACAGCTTTGGAAAAATTCACTGTTGGGAGACTGGTTCTGTTCAAGTTGGAAAATATTTTATGTATTGATTTCAATGAAAAATGTTAGACCCATGGTAAGAGTTCTTCAAAATCTACTTCTGACTGTATTAGAAACATTTCTAAAAGCTTATCCACCAATTTACTTTTTAGAGTGGCATGTCATGTGGAGACTTTCACCTTTTGGCATAGTTCTCATTTGTTCATCTTGACAGATCTAGACAACAAGCACAAAAATGACCTCTTAAATATTTTTCCTAAACAATAATAAGCAGATTTGGATGTCAGACTATACTGATATTTGTGGCTCACATGTACCTTCACTAAAACTTTGCAGAAACACTGATGTAAAAGAAAGTTTAATAGAATTATTGGGCATTCAATGGAAGTCGAACTTTAAAAAGATAAAATCTGTCTTACAAACCATCAAATGTAGACCAAGATATCTTCAAGTCCAGCCAGACTTCTTTAAGAAATTCTGCATTTCTGTTGCTGAAAGTACTGACAGTGAAATATTTGCCATCAGTCTGTAGAACAACAAGTAATTGTTGGCATGATTCGGATTTTGCTTGAGAATAGGATACAGGAACCATTTGGTATTGTCTATTATTACAAACAGGGATGTTTGTTTGTGTGAATAATCTCTTTCCTTATCATTCTTATCCTGATTAGTATTGTTACTGTTCACTTTCTTAACCCATTGCTGTTTCCAGCAAATTGTTCTTATCTCAACCTGCGACCTTTGCCTTTTGGGCCTCCATTTGGCGGGGGGAGGGAGTGGCTCATGATGTGGAGAGTCTCAATGAGGGCACAGAGTTGGGGAGTACCATTCCCAAACTTCCTGTTGTGGTTTAACCCCAGGCACAGCCCAGCCTCACGGAGCTGCTCCTCACTCCCCCACCAGAGGGGTTGATGAGAGAATGGGAAGGATAAAAGGTAGAAAACTCATGGGCTGAGATAAGGGCAGTTCAGTAGGGAAAGCAAAAGCTTTGCACACACGCAAAGCAAAACAGGGAATTAATTCATTGCTTCCCACAGCCAGGGAGGAGTTCAGCGTTCTCCAGGAGAGCAAGGTCCCATCACAGGTAAGGTTTGGAAAGTTGAACACCATCACTCCAAATGTTCTCCTTTTCCTCCTCCTTCCCCCACTTTCTATTCTGACCATGACATCACATGGTCTGGATTCTCCCTTTGGTCATTTTGGGTCCCCTGTCCTGGCTGTGTCCCCTCCCACCCTCCCAGGCACCCCCAGCTCCCTCACCAGTGTAGTTCACAAAAAGCAGAGAAGGCCTTGGCTCTGTGCAAGCCCTGCTCAGCACTAACAAAAACATCTCTGTGTTATCAGCCCTGTGTTCAACACAAATCCAAACACGGCCCCACACCAGCCCCTGCAAAGAAAATTAACTCTACCCCAGCTGAAACCAGCACGACACCTCAATACACTTTTGACTTTGTTAGTGACAGTTTTAGATAGGAGGTTCTGAATAGTTTTGTTTGCAGAATGAAAATGTGTGGTGCATTTGTCTGATGGATGAAATGAGACCTGTATGATTTTTTTTTTCACATCCAATCTAATTTGTGACAGATGTGGATACAGCTCTGGACAGGTTCTAATGTCTATAATTTAAATAAAATATTAATGATAATCATTATTCTTATCCACAGTACTTTTACATTGCAACTATGTAATATTTTATTATCATGTTACTGGATCAGGCTAAAATATTGTCTTTTTTTGATGTGATTTGGCTATACAATGCGTATATGGCTCTGGTGGGTGTACTAGTTATGTGGGAAAAAATTATGAAAGGAAGAAGAAAACGTGCAATTTAAAGCATAATAAAGTTGGCAAGTGGACTCTTGAGTTTTTAAGTTGGCGTATTAAGACTCAACAGAAGTGCAATAAATTGTTTTTTATTATTTGAAAATACACAAGAGACAATACAGATCTATTTTGAAAACATACTTTTTTACATACCTCTTGTACTACAAGCTACTTTGTTTTGCAATTGTAATTCAAAATTCTCTCATTTAGAATGGAATAATTGCTGATATTAATAATATGCTTAGTTTTAACAAATTGACTCATGTTTAAAACTGAAATGAGTGAGACTTAATGTGATTTATCTATTACTTTACCACTTCACTAGACCAAAGAAAAAGTCCATGCATATAAATTGTATAAATAAAACAAAGACAATTGATATATTTTAGTAAAAAAGCTAAAAACTACGTAAGTTAAAATATCTGTTATCTATTACAAGACAGATTCAGAGTAACAGGCAAATTCTCCTTAAACAAGCATGTCTGTAAGGGTCTCAAAAGCAGACATGCCAGATAACTACTTCATTCCCCTGCCTTGTGCTGAATTAGCTTTGTCTGTTGCTCCTAACAGGTTCCATGTGTTCTGGAAGACCTGCAGTGGTCACTAATCCACAGACCCCACACCCTTCCTTCATTCCCTCCCTCCTTCTCCAAGACCCTGACAGTTTATTTCAGTGTCTAATTGTCTGACCTTTCAGAAGATTTGCTTGTGACTACTCTGAATCTTTCATCAGTTGTTCTATTCTCTTTGGACATGGAGAACTGACTTTTCTGTGTAACTGTCTTTAAGCATGTAAAATGTTCTGCTAATATTCCCCCTAAATGTTCCCTCCCCTAAGCAAAACAACCACAATTAAATCTTTTTCTCCTAAGATGTTTTTTAGGCCTCTCTCCATTCTTATTAGTCTTCTGTCAATTTTCTCCAGTTTCTCAATGCGTTGAAGTTCTGTCATAAATAACCACTCAGCCAAGGGCCTACCATGTGGAACTGAGTGGTGGAGGTAGGTTGTGTCTTGTAGGCTCTGTTCCTTGCTTTCCCACTTTTCTGCAGTGCTGGGATGCTGTTGACTCTTGCTTTGCTTGAACACCACCAAGCCTGCTGTGCCAAACTGCTGCTGAATCCATTCCTTTCACTCTGTGTCTGTGCAGGTGAGTTTTCTGATGGAGAATGGTATATTTTCATTTTCCCCATAGGATTTCATTCTGTAGGCTTCATATAATTTTCTCAATAATGTGAAGTAACTTTTCATTCTGATTCAGTCAGTCCTCCAGCTCACTTCCAGGCCATCCCAACTTCATGCTGGTATTTGCAGAGTTAGGTTGCTGCAGAGTTCTGTGAAGTTCAGTTCTCTGAAGGGACTCCTGTGAATGGCTTTCAAGGCACATTTTCACACCATGTTTGCACTAGTGGGGTCAGGTGCCTCTAGATTCACAACTAAATAATTTTTGAGACTCCTATGTTAAATAATGCTAAACATTTGTCTTTACCACATTCTGCACTCAGGTGAAAATAGAGAGCTGATGATTTTTTCAAGTTAGCCAGGTATAAACTAGAGTTCATTTTGCGTATGTTACTGTGACAATGAGGCTGAATTAACAAGCCTTGCTGAGAAAGTACAAGGATTCAGGTGACATTCAACATTTTTAAAGAGATTTTGGCTCTTAAATATACATGCTGTTATTATTTGCAGTGCATAATGACTATATGAAATATTTTGCAAGGAAAAAATCAGTCAGTATCTCAGCTAAGAGAGGTTTACAATCCAGCTAATAGAACCACAACTAGCAGCAAAGCTTTTTAAAATAAGTGTGTTCTTAGGAGAAATGAAAAGATGAAAAGCAGGAGATAATAAAGACTTGAAACTTGGAAACTTTTTGAAAGCACAGAATAGCATAAAATAATTGATGTGAACCAGTAGAAACACAGGAATATAAATAACAAAGGTATGCTAAAGAGGAAGAAGGGGGAAGGCAGAAGAAGTTGGAAGCAGCATTTTTTATAGACCTATGAAAATTATTTTAAGGCAACTGATAGGTTAAGTAAGGAAGGTCTGAAGAGGAGTTTAGTCAGTAGCTCTTCATTTTGGCCTTAAAAATCTTTGTTTCAATCTTGGCAGTTTCTAAATAGCATAGCTTTTTACCTTCCATTTAGAACCAAACAGTACCTTTACTTAGCAGGGAACATCTAAAGCCAAACTGATTTCTCTAGTACCCTTCACTGGTTACTTTCATTCTGACTGAAGGAACAGTAGGCTGGCCCCAGTCCCCTCACAGTGCAGTCGGTGGTGTCAGTGTCACAGCTGTCACAGTGGCATTCTGTAGCTACTGGGTATGAATAAAAGGATTCAGGATGGTCACCACAGCCAGGGATCTTCACTGTTTCGTACACAACCTCCTTGAAGGTACAGGTTTGCTGAGCTGTTGATACTGGTGGATATTTATATACCGGATCCTGAAATTACAAGAAGGAAATAACTGTTTTAAAATGTGCTGTGGGTTAGATCTCAAAATTTTTATAAAATGGGAAAATCCCACTGAGACCAAAAGCATATGGGTTTGACTCTTCTAATTTCATTTAGATCTTAAATTTTTGTTTTCAGGAGGACTGATATGGCAAATTTGTGTCATATCATCACCAGACAATCTTTTGGGCTAATTGCCTGGTTCTTCAAATTATTTGAAAGAGCAGAGGAGTCTACATCGTAATTAATGGCTGCTTTATTGTATCTGCTTGCAACCACAAGTTCAGCACAAAGCAGAGATACAGATTGTAATTCTTCTCACTCTAGTTATACAATATGAATATATGCAGCCACTTAATTAACTGAATTTTACTACAATATTTCACCCTTCTGTCTGTGCTTCAGATTGGCTGTGTATCCACTCCTGTGTCAGATAGCACAGCAGTTATTCAGCCTATTCTTTCACAAGGCTCATCCTGTCCATGTGTTTGCTACGGACTGCAGGGATGGGTTATCCATACATCACTTGAAATATTTAATTCTGGTGCCTGAAATGAGGAGTCTTACCCTTGTGAAGCAGTATCCTGAGCACCACGTGGCATTCACTGTGATACAGAATTCACATTCTTCTCTTTCCACAGCTATGGTAATATTGGTGAGCTGACAGCCGTTGCAGCAAATTGCTTTCCAGCAAAGTAACAGCACGTAACAATTAAGTGTCTTCATCCTGTCTATAAAGCAAAAAAATATATCTCTGCTGGAGGAACATGTACAGTTATTTTCAACAGGAAATAGAGAAGCAGGGAGAAATTGAGTCTCTGTGTTATCCTCAAGTGGTTCTATAACAGCAAGCATTTGGAATCATCAATGAGAACAGAGATATTAGATAGATCTTCCTTATGTTTCCTGCTAAAGGAGTTTGATTTTCCTAAGCAACTGAAATGGCATTTTAGCAATCTTTGCAGAATGGTAATAATAGCAGAATTCCATACCACTTTCAATGAAATATTATCTAAGTTTCTGTAGAGAGAGTGTATTCTGTCTGTAAGGACAAAGAAAAAGAAGGAAGAGAAAGAGCAAACTATAATGTATTTTTCAAAAGCAATTAATTACTTTAAGTGTTTGCAGTATGAAAAAAAGAGATTTCTACATCAGGATCTGATGAAAACTTACCTGTATTCTGCTTGCCTTCCTAGAAGTAGCAGCAGTAGTGAGAAGAAAGCCCTTTGCTTTCCTTTTATACTGAATTGTGTGTAATTTATACCTTGAGGATTTGCAGTGTATTAATGCAGCAAGCATTAGTTTGGGACTTGGTGAAAGCAGATTAATGTTCAGCCAGACAGTGAGATTAAGCCTTGTTGAGAGGAAAAAAGAAAAGCTAAACACACTGGGGAAGAGATGGTGAAGGTTACTGTCACAGTGTCTCTCTACACATGTCACTGGATTTGATTCAGTGGCATTTAGAAATAGCTGAGCCACTTCACAGTTTGAAAAAAGGTTGAGAAGCCTATTTTAGGAAATGAAAAGTTCAGGTGTTTTAACCGTTCTGTCAGTCCTCAAAGTGATAGGCTTGGGGTGCAAGCTGGTCCTCTGGCAGTGGAGGACCCTTCACGGTGGGGACACTGCAATACTGTTTCTTATTTTAATAGTGTTTCATAGCTAATGACCATTTTCTTGGTTTTTTCAAGATTTTCAAAGGCATCAATTTTAATTGGTTTTCTCTGAGTTAGATCTTACCCAGTGAGCTGCATATGTATTTATTCACTGATCCAATAAAGCTAGTAATGTGAATTTTGTTATACCATGAACCTCTTTTCTTTGCCATTGTTTTCTAGCCCAGTATATGCAGTCCTGCAATACATTTTTTTAACTTATGCAAGGGGTGTTTGTGTTGTGGGAAGAGATGTCATAATGAGGCTCCAGATTTGTGTTTTTGTGTCAGTGATCTCAGATGAAATATTTTCATGTTCCAGGGAAAATGCTAATGCTTTTAACTGACAACAGTGCAAACTCAACCTGAATGTATTCCCTAGTTTTCCATGGTAATAAAAGAGTCTATGGATAGCGTTCCTCTGCTTACTGCCTTTTTCCTGCATTCACAAGTTAGGGATGTGCACCTCTTCACCAGAATAATGACAGAGAAAGAACTCTGTTGAGCTCCACATATCAAATCTGGGGAAGATGACTCACAGTAGCACTGTATTTACTATTATCTGCCCAGAACAGCCAGTCTTGCTTTGTTATGACTGTTCTATTATGGTCAGTCTGACTTTTACAGAAATCCATCTGTGAAAGAAAACTAGACAAGGACATACAGTTAAAAGCATTTTATCATGAAAAGAAATTCTCGTTGGCCTATTAGTTTCCTGCAGATGGGATACTTTTCAAAGTGGCTTTTACAAATGAGCCCTTTAAGTGTGTCATACCTTCCTGTGGTCCTGCAGACTGGCCATCTGTTCCAGTTTCCCTGCAGTCTGCAGTACCTTCATTTGTAAATGAATTTTGCATCACACCAAGTTAGAAAGCCAGCTGAAAATTTTCTCTGGATATCTCCTATAATAAAAATTTTGTTTGAATCAGAAGACAGTTCACATAAATCTATAAAGAAGTCAAAAAATTAGACATCTTCTTCTGAACTAATATAAACCCTGTGATTGTTTGATAATGGTCTTTTGTGTCATTTAGTTTCACCACAGGCTGTCTTCTCAGAGGAGGTTCTCAATTGCTGTAAATCTCTAATTCCAGAGATGCCAGACAAAAGCTGATTGCTTTTGTTATATCCCTACTGAAAATCTGATCTTTTCTAAGTACTAATTTATGCAAATTCAATAAAACTAAATAAGTTTAATTTGCAGAGGACTATAGGGAAAATATCTGAACTCTTGGTTACAATGATCTGTTTCATGTTTTAAAGAAGTCATACACATTCACTAAAAGGTAGTTTCAGAAGCAGACAGTGCAAGTTTAGCCTCTGCCATGTTGTTTCTCCTCTGCCCTAGTTCCTTGTTCTGGCCCACTCAGCCTCCTCACCTGTGGAAGCACAAATTAGGGAAATCATTCTATTAAGAGGAAAAGCTGCCTTTTACAGCATTGTTGTTAATCCATATCATTTGTTCCACAATGAGACAGAGGTGCAGCAGAGTAAGTGATGGGATTGATTGGAGAGTGTGAATGAGGCATGAGATTAACAGAAAATGGTTTAGATAGTGCTCTCCTGAAGAATTCATGAATGCATATTGTAAACACAATACAAACATTCACGGGAAAATTTGTCCTGTGTTGATTTCAAGGGCCTTAAGGGAGCACTTAATGGTTAAGACCTCCTTACTCCAGCTGGAGTGAGTGCAGGAATCTGGCAAATGCTGTCAAGGAAGATCTTAAACATGAACAAGGGGCTGGTTCAACAAAGTACTGGTGGTGCTGTAGGTGAAGACTCACCAACTTTTGTGCAAGTCTCAGAGGACATCAGACATCAGATTCACATGGCTGTTTTAATGCCTTAGTGGCTTCTTGGGGAAATAAAAGGCTTCTTGTATCGCTATTTTTTTGGTGTTCTGTGGTTCTTTCCCCTGGACTGTTTACTGTTGTAACCTCACAAGCCAATGTCACCACCACTGTCACAAGGGAGCTTTTGCTTTGCTTTTTCAATCACTTCAAATAGAAGTGATGAAACATTTTGCTCTTAATTTCCCTTCTAGTAACAAGTGCTCTTTTTCTTCTGCTTGTGCTCTGGTGGTTGGTTTAGGGGTTTTGTTGGTTTGGTTGGTTTATTTGTTTTGGGGGTTTTATGTGTGTGTGTGTGCGTGTGTGTACATGGGATATTGTTTTTTGGTTTTGTATGTTGTTTTGTTTTTCCTTGCAAAAGCATCTAATACAGAACTGAAAGCTTTTATGTTCCTTATATGTTCTAAACAAATGGAATTTCAAGTGCTAAGACTAACAATTCTGTCACTATAAGTTTTAAGTCTGTCTTGCTTAAAAGAATGTGGTTTAGATATCTAAGAGAATTTCAGCATCTGTCAAAGTGCTATTGGAAGACTTGGTTATATGTGTGCAACACATCCATAACAAGTAATAAATCTGTGTCTGTCCTGATAGAAGATGTATTGAACCTTCTAGTTCAGTAGGATAAAAAACAGGTCTGGTATAAAATACCTGTGACTATTCCAGCTGCAGCCTAGCCTTAGCTTCCAATGTATTCTTAAATACTTACATATTCTTAAACTTAAAGGTGTCAAAGGGCATGGTTTTAGTTTTCTTATGCTCATAGTTGTGGTTGCATGTTTTAGATCTTGATAAATAGATATGCTACTGAGGATAATAGCTTCTGCATATGAAAGCTGTTTTGCGTTGAAAGTGTCTCAAGGCATGTCAAAGATGCTTAAACCTATGGCTTAATTTACTTTCTATGTGGTTCCACCACATGAAGATTTGGAGTTGTGCATTCAGTGCCATCATGCTGAGTATGTTCCTTTGCCAAGTCTCTTTGGACACTGCTGGTCTTGACCACATACTCTTCCTTTCTGTGCTTGTCCAAATGATTTTCTGCACAGTTCCAAATTTAACCTGAGGTATATTGCTGCTCCCCAGGGATTGACTAAACTGATGCCCTTGCAGTACAAATCTTGCAAATTGCTTCTGAGTCTGTGCTTAAGTCTGAGCTCCCTCTGTGGGGTTGGTATTTCACAGCACAGCAGCACAGGCTTGTGCCAAATAAATTGTTTTGTTTTTCCCTTTTTGCTGGTTTTTTTGTTGCTTGCTACTAGTGGGAGATGACTTTTGTCACTGCATTACCTCTCTCTATGCCTTTGGGGTTTACTGTGATTCTTATTGAAATCAGTGGGGATGCTCTCACTGGCTTTAGTGGTACCTGTGTTGAGTGGTTGGTCACTGTTGATCAATATAATTTTTACTGATATTGTTTTAAGTTGCCAGCACTAATGAAGCAGAACTGTGAAGTAGGTCGGGCCTGCTGAGCACACAGATAGTTGAAATTAATTAGTGTCAGCTAAAGACTTAATCATTAATGACAAATTTGTACATGCATTCATATGAAAGCAGATTATTTGATTCTCAGGAGACTAAAGAAAATGCCAGAATGGGTTGACTGTGTTTTTAGTAGCACAGGATTTTAGAAATCTCTGGAGATACAAGTTTCCATTACTTGGAGCTAAGGTTATATATCCCATATTTTCAAATACCTACACAAGCTGTTAGTCTTTCTAAGTCTTGTGGGAATCCTGCTCACAGTCAACAGCAGCAGAAACTAAAGATTCTGAAAAGTGTTGAATAAACACAGAACACTGCAAGCAACAATACAGATGCTTGTGCTGTCATTCAGTCATCTCTCTTGTAGTTTTTGTCTCACTTGACATAAATTCATTCATGGCTGATTCTTATGCCATTTTTCTAGATATATAAACCAGCTGCATTATCTTATATTTTTTAGTGATGGCATTCTTATAACCTTTATCTGTTTTCCCTTGCAGAACCACAGTGTGATCTTGGCTCCTTATATAAGATCATTTGGTAACTCTATTGGTATCTGCTAGGAAATACATGTTACAATTCTGCTCAAGAGTAAACCAAGGATAAAAATTGTATGTTTGCTAAAAATGCTCTCGTCCTATTTCTTTCTTTGTAATTCTTTCATATTTAGTTATCATGTAGTTTCTGAATATTTTAATTTTCAAATAAAAAATATTCTTTTTCCTTTTTTGTGTAAGTATAAGTTTTGATTCTGTGACTGCCCTCGATTACTACTGTTTTATTTAAAGTTTTTCTGAGTATTCCACTGTTTTTCAACACAAAAGCATCATAATGGATTTAAAATAGATTAGTCACATTAGAAAAGTGACAAAGCAAGGGAAAGACCTGATGGACAATATATAAAGTTATAGCTTCCTTTTTGTTATCTGAGCAGTCCTTGGGTCGATATGGAATTGTCATTATGCTGTTGAGAACATCAGAAAGATAATCAAAAGAAAACCAAATAAACACATCTAAATATTCACTTGAAAAGTCAAATCAAATTTGTGTTTATTTTTTATTATTATTTAACTTTTATGTTAATAATATTTCAAGGCCCAACTATTATAGAATGACTGGAGTCCAAAGGACAAAAGCTGCCATTAGTAGTTTGTGTAAGAATGTTTGCATTTATTTTTGAGGTAGATTGTTTCACTGATCTGCCATGTTCATATTTTGTAAAACCTAGAAATAATAAAAAAAAGACAATGCTTCAGACACTTTAATATTTCATCACTATTTCTGTTATCTTCTATAACCATGTTAAGAAGCTGGGAAAACATATGTCTGTGATGCATTTTATGATGCCACCTTCTTCTAAAACAGTTAATTTGGCAAAGGATTGAACCTTATTCATACATAAAAGACAGCAGCTGCCAATTGTTTTCAAACTACAGCCAAGATATGCAACATAAGGCTTGTCTGAATCATGCTGACAGTCTGCACTGATAACACAATAAAGTTGATGCAGAACGATTCAGCACACTTGGAGAACAGAAGAAAAGCCCATTTTATTTGGGTTGCTAAATAAAGTCCTAGGCTGAAGATGTCTGATCCATATTGTTTTTGCAAGTGCAGTAATTTTAGGTCAAATTGCTTAAGAAAAATAGGTTGGAAAGAGTGCATACAGCCATAGACACCTTCAGCTGCAATTTTAACATTTTGTCTGACCAACTTTAGCCAAAATGTTAACTGCTTTTAGGGATTCTGAACAATTTATTTTAAGTTCTTTTGTTCTAAGCAGTCATAGGGACCTTTTATTCTAGGACATGGAGCCATTTTTTGAGCAGTTTATAGGGTGATGGAGTTGGCCTGTGAGCTACAGTAATTTGATTGTAATCAGATTGCAAATTCACAAAGAAATTTTATGAAACAGCAGCAGGAATCACTATCACAGAGTTTTAATGAGGAAACAGATCTGAAAATTATAAAAAAAAACTTTAAAGATATCAGCCCAGTACATAGCTTAATATGAAAACCAAATCTGATTAGTTAGGTTGTGGGTTAGCAGAATGACGACATAAAACAAATATTGTATTTGACTGAATTCCCAATGAATGCATAGTTTAAAAAACAATTACAATAATTAAACCAGAGGCCTTATTTTTAAACAGGAATATGACGAAAGTCAGAAGATCAGTTTCATTTATATCATAGTATTGAGAACTTTTTGCTGTCTGAGGGCTAAACATATTTTGGGGAGTTATGCACAGGCGCCATATTTGTTCAGACAAATATATATTTAGAAAGCTCATTTGGAAGTCTGTTTTCTGAGGGGGTTTGTTAAAGGATTCTGGATTTGAAGATTTTTTCCTTGGTGATCATTGAAGGCTGAGTAGAGAAGTACACAAAGCGGTTTGTGCCATGCTATAATATCATTTTATGACTTCAAATCCACAGGGAAGACCTAGGAAGTATGTCCTTCCTGATAGGAAGCAGGAGGGTGAAGCACCATTATAGTCTAAGAGATGTGGATGATAGTGACCAGAGGCACTCCATCACTTATGGGCATAAAAAAAATACTTGGGAGGGTCTATTGGAATTCCATGCTGTGTCACTGAGACCATGCACTGCACAGACTGTGCTGTGGTGGGAGGTTTGGGCTGCTCAGCCTGCCAGGTAGATACTCCTGCATCTGCCATGGTGTCAGCACATGGGAAGCTTCCTTATGCAGAAAAGGACAGATATTTGATGGCTGGAACTCTGAGCCAAAGTCTTGGCCAGACTGACACCAGAAAATACTGGTCATCATTCCTTTTAGGATCCAGGAGTCCCTCTTATCTTGCCAAGGACCCTAGAAATTAATTTTTTCTCTCTCCTAATGAGCTTGGGACCCTGTCAACCCAGGCAGTGAAACTGGTCTTGGGAGGCAGCTCTGCAAGAGGATGGATGGGTGAGCCATCCAAGAGGATGGGATGCCAGGCAGGGCACTGGGGTAGGCAGAGGAGTTGAACAGTGCTGTGGGAGGAAAAAACAGGCATCATTGCAGGACAAGCTCAATGAGCCAGCCTGTGAAATGTGTGTCCCTAAATGTGATTAAAATTACCTTGAAATTGGATGCTTGTGGGCACTGATCACCTTTTAAAATATTGATTTATGTTGTGTCTGTTTCAGCACAGCATTAAACAGCTGTTTGAAATGGATCAGTCTAAACACTGCCTGCTCAGCTTAGAGGAATAGAAAAATCACTTAGCAGAGATCCATTTGTAATCTCTCTAGTACTGCCTGAAAAAGAAACAGTCCTACTCAATTGCTTTATTAATTATATAAATGAACGAGATCAGAACTGCAGATAATTGCACGGGTTTTATGGCTTGTTGTGGTGCCATCTCGTGGTTCTTGAGTAAAGTTCCCACGTTGTTGAAAGTTCCTTCACAGCTAAAGCAGATTTTACAGCATTGCGGCAAGCAAAGCTAAAATTTGGAACTGAAGCAGCACTTTAACCTCCTGGCTATTGGCCAGATTCCTGCTGTGCTCAGTCCTTCCTTGCTCTGGTAAAGCTTTTGGGCAAAAAATAGGTTTCAGATCTCTCACTGCAAGAGTGGTGATAATATAGCAGTCTTGAACTGCAATGATGATTAATTACACCAGGCCATTTTGCTTGTCCCTGTGAATGGGAGACATGGAGAACTGTGCTCAAGAAAACAGGCCTTTCTTTTCTCTAAGCCCTGGAACATTAAACATAATTGTTCCTGCTGGTGTCTTAAACATAGAACTGCTCTGAAAGTGCATAGGGAGTGTGCAGTCCTTTTGCTTCTAATAATGTGCCTTGTTTGGAGCAAGAACAGAAAATTCACAGAAAATATCTATAGCAGTCCTCTCCATCTCATTTCCATGTGTTCATTACAGAGCTTGTACACAGAGGGGCACTTCTCCTTAATTTGAGTGGCCTTTCTATGTTACTGTTCTCCCAGCCTTGAAAAAGAATGTTTGCTTTAACTTGTCCTCCTTATATTCCAATGTAATGTTTTCAGCTATATGGAAGTCTGGTTTTTAGAAGTCTTTACTTTTGCTACAAGCCCTCAAAGACTTTCAGTCACATTGAAATTCTTATCATATTGCAGCCTCCTGTTTCCTTGGTGTTGTCCATTGTTTGCCATTTTCTTTTGCTATTACATATTATCACCTTTTATTGCATCCCCCAGGTTAGCAATCACTTTCTGACAAATGTTTGTCAAATTTTTCTCTTCCTGAATTCTAATTTCTGTTTGAATGATTTTCATGTAATGATACTTCAGAAGGAAATTGTGATTATGTCCATGTCTCTGATAAAATTTCCGTGTGTCTCTAATGCTGTGAATCATTGCAGCCCATGGAATCCTGCTAGGTAATTTAATAAGCTGTGGTTTTGGTAGACTTGTAAAAAGCTTAAGGCAGATCTCTCAGTGGCTGTGGACAATAGAATCTTTCTAGAGTTCTGAGTGCAGGAAAGGTGAAGGAATTCGATCTCAGGCCTTGGTTATCATCAATAGGTTTGAAAAAACAGAACTCACCTTTGGAAAAGAGCTGACAAAATTGCTGTCGTATGTTCACAAGCATTCTCCCTCTATAGAAAATCTTTTCATGGCTTTGGATGTTGTCACAGGAAGCATGCTAGCATACTCCTATGAGTAGAACAAAGCTGCAGTGAAATCAGCTGAATAGTTACCTTCTGCAGACAGTAGGAGAAGAAGGTTTTTAATGAATTCCTGGGCTGGCAAATTGGAGTGATCATAATTCATTAGCCAGTACTGGCTAATGCCAAGTGAGATTAGAGAAAGGGCTGCTGCCACAGTGAGAGGAATAGTCATTATCTTCAGTACTATTTCCAGGATTCTAAGCAGCACTTAAGCCACTGTATTTGAGTGGCTTAAAATGCAGATATTTTGAGACTGTAGAGCTCTTCTTCACATTCTCATATATATTTTTGCCTTCATACAAGGGATAATGCATTTGAGGGTTGCCCCATAGAGCATCAGCTGTGCTAGAGACAATCCAGTGTTTGAGACATATAAGCTCTGTAAAAAATGTCAGTGTTCTGTATTCTTAATTTCTGTTCCTGACTAGCAATGTCATCACCTGCTCCCGGATACTGGAGATTATTATAAGACTTGAATGACCTCTTTAGCTGTTCTGAATTTTGAATGATAATTTTTTTTCCCCCTCCCTTATCAGCTGAATTTCTTCCCTCCCACCCCCTTTTAGCATAAAACAGAAATTATGGAAGATTATTAGGCAGTTTTATAGGACATTGATCCCTATATAATCTGTGAGCCCTTCATAAGAAAATTGAAGTCAAATTTATCATGGCTACTAAAAGACTGGGGAAAGGAGGAGTCCTTGCTTTTAAGCCATAATAATAATAATAATAATAATAATAATATCTAGTAGATATTCTCAAGTCCCAATCCATGGGTATGGGAACCCCCAGCAAGTAGCAGTTGAGACTCAGAGAATTTCAAATGCATACATGAATTTTTACGTGCAAATGACACAATATGCACTGTGGGCATGTGCAGGTCAGAATTTTAATATCAAGGCATAACTCCCACTCCACACTGAGATCAAGTTAAATTTCTGCAGACATCTGCAAGTCTGGTCTTCATGTCATGACCAAGGATCTCTCTGCAACACTTTATTTTAAAAAGTACAACTCTTAGATATGGAAATTGTAATATTTATGATGTATAGAGACTATAATTTGAGATGTGTACAAGGTTGTAAAACTGCCCCTGATACTCTGTCCACCCAGATCTGTTAAGTCATCTTCCAGGAATTAAATCTAGAAGAAATAATTGATGCCATTTCCTGAAAACATAAAGAAACTCTTTTTTTTGTTAATGGTGACAAAAAAGAACATTCAACTACATGAGTCTGGATCCCTTCCAGTAAAACAAAGGACACGAATTTTCTTAATTGGAGAGTAATTGGATTCTCCCTCTCAAGCAAATCACAGACTTTATATCATAAGGAAATAAATTATGGGAAAAAAAAATCGCTGCAAGCTCTAGGTGAAAACACTTATTATATCCATAGCTCTGCAATTCACTGTGGTGAACTTCAGCAAAGTGGAATTCCTGTCAATAAATCAAATCTATGCTTTTTTGCATTTTTTTTCGGCATTTATATTTATGTGTGAGAGAAAATGTAAATCTTTCCCATGCTTCAGAAACTTCTCCCATAAGCTTGCCGTGTTTCTGTGTAAAATGTCCCATTTCAGCACATTTTAAAGAATGATCTCTCAGCAAACAAAGCAATGCCTCAACAATTAACTGAAAAGATCTCCCAGTTCCATAAATGAAAGCTGCAATATGACTCTAATTGGAAAAAAACTTAATGAAAGAAATTTGTAACATACCTTGAAAGTGGTTGTACTCAACATGCTTATGGTTCACGTGGTAACAGTGGAAAAACTGGCATGTAACTGGAATAACTGTGAAATTACTACTAGCAAGGATCTTGTACTTAATCTACTAAAACTGGAGGCATATATTAAAATGGGAGGATACTGTGCATAATTCACATATTACAAAAACCCAAAAGCAACCCAAAACAAAGCCTAAAAGCACATGAAATAACTGTTCCCATGAGTCTGAATTAATATGTGCACAGGGGTTGTGAATTTATCACCTGAAAATATATGTAATACCATAACAAATATAATAAAGGAAAACCAACAAGCTAATTAAGACCAATTGTGGTAGATTTCCCTGGTAACCTTGTTCATCTTAGCTCTTATCAGGAATGAGATTACAGCATATCTGACTTATTAGATCGTATCATGTCATGTGAAGTGTTGTCTAGCTGGAAAAGGTGGCAAGCAGCCATATAGCAGATAAATTATGAAATGATGAAAAATTCTATGCAATGACAAAAATTTTAGAGATAAGACCTAGTGATCTGAGAGACTCCAGAATAGTGTCAGCATCAATCTTATGCATCTTTTTTTATTTTTACACTGTTGTAAACAGTAGGTGAATTCACTGATGTCTTAAAGCTGCAAAACAGTTTGACTCAAACATGAGATGAAATTGGCTACATGAATTTGAAGTGAAGTGACAGAAACAGGATGATATTGCAAGGTCACATGATTAGGGACTAATTGCAAGCATTTCTGCTATCAGTGAGTCATAAGCAACACGTGAGTGTATTAATCAGCTGCAAGATAATTGTGTTTTTGCATAGATATGGCAGTGAAAATGGTAAACATGATGCTCAGGTAATGAGTAACTGCTGTACTGATAAGAGCTCCTCAGCTGGACTGCGTGTATAGTCCTGGTCAGCTAAATCAGATGAAGTGAAACTGGAGCATGTGCAATGCTCAGATGAAATGGAGAACTTCACCCACTGGCCAAGGAAACTTCTCTGGCAAGATGTTAAAAGACCCTTGTCTGTGTAAATGTAGTAGGAAGCATGTACCAGGATGGCTAAATGCTTGAATTAAGGTACAGTGTTGGCAGAGAAAAATAGCTCTAAACCTGCTAATGAATAAATTTAGCCTGGAAATAATATTGGGCCTTAGGAGGCAGCAGGATACATTTGTTGGCAGGACCATGTTGTGGCAGAGTGTCTGCTTGTTTCCAGGCTTTGGGTCCTGCTTGTACAGACAGCTTTCAGGCTTTCAGACAGCAAGAGGCATAATTGTTGTAGCTGGGAGGCTTTCCCAGCAGTGCTCAGAGTCCCTTCAGCTTCATATCTTTAATTGCAGCTGTATAGTGGCAGAAGAGTGGCAATCTCCCAATCAGACTAATTTTATTATTTTTTAGTTTGTTTTTACCACAGTTCTGACAAATGAAGTAATTTTCTTTGCCTTAAAAACAAGGGTTTAGACAGATTTGTTTTTCTAATGGGATATTTGCTCTGACTGAAAAACAAGTAATGAATACCTATCACTTTCCTTTGTCATTTTGGAAGATTAATATTTAAGGAATGTTTGCAGGGGTTTTATGCACTACAGTCTTTGGATCAGAAGTTTATTTATTGTTTCAGAAATTTCAGTAAATACAGTTCTTCACTGAGGCTGTGTGCATAAGGCTATAAAAACATAAATCTTTTAGTTGTTTCTGGGATATTATACCTCTAATGTACTTCTGCTGGTCTTCCTGCATACATTTATTGCTTCTGAATTCTAACAGCGATAACTTCTGCTGTTGCCTTGAATTCCCCTGTGATAAGTCTGCAGATCTCTTGTCATTTTAATTTATTTTCCTTTGCCTCTAGCCTCCTCATCTTGTCCTTTCACCATCAATGCTACCTAAACTTAGTGCTATTTTGAGATTTACTTTTTGTTAATTCACTGTGGGATCTGCCTTCACTGTCAGAGTTTTCCTCTGAAGAAACTCCGATAAGCTGTTTCTGATAAGAAATTCTGATAATTCTGATATTCATCTTTAGTGATGAACATACCTGGAAATCATGTAATGGATCTATTTTCTTTTCCTTCTAAAGCAAGGTATTTGGTTTATGTTGCCTCATTTTTATGAGTAAAAAAAAAAACTTGAGACAATGAAAAAGAAGTCTTTGATATCAGAAAGTTATCTTCCCTGTGGGAGATATATTCGGTTCTCCTGTTAAAACTTGTTTTGAGCAAACAGAAGACATGGATTCGAAATTAGCTCAGGCCTGCCTTGTTGCCAATGACTTGCTTCTCTTTTGATTACAGAGCTAAAACTGCACTCGTTGCTGCCCTGCTCTATGTACAGCTCTGATACCCCATGAAACTTCCTTTTAGCTAAGAGGAAAAACTAGTAACTAATTTTCCCGAGAAGTTCTTCATGGTAAATTGAGAATATTTCAATCTTATTGCAGCAGTATTTTTCTGTAGCACAAGAATGTCTAGGGTTTGTGGGTAGTGCACAATTGTACTCTTATGATAACTCATAGTAATCCACTAGAGTTTCTTCTCTATTGAGAAGGCTTGAATTCAAAGGACTGCAAGGGCACAAAATAATTTAGCAAGCTTGAAGACAACAATGTTATTTTCTTGGGTTTTTTTACTGCTTGGGTTGAAGTTTTCTCATCCTCCACATTTCCTAAGCTTTGGAGTGAGATCATCAGCCATGGTAGCCAGTCTGAGGTTGGGAATTGTTGACTTTCTGTAGCAAACATTCAGTCCTGAAAGTTTGACCTTGATTTTTCTGTGCTTGCTTAAGAGTAAAAAGAAGAAAGGACAGTTGCTGTGTGTTTATGGTGGTTGAGTTTCCAGAGCTTGTGTGTTCCTGCTTGAATTCTGCCTGAACTGAGGCTTTACTGATATTTACCAAGGAATCTTTAAGCATCTTCTTAGGGAGAATCAAACAAATAGAGCCCAAAATGCTTTGCTCTGTTGTGATTCTCCCTTTATGGCATTTTTTAAGATTACTACAATAATGATTTAGTTTCTCCATCTGAAAAGACTGAAACAGCAGTTATTTCATAGTTATAGCTGGTTTTCGTTGCAAACATATCTTATTACAGAATATAACTGATAATCTGATTAAAATTTGGATGGATTCTGAGTCTGTTTTTCAGATGAAATAAAATCATCCATGGCTGAAGAATAAAAACACTCAAACCTATTTCTCCTCCAATTGCAGTTTAGTGTAAAGTTGATGGAAAGCTGGACACTTACAATTCAAAAATTCTCAAAAGCTGAAGGAAGGTCCTGTTTTGTGAACAAATAAAGTGGAGCTTTTGACAGGCCTTTCCCATTTCTAATGGCTACTAATGTAAACTAGGTGACATATTTATGCTTTTGTTTTTTTAGGATTGCTGTTGGGAGTCTGGGAGCCCTAGTGTATTGTGTTTAATTCAATGTACTCTTAAAAGGCAAGGCTGTTTATATTGACCTGAATTGGTGAACAAAGGCAGGGGGAGCATTGGGTGCTCCCAAACACCACGAGAAGGAGCCCCTGCCAGAGTCTGTGGCCTTGGTGGAGGTTTCCTGGCTTCCTGCAGGCGTGGCACCTCACAAATAACACAAAACATCACAAGTACAACACTGTGGCTCAATGAATGTGCTGATACCTTGACAATGTGCACGAATAAAGGTTTATACCCAGGGAGAAGCTGTTCTCAGCCAGCGAACTGAGAAAACACCAGAACACTGAGAATTTTTCAGAGACCAGAGTTGGGAAGGATTAATTCCCCCAAAGAGCTTTACAGTTTCCATTATTCTCAGAGTCACACGTTCTTGTGTCTGTAAATGCCATGCTTGCTGCTCTGCTGGCTCATACCTTACTGTCTCACAGAGCCCACAGAGACGTCTCAAAATTCATTGTCCTTCCCTCACCAAGGATAAAATTCATCACTTTAACAGGAGTTAGGCTGATTTGGGCTGCAGTACAGAAGAAAAAAATTGGACAAATAAATACTGATAAACCAAGACATGCTGTTTCTTCAGCCTCAGTCTATTCTCATTTGACACAAACAAAGCAGTTTGATTTTCATTATGGTGGGCGAATGTAAGAGAAGATGCATGAAATGGCAATTAACTAGATCTGTAGAATCTAATTGAAAATTAGAAATATTTTACTTTTCTTCTTTATTAATGCAGTGTATTTTCTTTCTCTTTCTCAAAGTGGCCTTAGAACTTGACAATCTGTCCTAAAATGTCACTAGAAATGCATACTGCCCATGATTTATAGTTTTGATGTGAAAATAAGTTATCAAGCATTGATACTTGAAACTGCTGCTGCAACTTCTTAATTATTTAATGGCTGCTAAAGAACCAGTTCTTTATTAGAGATCTGATGTTTAAAAAATTTCATTCAGATTTACCCGCAGGCTCAAGCATGCTTTTCTCTCATTAAAAAAAGCAGAAAATATTAATGGAGAAATAGTTAATAAATTCAAAGAAATTTGCTGAGGGAAGGTGAGTGCACTGGATTTTGAAGCATGTAAGTAGTAAAAGAGCAGCACTGAATCCAGTGGTGACAGAGCTTACATTGGCCTCCAAAGGAGGCCCCAGAAGCAACAATGCTCCTGAGATGTTCTTTACAATGCAGCGGAAAAAGAATGTTCCTGGAATGGATGCTGTGAGATGAACCCTCTCGAATAACTGATTGAAAATGTTTGTGAAAGTTCCTTTCAGAAGCTCATCTCCCTACTCTTTTTCATGTAGTTTCTGTCTTTTTGTCTTGTTAATTACAGGGATATTATTAAGACAAGGTTCTGCCAGAGTCCTGATTATCTGTCCAGATTTAAAGATCTATTTTCTTTTTTCACAGCTACTGGTGTCATTGTATGAGCAGGAATGCTGATACCAGGTAGAGGAGTGTGTAATGGGGAAACTGAAAGTAGTTTAACTCAGTCTTTAGTTGTAATCTGTCACTCAAATGAAATAATATTTTGCTGTCCCTCCCCATCTTTTTCTATTATCTTGAAGAATTATTTCTAAAATATAAACCTCATTGCACAAAATACTCAGAAATATCACTGTGTAAGAAAGTAAAACTTAATGCAGTGTAATTTCCCCTATTTGTAGTTATTGACAGTTGTTCTGTTGCAGTCTGAGCAAATACAAATTTTATATCCAATAACAGACAAAAGAAATGCCAATACCTAAGAAGCTACCAGGAAAATGAAGCCAGGATTTTCACTGAGGTGCATAGTGGTGGGGGAAGGGGAGAGTGCTCATGCATGGCAGTGGGAGTGGCTTGAATTAGGTATATATGAAAAAAAACCCCACCTGGTTATGAGATAATTAATCACTGGAACAGGTTTTCCAGGGAGGCTGTGGAGTTTTGGAGATTTCCAAGCCCCATTTGGAGATTTTCAAGCCCCAGGGAATCTGGCTTGGTGTCACTTAGCTTAGAGCAGTGGGCTACATCAACTCTTCCCCTTCCCTCCAGTGAAATGATTCTCTGATTAACAAAATCTCCTGTGTTGCCTAATAACTTTCATGTTAGTATATTCTGCAAGAACTACCTTAAATATTGAGGAGTCAAAAGGATTGATCAAACTGTAAGGTAGGAGTGAAATTTTTACTGTAATAGTTTGACCTGGTTCTCCTCCAAATTGCAGAATACAAAATCAGACCAAAGATTGCAAGTAAAGGTCATGAGCATGATACAGGCATAAAATAATTTGGTTTAGTAGAAAGAAAAAATATTTTTTAGAGTTTTTGCCTGTCTGATCTAATAGTTTTGAAGAATGACACAAATTTTTCCCATTAGAAAGACAAAGAATAAAATCAATTATTTTTCTGAGTCCACTTTTTCTAGTGAATTTTCTATGTACAGTGAGGGCGAGTACCTGGCTGAATTTCCTTGTGGGTAACAAAATGGTAGAGTTGCATGAAATTTCTTTCAATTTGCACAGTTCCCAGAATGAGTCTTTCTGATGGAATTTCTGAGACAATTTATTCTGGTAAATTGCATCCCTTGTTTCATTTGTTTTGTTATGCTCTGAATTAAAGAGGGCACCTCTCAGACATCTCAGTGCAGTCTCTGATGATCTAGAAAAGGCAATCAATGGTTGCCTTTGAGGGTGTTGTGATATTTTCTTCATAATAGGGTCATATTTGAGTGCTGCTGTACAGGCATGGGTATTTAGGGGTAATTCTGTATAATTCACTGTAATGACTATTTTTTTTTCTTTGCTCACTCCTTGCTACAAGGTGAGAGACTCTACTTGGGGTTTTTTGGGGTTTTTTTTTTGGTTTTTTTTTTTTTTCATTATTGAGCCAAAAATCACTCCAGCCCTTCAAGGCAAAACTTGTCCAAGAATCTTGGTTAGCTGTTAACTTTTTCCTCAAACAATGCAATCATAGTTGACTTTCAGACTTGCCATTTCCAAATTTTGCCATGGGAAATCAGATACATTGTTTTTCACATAATAGAATCATATACCTAGAGTATTTTGTGATTCTGAGGTAACAATCCAGAATAATGTCCAAAGAACTGTTCATCAATATCCAAAAGCAGCAATAAATAAGAATATCAAGATGTGATTTTGTTTCCAGTGGTAAGAAAGAGCTGGGTTTTTCTACCTCTGTGAATAAAATAAGGAAAGAGCTGGGTTTTTCTACCTCTGTGATTAAAATGAGAAACATTATGTCTGAAAAGCGGTCTATTCTCATGGTTACACAGCCTCCCACAGTTAAAGAAATTGTGTCTAACGTGATTGCTGAATCTGGAATCCATTACAGCATAACCTGATTTCTTATTTTGCATTGTTTAATAGTCCACTGATTGTATCTCATCTGTACCACTTGTGACGCTTTAGACCATGATTCCACACAGTGTGAGACACCTTTTTTCTTTCTTTTTTTTTATAGTAATAGCAAGAAGAAATGATTAGACATGACCCATATGTAACTCTCCAACACTGAGTGCGGATTATTTTTGGGGAGCTTTCAGCTTCAAAGGCTATTTTTTCTGGTACTTGTTCTCTAGAAGAAAAGATTAAATACATTCTATTTGCTATTGCTTTCTGCATTTCATTCTCTTGCTCCAGTTTTTTTGGCCATGAGTTCTAGTGTTGCCAGGCATTGGGAATTTTATGGAAGCATCTGCTGTCAGCAGACTGAGAATTTGGCTCCATAGTCACAGAGTTCTAGAGCACTCTGATTCAATGTTGTTGGTCTGCAGCTAAAATAGCTACACCAGTTTGCACAGAATCAGAAATACCTGCGATGGAGCCTGGTGGAACACCAAGAAACAGATTCACTTTTCATCAGGTCATTCCATAGGCAATGTGCTGCACTGTAAGGGAGAACTACAGCTAGATAAGAAACAGTTGTTTCAGATTACTTTCCAAGATTTCCAAGGCTTTCTTGCTTAAAAAATGTGATAATAAAAGAATGTGATAAAATAGTCTCTTCTAACAGATTTCCCAATTAATCAATATAAACAAGGCTAACTTTTATGCAAATATTGAAGACTGTTATCTGCCCTTATTCAGACCAGGAGTATGAAATACAAGCTTTATTCTGTTCAAGTAAACATTTAATTTAGTGTTTAGAAGAACTAAAATATAGATAGTAAAAGATGAATGTAAACAAATATATTTGAGGTCAGATTATGTGTGAAGGATTCTAGATTCTAAACTGACTCACACTCTTTCAGGATTAATGTTCATTAAAACTCAAAAATTCTATCAAAAGATGTGAGGTCTTGAAAGACAGCATGGAGTAATTAAAAATACTTTTCCACTATTTCTATTAAAATTCCCCTCATTTAGTCGTGGG
The DNA here is from genome assembly GCA_037834095.1 of Argya squamiceps. NCBI lineage: Eukaryota > Metazoa > Chordata > Aves > Passeriformes > Leiothrichidae > Argya > Argya squamiceps. The sequence continues at coordinate 1,324,942 of JBBMKD010000216.1, read as the reverse complement.
ATCTAAAAAAGAAAATGTAATGGTGAGGAACTGCAAGGACATGAGCAAACATAAAAATGCCTGTGGTCTATGCATCTTTATAAATTATGATAACCTCTGTTAGATGCATTATTCTGAAACAGACAAGAATTCTGAAGAAGAAATCGAATTACGTGAACATGTAGGATTTAATAATTTACTTCAAAAATGATACCATCATCTTTTTCTCTGAAGTAAACCTATTACTTCTGATTGTCATTTTTTATGGATAAATCAATAGTTGATGTTAGAAGATTTAAAACCAAGTCTTACTCTTTAGAAGCATGTGCCCAATGCCAAAATGGAAACGTTAGACATATTTGCTATCACTTTCTGATTTACCACAAAAATAATAAGACAGGGAGGGCAGAGGAAGCTTTCATGAATGGCATGAGCCCATGAGCTGAATTTAATACGGTGTTACTGAGCATTTCTTCTCCATTACTGTGTGTTCCACGTAGTGTTGGGTAATGTGGGTATAAGAAAAGAGTACTGCAAAACTGAAGTGGGAAAAGAGGCACATGTCCAAAAACAAAACAAAACAAAACTATGGTGTTACATAATTTCAAAGGTTCCAGTTAGTAAGCAGGAGAGTAAATCACAAATTTTGCCAATTCAGTAGCTGCCAAGCCAAACTGTAGCAGTTAGGGGGGAAGCAGAAGGATTTTCCTTTCCAAGAGCTACAAGATTTCCTAGTTTTGTAAATTCAATTTTTTTGTCTGTCACTGCATATATTTCAGGAAATTGTAAATCAAGTGAATAATTAAAGTTGTAAGTACTTGGAAATTCTGAATCCACACCACTGCTATCTAGCACAAATGGAATTTGAAAATGCTTGGAGGTCAGTATTTACAATGTCTGGTTTAGAATCCATGAAATAAATAATTAGGATTATAATAAGCAATGAGTTCAGCACTTGTTACTTCTTTCTTATGTTTAGCAAAACAACAGTCTGAGAATAAATCAGTAGAATGTAGAATGTTTTGTTATGTTGTTGAAGTCCAAAAGGAAGAAGCCTGACTATAAATTACTCAATTAAATATAAAGAGACACCTCAAAACCTATGTGAAATATTTATTTTTATTACAGGATTTCTAATTTAAAGGTATTATTACTGAAATTCAGGGAGGTTTTATTAGTGAAGTGGAAAAAGGCTTGACTGACACAATATAGCTTGAAAATTCATCACTCAATACAACCTGAAAATTCAGTGTATTTTGGGGACAGATTAGGAGTGATATGATTTTTAGATTTTACCAGTTGTTTATACATCATATACATCCAAGATATGGAGTCCTTTATCTTTAAAATTACATGATTTTTTCAGTTCCAGCTTTAGTCATCTCTTAGGTTGCCTTTCATGTAAAATGAAAGTATAGGACAAAAAAGAAGATTACCTTACATAAGAAATTGTCCTTATATAGGCAGTAGTGGAGTTTAAGAGCTATATAGGCCTTGTGCTGACATTTATTCTTGGGGTAAATTTCATAATATATAAGTTATTTTTAAACTCTGATTAGTTCATAGGTACCTAATGATGGGAGAAATCACTTCTCTTGTAAGTTATTTGTGTGAATAAATGAACATACCTGCAATTACACTGCCCCATGATTTTGAATTTCAATCTTCTCAAAGATTCATGTCAGTAAAACTGAAAAGCATGAATCTTTGTAGAGAGAAAAGCCCAAAAGAATTTGTGTATCCCCAGAAAACTTCAGTAGATATCAGAGTGAATATACTTGATTCTTTCTTAGTAGAATTTTCTTATAACCTGATTGTTTTTTGGGCTTTCTAAACACTGAGCCATTGTGATGGAAAAAAAGGATACTTTTTTTTCTGTCACAGTGGCTCAGTGTTTAAAAAAAAAATCCTGAGATATATATATATATATATATACTTTTTTTTTTGATCATTTATCAAAACATAGCTCTGCCGAAAAGTACTTTTGTGAGCTTAAAGAATATGTGACATCTGACAGGCTGAATTTAAAGGATTAAGGTGTAGAGAAACAAAGGTAGCATGAGAGAGACATCTTTGATTTATTCTTTACTTTGTAATGCCACAGTATAAGCGAAGTAAGCAAGCAATTTTTAAGCAATAAGTAAACAATTTCTATTTTAAAAAGAAGATTAAATGCTGGGCTTTATTAAGGATTTGCCCCTGCTACCTACCTCTCCACTGAAATTTTTAATCTTTTTTACACTGGCTTTGCTGTGGAAACTAATCAGTCTTCAGTTCATCTCAGGAGACAGAGCCAAAGGCTTGAATCCTGTGCCCATTTTTGATGTGTTGTGTGGTAATCCAATTAGATTCCTGCTTCTACTTACTGAATTTAAGCCTTATCAGGGTTGTGACTGCTGAAAAGATATCTTGACATATTTACCAATTTCTATGACCATTTTTACTGGTTAGTTCTCAAATAGTCCTGTCTTTATGTGAGAGTTCAAATGGAATGCTTCAGTTAATCCTCTGGAAAAAGCCTCGCTGCACTGCAGCTCACTTTGCTGTTGGTTTACAGGTTGATTGAAATGGTCACACATTTTCCTGAGTGTTATCTTTGCCTTTACAGGTTCATTGCTTCATCTTCATTGATGGGCAGTATAGACATCATTACTTTCCTTTTTTCAAAGATCACTGAGTATGTTATAAAAAGCTTCTCCAGTTTGTGTTGCAAAGCTTCTGAAGAAAGCTCAACAGTAAGTTGTGGCTGTAAACAGAATTAAGTGGTTTCTGCAGTGTTTGACTTTGTGCTATCCTAATGTGATGAATAAATCAGATTTTACCTTCATTGAATTGCTGAAGATATATAATGATCTCACCTTGAAAATAACATAAATTGGTATTCCATTCACAGAAAAAAATGAATGTACTTAGAATTATAATCTATATCTTGAACATTTACTTTCTTTTGTATCTTGTGATAATGTGTACTCTATTACCAACACAAAGTTTCTAACATTGATGAAGGAGCAATTAATCTATATATAGAAAACACAATAAAATTAACTTGTGACCACCAGGTAATTGCATTTCTTTCATGATACATTTATGAAAGTGGATCCAGCATCACTGTAATAATGATATGTAATGAATGTAATGAATTCAACCCTTTAACAAAATTAACATTACTAGAATTTAATATTAGAAATACAGATTGGTACAACTCAGCTCAATAGGTCGGCTTTAGCAAATGTTACAGACATCTGCAGCCACTATACATTTTCCCAAATTAATTTGTAATATGTGGATTTTTTGCAGCTACAAACTGAGTGGCTACAAACTGAGTTCTTTTTGTCAAATAAAGGGCTTGTTGTTGCCTTTTTCAACATCCTATAAGGTTGTTACATAATCTTGAACAGATGAAAGGAAATAGTATTTAATATGCTTTATAAAAATTTACAATTCTCAGGCTAACAGTGAAGGTCTGCTAATGGCTGGGCAGCTTGTATACTCTAATGTTTCCTAGTGAATGGTTTTTTTATTGTTGTTTGGTACTTCCCTTTTCTCTTCCAGATCTGTTCCACCCACCTGGCATTGTTTTTGCAATTATATTGCCCTTGTGAGCCCTTTGTGGGGTGATCATTTTTCATTTCACTTCCAGTACCTGATAGTCAAACTAGGTTGTGAGATGGTCATGTAATATAAAATGTTTTATTTTGTTATTGTTCTTATTGCACAAAAAATTCTGGAAACTCCTCATTTGTTTAAAGCTCACATGTGTTCTCTCATCTCAATTCATGTATATTGCAGTGGGCTTGGAGGGGGATCCAGTCAGACACTGGCATTAGTCTAGAAACAAATATATCATAAAAGCCAGTCCTACATGAGACTTACAGTGTCTAGTGGGCTGTATAAGAACTGTCTGGACTATAACAAGATGGCAGGAAAAGCACATATGCATGTGACGAGAGAGAGAAAGTTTTATTGGAGAAGGGAACATTTTCACATAGCAAGAGTGTTCACATAGTGTTTATGTAGAAATGGAAAAGTTTCTTTCTCAGAGAACAATTTAGCGTATTTTTGCTCTCTTAGGACACATATCTTGAGTGTTTTGGAATATTCTGAATGTATTTTCCCCTTTCATATGAGGAGAAAGTTCCCTCTGAACCCAAACATTTCTCTGCTTCTCTTAATCTGAATGCAGTGAAGACCAATGTTGCTGCTAAGGTACCATGTGAATTTTGGTTTGAGGCTGTTTTACAGCTATTCCTGGACAAACAGGTGTCTTGTTATCCTTCCACTCAAGGTCTGATTCTGTGCTGCCATGGCAGAAATTCGGACTGATGATGCATTAGTGTTGCATGCACGCTTTCCTCCATGACACACAAGTTTGTACACTCATTTGTTCCTCTGACATTTTGAGCAAGATTCTGAACAGAATGCAAACCTTTCTTTGATGTTACACAAGACATTGCATGGCTCACTGTGATGAACTCATGTCAGCAAAATCCTGGATAGAACAGATTAAAAATAGTCTTGCTCTTGGATTGTGCAGTATCAGTCACTGATGGTAAACACAGTGGTAACTTTGTGATAGATTAAGATCAAGACACAGTCAAATGAAAATAAAAAACAGCAGTACTTAGTCACTCATCAGTAGCAACACATTCATATCATGATAAGCTGCTGCTCTTTCTTGTGTTTTGCCTGGACTGCTACCTGAGACTGTGATTTTACAGTGCAAATTGAGAAAGAACAGGAAGTGAAGCTCATTCCCAGCATATCGTAGACTTCCAGAAAACCCCACCCTGTACTGCATCAAATGCAGCTGTTATGGAGGTGAAATTGCATGTGGCACTGTAGGCTTCTTCTTGCCTTATGCTGAAAAAGCTGTTAGTGTTGCTATAGCAAAATGCATAGATAGTAAGCACTTGTATTTTTCCAATGCAATTTTAGAGCTGTATCATAAAACAAAAGTATGAGTCTCTTTTATGTTCTAAAGATGAAAATACATAGGAATAGACAGCTTCATTGACAGGCAGGCTGTTCTGAAAATTCAGGAAGCTTGTTCTCTACAGGAACGCTGTCTGTTGGTTTTGGGTTTTGAATAAAAAGCTTTATAACTGCTGACTACAATGCCAAGAAGAAGGTATAATTTGGCTAAAACTTAGGTTTGAATCTGACAAGTTATTTGCTACTTAAATCATAAATTATAGTATTCCTGCAATCTGCAATTAGTGCCAAATTAGTTACTAGACAAGGTTAGGAGAGCATTGAAGTGGTTAATCACACACCATCTGCTTGCCTGCCATATCTGATTCATGACATGAAGGAATGGGATTCAGACCACCAGCCTTCAGGTCTCTCTTCACACAAGGAGTGAGAAAGTATGGCTCTTTGCATGTTTTTAATACAGATCCTCTTCTTCCTTTCTGGCCTGTAAGGAACTGATTACAAGACCAGAGAGAGTAATTTTGAAAGTCAGACAGCTTTTCTTCAGAGCTGAATAAATGTTTGAGTAGTGCAATGGTCTGAGAAAATGACTGCAGTGTGCTCATTCTACCTCAGGTGGTTTCTTTATGTTTTTCGATTTGAAGAAAAAAAAAGAGGCTATTGTCCTTTAAATAGTTTGTACTACATTGCATTATCCCATATGGGGCACATACACAAAAATGGCTTGATCTACAGTCTTTGAAAGCCAGCACCCAGAGGCTGAATTTGTAATTTTAATTAAGCTGCAAATGCCCTCACAGCTTAGTTTGGTCTTTATTTCACAGAAAAATTTCAGTGCATTCAGACTTCAGTAGACTTCTTACTTTTGCAGGATTAGAAGCTGAGGAGGACTGCTAATCCTGTTTTGCTCCTCACAGTCATAAATTATTACTGGGTTAAAATCCAAATGCTGTTCATATTCCTATAGTACTTTACCTTTTGGGCTCCCTATCATCAGGAACTGAAGCAGGTCAATGGCTCATGGTTGAGGCACTGCCATACTAATGAGAGATAAAGTCTTGGTTCTGCAGAGTAGTTCTAGGAGTTCTGTGTTATGACAACTTGCTTTGGGACTGCACAAATCCACTTTGCTTCTCTGTGAGGGAATTTCCTCACAATAAGGTGAGGTTTGACAGGATATTTTTACCTCAGAGGAATGTTGTAAGGACAAGTATCGGCAGATTTTTGGGGTTACAATGTATTACAGCAGCAGTTGCCGTGTGAGTATAAAAGAGTCACCCTATCAATGCTGTACCATCAATGTCTTTTGATGCCAATATTTCTTGTGTTCAAGGTAATGATCTTTCACCTCTCAGTGAAAAACTATTACACTTCATTATCTCCAGTCTCCTATTGTATGTGCTTGCCTTGTGAGCATCCTGCGAGGGGCAATGTATAGTTCTGTACTTTGAGAGCAAACCACACACCCAGTCATACACAAAGTTTTCATGTGGGCCCCAGCTTCTGTTCTACTGCAAAAAGTGTCTTCATCAAAAAAACTGTGCAAACTGAGGAGGAACAAGGTAGGTAAGAGAAGACTAAGGGGCTATATATCACAAAAACACAACTGAAAGCCTAAGATGCATAGTTTCAGTAAGAACTTAATGCAAACTTTCAGCCAAATCAACCAAAATGAACAAGCATCAGTACGATACATGGATGCATTTTGAAAGCTGAGCTCTTAAGAAATATTGATAGGAAGTTTTTACTGTGAAAAGCTAATTTGACCATGAAAAATACCTCTAGTAAGGTGCATATCATTTTTAGAAATTATGTTCTTCTAAATTTTGTGGATTTATGTTTTTTTCATTATAGCACAGCATTCTAGGTAATCAGAAAAATATCAAAGGAGGATTTCTGTAATAATAATTTTACAGAATACATCTCTTTCTGAAACTGCTCAGTCTGTTTAAGTCTGAGTTTTGTGTTTGTGATTCACTAAAAGTATTTCAGCCAACAGTGGGAGTTACAGTGGTGCAAAGACTTCAAAACTGGAATTTGATTCTTTCCCCATCTTTGTAAAATCAGAATGAGGGTCTGAATAGAAATAACATCCCCAATCCTTATGCCACTACATAAGGAAGCTACAATCTGTCTTTTGAATCCATTTTTATCTATAGTACACTTCCTTAGTTCTTATCTTTCAAAGACTAAAATAAACAGGAATACTGGAGATTCCACTGTTAATATTGTAAAAATTATTCTTGAATGTGCTCATTTGAACTAAGATGTGCTTCTTGTAGCCCCAGATAAGTCATAATGGTGCCTCATGATTGTGCTTGTGTTGATTATAATTGTATTGCCAATTTCTGCCAGGTTGGACTAAGTGCATCACTAAAAACCAGATTTCTGTTCATTTACTGTTGTACTTGGCTCAGACTCAAAATTTCTGATTATTTCATTTTTTTTCTCCAGTCATACCTGGCCCCGACATTTCTCATTCAATGCATACAGAGTTGTCCATAGTGAATTCCCTCCTACCAGTTGAATTTCTCAATACATCATCTTCGGAATCATTGCACTCTCTCCTTTTTGTACTGGTTCATTCTCAACAGCCAATCTGTATTTTCATCCCTTGTGTTCATGACCACAGTCAGAATTTATTCCTGTGACATCTTGATCAATGTTTTTTTTTTAAAGATTCACCACATCATGTTTTCACTGTGGCACTTCAGTCTTTTTGGTTTAGTCTGTACAGCTGTATTTTACTTCCTCATGATTTGCTGTTTTGTGCAGGAAATGCATTTTGCTAATATAAAAGATCTCAGGAGCATCTTTAGGGTGAGTATGAGCCTCATTAGATAAAGGTTTCCTCTGTGTTCATCTGCTTTTGTTATATGGAGATAGCTCTTCATAGTTACTGTTCATTGAGGGCCATTGGAATGTCAAAGATCCATGAAACAGCTCCTTATGACTTATTCCAGATAAATTTACCATAAAGAGTTTATTAAAAAAATTAAAATTAATTTGGTATTACTCTTTGCTTGCGTGTCATACTTGACTATTGCACTGCTAAGAGAGTAACAGGATCTTTGATTTTAATAAAAAATTTAAGTGTTACCTGTGCTTGTCATGACTTGCCAACACATTGGCACAATAATGCAATCGAAGAGGCCACAGGGGTCAAACTTGAGATTTCCAGTGTTTCCCACATGTCAAACACAACATCAGTAGAACTCTAGGTAGAAGTCATATGGAATGAAGATTTATCATTAAAAACAGTTTTATTGGGATGCTGACCTTTCTTGTAACTGAGGAAGAATTTGAGGATGACAGGTAAGAGTGGAAAGAGTCCAACCATTACACGACTCATATCCTTAGGGAATTACATTTTCCCAGAGAGATGAAAAGAGAGTTCAATTATGAAAATTAGGCAGTGGGCAGAATAGTTAAGTGCTGGTCATTTTAGAAAAGAAAAAAATGTTCTTACTAAAGTAACTGTATAATTATGCAAAACAGGATCCTCTTTCCCTACTTGCAAGGTGAAAATCTCAGCACATGTATTAAGGAAGAATTTCTTTCCAGGACTTTCTGATTCATGTCATTGTAAGAACAGGGCACTTGTGTTTGCATTCAGTACCTCATTTGGAAGATGTTGTTTCTAAATCCTGCCCTTTGGGCTGTGTTTGGCATTGTTTTACCATAAAATTCACAGAACTTATTTCTATGGACTTTTCCAGCCTGGGAAACACGTCTCACTTCTGGCAGAATAGTAGGTACAGAGAATTACACCTGAGGGTTGTTCAGAGCTCTTGGCAACATAAATACCGAGAATTATTTTGTGTCTTTTACTGATTTTTTGGTGTGATATATTTGGTATGATATATTACATTTTTCATATTTTTGTTTCTTTATGCTGTCTCAGAAAAGCACAGGTAGGTACTAAAGGTCTAAACAGAAATACCTTGAAAATGAGGGAAACTGCTGAAAATCAGACAAAGGCCCTTTCAAAAGAAGTTACAAAGTTCATAGCTTAATTACAATGACAAGATTTAATAAATGTTAGTTTCCTAGCAAAAGCTGCAGAAGACAGAAAATTGCAGCTGACTGATGACATATTTTGATGCTAAATATAAAATAGAAAGTAGGTATCCCTGTCATGACATCTTTACAAATTTTCAAAGCAATTTTTTTTTTTAAAAATCAACATTTTTTCATCATCATCAAAAAATAGCAAGGTGAAATCAGGGTCAGAACTCTGGTTGAATGCAAGACTGGAGGAAACAATCCTACTGGAACAAAACCTCACCAAATGCCATTTTGTGCATTGTGGCACAGTGGAATTTGCTGTTTGGGCTACACTTGTGCAAATAACACAACTATGGAAAAGCATGGTGGGGATGATGTCTGTTACATAAAATTGCATGAGAACAGTAACAGAAAAATTCCCATTGTGTGAGAGAGAACAAAAGGAAGATATTAAGATACATTAAGAGTTCGTTATAGCACAGCTCAGCAAGGAGCATCAGGTTATGTTGGAGTACAAAAAAGTGGTCCACAAAAGGCAACGTAACTACTCACTTTCTTTCAGCAAGATACATTTTGTTTACTTTGTTTAACCAGAGGGTAGAAAGTGCTGAAATGCCGCAAACAAAATGTGTAAATCTCAGTAGAATGAGTAGAATTAAGGGGTGGCATGAATACCTTTTAAAGGTTGGCTTTCTTGACACCTGTAAACAAAAATTCAGCCTTTTATGTGTGTAATAGGTCTTTAGTCTGTTGGCATCTTGATTGTTATAGTCAGAATATAATCACTACTCTGTGGACTTTGCAATTGTCTGCCTAGTTCATTTGGCTATTTTAAGAAGGAAAGCTGATATGAAAGCCAATTATGAGTTCCCTTGATAATGGACATTCTTATACCAGAATTTGTTACATTACTTTGACAGGGTGCATTGTTAATAAAAAGAAAGTTCTGGAACTGCATAAAGCCCTCTGATCTGTCAGACATTTTCTCAAATGTATAATAACATACGTTTAGAACTCCTACTCTGCAGAACCCAGACTTTATAAATAACCCCACAAAGCTGGCAGTTGCTCATTTATCTCTCCTCCTAAAGAAGATCCTAAAGATAGGTATATGGACTCTGACATAAATGAGCAATGAAAAAAGTTCTTTATTTGTGGATAAAACAGGAAATTTGTTTTGACTATATTCAGAGAAAGCTTTTGTCAGGATTAATTCACCTTCCCACCATTAAAATGCTAATTCTTACCCTTATTATTCTAGGTATATACTGGGCTACTTTAGCCACCTTTAGATTGATATTTCAGTTAAATCTTGTCTTTTCCTTTGCCACATTGCCAACAAAGAAATGTGCAAATTTCTTTGAATTTATGTTTCACAGAAAGACTTTATATTATTTTGGTTTTAGATCACAGTTGGAATCCTTTTTCATCTTTACATATGTGTAAAAGAAAGTAAGGATTACTTAAGAATGGATTTTTTTTAATTTACCTTTTTTCTTCCATAGATTATTCAGATCCCATTTTCTGTCATTTAATAACCTCATGGATGCACAAAGGAAACCCTCAGATAACTGAGAATCGTGTGGAGTATGCCCCTGCAGATGTGTGTCCATAGTTTCTGCACATGCATGGGCAATAGAAATGTACCAATTCCACTTTGCAGAAAAGACATTGGTAGACATTTCTTGAAATATTTAAACTTTTTCAATGTAAATAACTTTGTACCAACAAGGTGTGAGTCTAGAATTTAGCTCCAGGTGTAATGCACACACATCTATGGTGCTCAGATGCCTTGGCTGAGCCAGCATTGTTTACTGTAAACCATCCATTTTGTCAGAACAAACACAGCAGGCCTCAACACCTTCCACTGGAAGATTCTTGCTGGCATTAAATTAATAAACCTTGTGGTTTTGATAAATTTTTGTATTGATAAATAATAAATATGTGTACATTCAAATTGTAATCATGAAGAGACCCTGAAGACTGACTGAGCTGAGCTTTGTGATTCACTTGGGTCCTTCTTAACCTGGTAAAGAAATTTTGCTTAAAATGGAGCTTGAACTTATTGAAGCGGATGAATCTGGGCAGATGTTGAGCTCCCCATGTAAATGACTCACAAGAAAATCAGCTTATAAATAAAGTAGCTTCATTTTCTTTACTTGGTTTCAGTACTATCAGCAATGGCAGCATTTGTGAATGCAGTTCTCTTACTGAAGTGCTAAGGGAGTTGTGCAAGCACATTGTTGCTCATCTGAGGATACAGGAAATAATTGCAGAACCTTCTCATGTAACAGGTCACTACAGAGACATAAAAGTTCCCAGAAATATAACTTAGGGCTTTTTACATTGTTTGACTATGGATAAAGAGAAAACCTTGGTCTCTAGAGCACCCTCATCAACACCACACTCACTCAAATTTTTCTTTTCTGGGTTAGGGTGTCTGGAAAAACTTAGCATTCCTTATTTTCCTTCAGGAAAGGAAAAAAATGAGAGTTATTACTTTCTAAAATTTCCCCAAGAATATCTGAAGCTGACTTCCTGACGTGTGCATGGCAGAAAGAATGAAAAGCATGTCCAGGTAAAAATGATGTAATTGGATATTTATACATTAGTTCTCTTGGCTTTTGCCTTATTAAAGCTCCCAATGAACATTTCTGAACATGAGTTTGCCTTGTAAAGGCCATTTTAATCAGAAGGGGGTCTATTTCTGTAGCTAATATTTATTTATTGATTTATTTTATAACTATAATGACCTAAAATTATTTTACCTAAAAGTGGATGTTCAACAGATTAGAAGGACCACGGCAGGATACAACAGTCTGTGAGTGTGGTGGGGTTTTGTTGTTGTTTGGGGAATGGTTTCACTCAAGTTATTATTTCTACTTGTGGATAGAAAGTGCTGTGTTGTCAGTGTGGTGGCTGCGTGCAATATTCACCAATTAATCCATTTCAGGGTGTGTTGAGATGGTGGTGCAGAGGTGTGGGATGAATGCTCAGCTCACAGTCAGTGCAGAGCAGGCTTTCACAACTGACACATCAACAATCCCCTGTGTGAAGCTCTGTATTCATGAGGAGAGCATTGTTTAGTGCTGGGAGCTGGGTAAGGGGGTCTAAGAGCCCAGCACAGAGGGATTGTTCTTGAGCTCACCAGAAGCCTCACCAAATTCTTTGGCATTAGGCTCTTTCAGTTAATGGATATGGAGAAGTATATTGACAAAAATGAAAGTTCATTTCAACTCTATTCTTATTGGATTTAGGTGAGAGGTAGATGGCTAATTGTTTTATGTGCGTTTTATAGAGATCCACGTGGGGAATGTGATGAGCCATTCCTAAACACAGAGCAAGCTATCTGCTGGCTACTGAAGGTTCCAGTTCCAACTAATTAGCTACACAGGCCTAGTCTTGAACAATTCATTGAAGCTTTTGACTCAATAAAGGAAAGGAATTAATCCATGTTAGCCTGAAAGATCTGAAGCACCCAGACCATTAGGTCCACTTAACTCTCTGAATTTAACGAAACACTTCAGTAAGACTTTCAACCTGGGGCTTTCATTCCAAGATTAAGTCTTTGGTTGTAATTTCCACATTCTAATTTCTGACACAGGGTTTTGACACAGGTATAATGCCCAAATTTTAAAGTAGCCAAGTTTAATTCAGTTCTCAGGATCTCATAAAAATGATAATTGTATTCATAAACTACAAATGGTTTGGAAAAACTCCTGCCCTTGCTTGTGTTCAACAGTACTTAAGCAATGCTCAGAGGCACATAATAACACAGAGAGAGTTCCTTACACACTGATAGATGTGAGGAAATTTGCTATAGTATACTGCAGCTCAGAACCACAAGATTTCTCTAAATTTAGAGGCTGATATGGAGGTTTCACTGACCTGGGATAGGAAAAGGGTAGAACTGAGCTAATATTAACTAGGGGGTTTTCAGGAGTTACTCTGTCACCAGTGTACAAAAGAACATTAGCTCTCTACAAATTACTTCTGATCATATTTGCATATGCAAATTATTTATTTGGATGACTTTTGGGCTGTCACTGTTGGGATGTGTGATTTGATATCATGGCCTAATGAGGCTATGACAACAAATACCTTACAGCTTTACCTGACTTGTGCACAGACAGACAAAGGGTAGTTCTGGCTATAAATCCTCCCCTCCCCTGCTTGTGGCAGCTCTGTGTGAACGTGATAGAAGGCAGCATATGATTTCCAGAACACTATTTCCTGTTTCCCCTGGAGAAAAGGCTGGATGCTTCATTCAACATACAGAATTTAATATTTTCTTGCGTTAACTCCACCTTAGCACCAACAAGCATTACTGTAAATGATCCTCAATGTTCTGAAGTGCAGGTCTTCTTCAAAAGGGTAATTTAAAAAGTATTTTAAGTAACTCCATTTATGCATCAGCATTAAATCAATTTTTATATTGTCTTTGGGCTACCTATTTTAACTTCTTGTTTCCTAGGTAGTCCCTGGACCCCAGACCAATGACAATACTCTAGAAAGGGCACTTCCGTTCTGGAAAGGTTTTCCTCAGTAAATGTCACACTGAAAAGAACCATAACTATTTGTTTACTTCACACCAAAATAAAGGCTATTACAGGGTTCTTTCTGCACTCTTTGCTAGTTCAAAATTGGCCACAAAAATATTTATTTCATTTAATAATCTTAATAATTCATTTTTTTCTCCAAATTTGTATAATAGTAAGTTTTGCACCTTGCTAATGTTGGTTAATTCTGTGTCTGTTCAAGCTGGGAACATATTTTCTGTGTTAACTCTGTGCTTAATACACCCCTGAGATCATACAACAATATCTCTAAAATAAAGATGTTTAATAAACTAGATGAAAGTATAATTTATTTGAGAACAGTTTGGTTGGATCAATACACAGACATCCAGCTCCATGTCAATCTCATTTTGAAGCCATTAGGAATAGGATCGAATAGATTCCTGTTTTTGTCAACATAGTCTTTCTTATTAAAAATTTCTTATATTTTCTCAGCTATCCAAGGCTATCAAGACTGGTTAAAAGTCCACACACATTCCTCCAGAATTTGTGTTTGCATGTTTCGGAAAAAAGTGGAATCAAATTTTTGCCTCCTTATCTGAATACTCTGACATAGTTCTGCTACACGTCATTAACTCAGATCTAGCAAAATGAGTTTCCTCTTAAAACATGGAGCAATTTTCTGCATCCTTATTACAGTAGAAGAAGAATGATCCTCTAGTGCAATGATAGCATGAAAGCATCACCTCACATACACCTTTAAACATCAAAAGGAAATGCCTGTGGTCCTTCCTCTGTTGATCTACTTAATGGGAACATTCTGGTGGCTGCTTCTCTCTTCACCAGTCCCATCTGGTGTTTCTCCTGGCTGTTTTGTATTTGTCAGCAGGGTGACAAAATGATGCCAGAGCAGACTATGCTGGTTTTAACCCAGAGATTCATCTGGAAGCTACATATGATTACCATCAAATTATGAACCAAGGCACCTGTGAAATGTGTACCTACTGCAGTTACAGGCCCGAATCTTTAGTAGGAAATGTTCTAGTGCAGCAAATTTATGTTTGTCATCTAATTTACGTGTAACAATCAGTATAAGTAGAGCCTTCTAATATGATTTGGAGTGCAATAACTACAATGGTGTATCCCTACTTTTAGTCTGATCCTACAGTTCTCTCATCCATGCCTTCCATTCATACCCATTTCTTAAACAGGAATCATAAAAACATATTTACTAGAAATTTACCATTGTCTATCTTCTAGAAGTTCATAGAAATATTCTTTTTCACCTAAAAATATATATGTGAGCTATGTTTGATGCCATACTAAACATCCAAATTTCCCTGCTTCACATAACAGCTTGCTACTGCATGTTCCTGGAGCATGAGGTACCTGAACTTCCAGCTAACAACTATTATATATTTTAATAGGAATAGTTTTGAGTTCTTGTTTTACAGATGTTTCTTTCCAGTTGTTCCTCAAGTCATGGTTAACTTAATAATGCAAATTATTAATTACTTGCCTACATTAATTACTAGCCTACTACCTCCTTTTTCTCCAGAATATTCCTTATAAATTCACAGGGAGAAATAAGTCTACTACGCCCTCATAATGTTTTCTGATCTGGACAAAAATATATGCAAGCAGGGATTTAGCTTCTGATATTTTCAGGTTTTATAATCATTACATTTTCTGTCAGCATAGTCAGAAATTTGCATATTCAGAATGATACGTTTATTCTTAAATGCAGAAATAGAGCAAATCCAATGACATGGTAATTTAAGTAATTCTATGAAACTAATTCATCTCCTTCATGATTTAATTAAAATAACAGTTTCCAGACTGCAGATCCACCCTTCTCACTACTACTTGGCATATCTGTAAGAAGGTGTAGTGTCGTTTTCAACTAAACCCAAATTATTAGGAGAGAAAAAACCCCAAAAAGGTGATAAATAACCCTTGTTATACTGGATAGAAAAAGGACGTCAGCATTATGATTGATGTGATTGTGGGTATCTTGGAAATCTGGTTCCTCATTTAGAGGCTTTCTCTCCAGACTACCCTTATTATCTTTTTTCGCTATTGTCATTTTTCAGAATAGACTTGATATGAGTCCCTGTCTGCTCAGAATGACTGGAGAAATATTCAAGTCCAAAAATAGAAGATATGTGGTATTTTTATCCTGTTTTCTGAGTAAATCCATACTGGGGTACAAGAAATCATTCTCCAAGTAAAAATATCAGTTTTTACTGCTATTCATCCTAAACTCAATGGTAAATGCCCATGGCTTTGCAAACTTTCCCGAGAAATTATGAAAGGGCTGCTGCTCTCTGGAGCATCAACCTCCTTGGATTATCCTGTTGAAGCACAAGTAATGAACAGATGTGCTATTCATACAGGTCGTGTAGAAGAACTGACTGAAGATAGGCTGCATTTTAGTCTGCTAAGTGTCTCATTAAATACTGCCAATCATATTCAAAAGAAGGGTACTTGAGCCAGATTCTTTGACAGGGGAGTCTTTCAGAGCCTAGTTAGTAAAATATGAATAAAATATGAACTTCCTGAAGTGATACAACCGCTGGGAGAGAAAACTTATTTGTGGAGGCAAGAATTCATTGCTACTTTGGTACCTAAGGGTCTCTAGCACTGTAAACAATTGAGAAGAGGGGGAAATGCAAGTTCTGAATCATGTTTCAGCACATCCGAAACGTCATAGTGACCAGTCTTTTCACCTGATTATCCCAAGTTCCCACTGCTGCAACATTTTGATTGTTTTGAAAGGATCCCCTGATCTTACAGGAGGTTGGGTGTGTTGCCTTGAGAGGTTAATAGAAATCACAGTGAAGCAAGCATAGGAAAGAGCAGAAGAGCAAAAAGAGAAGGTAGAAAGGGAAGTAGAATAATTCATGGTCTAGAAGTGCAGTAAGCTGAGCTGTAGTTCAGTCTTATTCGCTGCACTGATTACAGTAGGAAGGTGAGTGCTGGACTGAGGTCAGACCCTGCCAGTGTGAATTGCAGCAGCTGAGGGAAAGCATAAATTAATACTGGGCACAGAAACATAAATGAAGGTCTGTAAATCTCATGTTCCCTTTGCATGAAAATATATTAAAATTATATACATATAAATATATAAAAATATATATTAAATTGTGCATTTTTTTCTGGCACTGTATACATAGCTAAGCATAGTATTGCATATTAGTAATGCATATTTCTCACCTACTTCACTGTAGAACAGGACAAATCTGTGTACCAGCATACCTCAGAGATCCTTTATTAGGATACAACATTACATTACTATCAAAGATAGTGTCGTGTAGGTATTCTTTTTATTCTACCAATATTATCCCTTATCAATGTGAAGGAACAGAGGAAATGTAATAGCTCTTAAATAAAAATTGCTCTTTGAATACTATGAAGATTCAAAGCTGAGTGAAATGAGTCACAGTATTCATCTGCAAATACCTAAAGCTTATTTTTTGCTTTTAAATCAGTTAAAAATTGGATCAGGATTGGAAAAAAAAAATTGGAGCTAGGTTGAATTGCATGTAGCTATGTGATCCCTATTACATTAGAATGGATTTAAAAAGGCACAAAGAAGCTATTCTGCTTCTCTCATTGTCAGTTACATGTGTATTATGTGTGCATAGAATCATACACTACAGTTCATTTATCTTTGCTCAAGAACATCCTTTAGCTATTAAAAACCAAAAGAATAACAGGGCTCAAAAAGGAATACCAAAGTGATTGGTTTGTTTCTACTTGTCTTTTTTACTCTGATGTCCACTGAATTTTTCATTTTAACAGTCATGAAATAATGACAAGACAATGCATCTGAAATTTCAAAAGAGAAGTTAAAGCTAAATAAGCCACTATCTTTTTCCCCAAGTCCTTGAAACTTCTCAAAAAATAAATAAAAGGGTGTTCAAATCCTACCAATAAAAAGCAACATAAGACTTGTCAGAGAATGAAGAAGAAGCAACTGAACTGTGGAAAATGCCCCTAGAATTAAACTTTACTGATGTAGGAGTAAGTCTAGGTGCTCCTAATGATTCAATAAGTTTACCTATGACAACTCTGGTATTTTTATGGCTTCATACATGTCCTTGTGCTTAAGGGATGGTAGGGGTTTGATCCATGACTTTGGTATGCTCCTGTGCTAGGTTACAGAAGGATCTGGGTTTTGGTATTGGATATGAATTTATAGAATGTTTTAACTGCATCCAAGAGCACCCAAATTTTGGACTGCTTTTGTGATGACAGAAGACATGGTATTTTTAATGGTGTTTGGGATGACACTAGTGATTTATCTGTTTTTCACTTTATATTGACTATGGAACTTGAAGTATTGTGATTGTCGAAAAAGCAGTTAGCTCTAAGTGCTATTTATGTTTCACAGTACTGTTGGCAAGACTTGATGCTTGACATTCAATATGTTTATTTGGCTGATCCTCTGTGCTCCCCTATGTAGTCACAGGTCATCTACTGACATGAGTGGGATTAATGATACGGGCAATAACTGATGTAGGCAGCAGAGACATGGATAAGGTGGGTTGTGCTGCTGGGGATCTAAAGGGAAATAGTCACCAGGCTCTCTTGGTTTCTCTGTGGAGAAGGACCTAGGCAATGGGAACAAATGCCCACCCCACTTGCTGTGCATATTGAATTTGTCTCCAGCTGCAAACACCTTGAGGCAAACTGTCTGCTGTGAACCTTTGATTTCTTCTCGATTCAGTCTTTTCTTTCTCCACGAGGGGAAGTAGGAGAGCCTACAGTTTGTACAGAGATGGTAGAGTTGGAGGTGTAATGTCAAATACACATCCAAGCTACATTTTCATGGCGATCCCCTACAGAGAGTGGAATGTGCCACGGCTTCAATTTTCTAGGTGCAAAAGGAATAGGCAGTTTATACCCTGCTCATGATGCAGCGGGAAGAGGAAATTTGTTGCAGCGATTTGAGGTTTGTACCCTGCAAAATACACAACGGTATCCTCTAGTCATGAACTAGGACCTACTTTCTGTTTAGGTACAGAATTAGGAGTGAAAGTTAACTTGGCTTCATTGGCGAGATGACTGCAGGAGGCTAGGCGTGCCGGGCAGGGGCAGAGGAAACGTTTGCTTGTGCTGCTGTGGGGCCGAGCGAGGGAGGCAGCGGCGTGGAGGTGCGGGCAGCTCTTCTCTTTTTCTGGGAAAATTGATCCGGGCTTGGGTTTGGAATTCTCCAAGCTACCTCAGCAAAGCGTTTCGCTTCCTTAAGGACACCCCCACGGGAGAAAAGGCCAGTGTTGGCAGCATCGCTGCGGGCGGACACTTTTGTCCGCCAGCCCGGGCGTCACCCAGCGCGGGAATACTGATCCCAGTAATTACGGCGTTAATAGGGCGCGGGGAGCGAGGCGGGGGCAGCAGCCTGAGCCGAGCATAGCGGAGCGAAAGCAAACCGAGCTGAGCCGAGCCGAGCGGAGTGAAGGCGAACTGAGCCGAGCCGAGCCGAGCCGAACCGAACCGAGCGCGGCGCAGTGCGGGCGGCGGCCGCCAGGGGCCGGCGGCGGCCCGGGAGCGGCGGCAGCG
>JBBMKD010000216.1:1284041-1305841 GCA_037834095.1 Argya squamiceps | reverse complement strand
GGGAGCGGCGGCAGCGGCGGGCGGCGGCTCCGGAGCAACAGGGCCGGCTCCTAGCGCCGGGGGCGCAGTGCCACGGGCTGGCCCGGCTCCCAGCTCTCGGCTCCCGGCTCACGGCTCCCAGCACCCTCGGCCGCCAGCAGCTCCGTGCTCCGGCCGGCGGCTCCTCGGCCGCGTTCCCCCGAGCCATACAACAAGTGGATGCAGCGGGCGGGAGCTGGCTGAGCCCCGGACGTGTCGGGGGCAGGCGCCGCACGGAGCCACCTCCGTCCTGCCGCCTCTGGAGCCCGGCTCCGCGCACGGATTACCCAGCGCTGATTTACAGATCTGCTGCGAGAGCCGCGCTTGGAGAGACTGGTGATCGCGCCTGCCCTTCGTTCCTCCTCACACACAACAAGCACACGCACACCGCCTTCGATTTTCCCTCTGGGGACGAGACCCTCGCCTGTTGCCTTGTTGCCAATGCCGAGGCGAGCGGGAGCGGCTGTGGCGGTGCCGAGTGCCCCCAGCCCCGGCCGCCTCCCCGGCTCGCTCCCGGCGCTCTCCCGGCACCCGGCGAGAAAGGGCAGAAATAACTCGTCAACCTGTGGTGCGCTCTGACCACAGCTACCTGCGACTGTGGATCAGCCGGCGCAGCCCCCTCAGGACTGCTGTCACCCGGTCCTTACAGTAGCGGGAACAGCGCTGCTATTTCTCTGCCTGGGATCAGTAAGTATAACAGCGTTTTTAGGATCTTCTGCATGACACGTAGGTAGGATTTTTAAAATAGCGTCATTTAATAGTTAGTGTTCACCTTCTCTCGTGTATTAATAGATGTGGCTCTAAATGAGGCTTCTGTTTCAAAGGGGGGTGTGAGGGGCTGTGTATTTGTGTGTGTGTGCTTGCATGTAGATGTTGCTTCAGTGCACCTGCAGTTGTTTTCTTGACATATCATGGTATTTTCACTTGGCTGGGCATTGTACGTGCCTGTTTCCAAATTAAATCCAGTGAGATGTTCATTGTGTTCGAAACACAATTCTGCTGATAATCAAAATGTAACATTGCCACATCTGATGTATTTCTGCAAATAAAACAAAAGCTCTTTGTGTAGATACATGTATTCTTTAATGCTTCATATGGACATATGTAGGTGTATCTCTTACGTATGTGCTCAAAGACCTGAATGCATTTTGTGTTACAGTATTTTTGTTAGTGTTTATATGTGTTGGTGTTTCAGAAGCATGCATATGTTTGTGTATGGATGCAAGTGCTTATATGGGTGGGGATTTTGTATCTGTCTATATATATATGTGACATACCCACCCACATCCTTACCCACAGAGTCGTTCAAAATCTCTGTGCATGTGATGTGGGTGTGTGTGTAATGTAGAAGTGTGAATAGTGTGGGCAGGAGAAGATTTGAATGCCATGGTAATAGATGACACAGATTCATTTGATCGGTGTGACCTTTGAGGAAAACAATCCAATCTTTTCCCTTTTTGTTTTGTTTATTTTTGTGTGTTTGTGCATGTGCTTCAGGTTAAGTGCTTCTTCTGCATGACCATAACCAAAGGGTGACCCATCCACTCCCTTATGTCCTATGGGGACCTCAGAGCCAGTTTCTCAGTCTTCATCTCCTCCTCCTCCTCCACCTCCTCCTCCTCCTCTTACCACTGCTGCTGATGCCCTGGGTGCTGCTCCCAGGTTTAAGACATTGTTGACAGGCTGAAGAAAGGATTTGCAAAGACCTCCTCACTGTGTAAATGAAGTGATGGCTGGAATTAACTTCAACTATCCAAGTAATGATATTAAACAGTAAGTCTGCTAGGCCAAAGCATTACCAGAAACAAGTAATGAGGAAAGAGACTATTTGCATTTGGTTTCAATGATGAGGTAAAACCTTCTGTGGAGAACAGGTACCCTTTGGTTTGCATATTTCTTTTCCTGAGGAATGCAGCCTTTATAGCCTGCAAGGCAGTCATGATTCTGGTCAGATACAGCTGTGATTGCTGCAGGAGATAAATGAAAATAAAGGGGCTTGGTGAATGGAAGAACAAGGTCTCAGCTGTTCTCTGGTTCAGTTTGAGAATTTCATCTTCTCTCATTAGCAAAGCAGTAGTTTGTGTCAAACATTCCGGAGAACAAGAAAATGAGGATCTGTGGTTTTCCCAAATACAGATTCAATGTTACAGCCATTCTGCCATACTCAGTGCCCAGGGGACTGTCCTCCAAATGCAAATGGCTTTGAACTTTCCAGTGAAAGTTAAGGTGACACTGTAAATAAAACAAAACCTTGTTACAGTAAGCAGTTAAACAAACAGAAGCAGTTGCAAGATGGAGGTTGCGATGGTGAGCGCGGACAGCTCTGGGTGCAACACCCACATGCCCTACGGATACGCGGCCCAGGCGCGGGCCCGGGAGCGGGAGCGGCTGGCACAGTCCAGGGCTGCCGCAGCCGCGGCTGTAGCGGCCGCCACCGCGGCGGTGGAAGGTGCGGCGGCAGGCGGAGGGGGACCCTACCACCACTACCATCAAGAGCAGAGCCGCGGGGCCTCCTCCTCGCACGGCGGGAGCACCTCGCGCAGCGGCCTGCCCAACCGCCAGAGCGGTAAGAGGAGGAAAAAGGGGAAAAAGAGGAGCCATCACTTGGGAAGTAGGGAATGTGGGGCCTCCTTCCCCTGTTCTGAGCTGCTTCCGCTCAGTGGTTCTGAGGAGAGAATACTGAAGGACTTGAGTGAGGAGGAAGAGGAGGATGAAGATGAGGATGAAGACGATGAGGAAGAAGGAAAGCTCTACTACAGTGATGACTATGGAGAGGATGAGTTTTCATACTCAGACCAGCCACCCGATGATGGTGGAGGCCCTGGGGGTTACAGCTCTGTCCGCTACAGCGAGTACGAGTGCTGTGAGCGTGTGGTGATCAACGTGTCGGGACTGCGGTTCGAGACCCAGCTGAAGACATTAGCTCAGTTCCCAGAGACACTGCTGGGGGATCCAGCCAAGCGGGGAAGATACTTTGATCCTCTCAGGAACGAGTACTTCTTTGATAGGAACCGACCCAGCTTTGATGCCATCCTGTACTACTATCAGAGCGGTGGTCGGCTGAAGAGGCCAGTCAATGTACCCTTTGACATCTTCTCTGAGGAAGTGAAGTTCTACCAGCTTGGGGAGGAGGCCATGCTCAAGTTCCGGGAGGATGAAGGTTTTGTCAAAGAGGAAGAAGAAAAAGTTTTGCCAGAGAATGAGTTTAAGAGGCAGGTTTGGCTGCTGTTTGAGTACCCGGAAAGCTCCAGTCCAGCCAGAGGCATTGCCATTGTCTCTGTCTTGGTCATCTTGATCTCCATTGTCATCTTTTGTCTGGAGACTTTACCAGAGTTCAGAGATGACAAAGAATTCGTCATGTCCCTGAGCTTAGGGAAGGGGCTTTCCAATGAGTCTCTTCGCCTGGATGCTGGGGAGCACACCATCTTCAATGACCCTTTTTTCATTGTAGAGACCGTGTGCATCATTTGGTTCTCCTTTGAGTTTACAGTGCGCTGCTTTGCATGTCCGAGCAAAGCACACTTCTTCAAGAACGTCATGAACATCATAGACATTGTGTCCATCTTGCCTTACTTCATCACCCTGGGCACGGACCTGGCACAGGAGCAGGGCAGTCAGCAGGCCATGTCTTTTGCCATCCTGAGGATCATCCGCCTAGTCAGGGTGTTTCGCATCTTCAAGCTCTCCAGGCACTCCAAGGGTTTGCAGATCTTGGGTCACACGCTCAGGGCCAGCATGAGGGAACTTGGCCTCCTCATCTTTTTTCTTTTTATTGGAGTCATTTTGTTTTCCAGTGCTGTTTACTTTGCAGAAGCTGACGAGCCTGCCACCCATTTTCAAAGCATCCCAGATGCCTTTTGGTGGGCTGTAGTGACCATGACTACAGTTGGTTATGGGGACATGAAACCCATAACTGTGGGTGGGAAAATAGTCGGGTCCCTGTGTGCCATTGCAGGAGTGTTAACCATTGCTTTACCAGTGCCAGTGATTGTCTCCAATTTTAACTATTTCTACCATAGAGAAACTGAGAATGAAGAACACACGCAGATGATGCAAAATGCAGTCAGTTGCCCTTACCTCCCCACAAATTTATTGAAGAAATTTAGAAGCTCATCATCTTCATCCACAGAGGATAAATCAGAGTATTTGGAGATGGAAGAAGGAGTTAAAGAATCTCTTTGTGTAAAGGAGACTAAAAGTCAGGACACAGGAAATAGCAGTGAGTCAGAGAAGAAAAACTGTGTAAATTCAAATTCTGTGGAAACTGATGTGTAATTTTGAGCATTTCCAAATATATTTATGCATTAAAGAGTGCAGTGAAAATAATGAAATATGCAAACAAGAGTCTGCAGCATACAGTAGTATGCCATTTATTGGTTAAATACAAATAAAAAGCATTGCTAAATATGTATTACATATCAAGTAAGTGGTACAACTTGAGGAAAGGATTGCTAGATCTGATACATTTTCAGACTTTATATTTTTATTAGAATGCAAGTGTTTTGCACATGAGGCTGAAAAACTTCTTAAAACCAAGTCAGTTTTAAAGTGGGTGCATGAACTGTCGACATCACTAATAACAGCTCTGTGGTAAAAGTTGGCATTCAGAGGTATTTACTATGTAAGAAACTATGAAGTTTGGTAGTCATTTATCTGTTTATCAGTGCTTTAATAGCAGCTACCATAAATCATTGGATACCATAGTCATTGTTTTTCAAATGGTAAATTTATTGTAAAAAGATATTCTACAGAAGATAGATCTAATTTTTTTTCCTTGAACTCTATAATGCTTGTTTTTAACTGGAAATTTACTTTGAAAAGGCTGTTGACCCTCCAGAAATTGTTTATTTTTATAACTCTCTTTGGAGGCATTGCAGCATTTATTGTCTAATAATGAAAGAAATGGAGTAAGAGAATCGTTAAACCTGGTCTGACTGCAAAGGCAAAATGACTGGAATGCTTTTTTGCACTACTTTATATGCTGGAGATATACTGAAAGAGACTTCATACTGTGAATGTTTACTAATGTAATAGTTCAATGACAATCATTGGAAGAGTGAATTCTGCATCATATTTTTTGGTTTCTTCTTTCTCTGTGATGCTGATGGAAAAACAGCTAGCATTAATTCCATACTCTTTTTAATTATGAATATCTGTGATCTGGAAAAGGATTGTGAAGTAAAATTTTCTAATCAAAATTATTTGAAATTGGTGTTTTCTACTGATGCCCTCAAGAAGTACCAACCTAATTTATATTTTTTTTTCTGCTTAATTTAGCATTCAGACTCTATGATTAGTACATGCACTTTGTCATTATTGAGGAAATTCAGTGTATGGGAGGAGAAGGTAGAAGTAATAAGATACTCAGTTATTACAGTACTGAAAACTGAGGATTGCTGACTTTTAATAATGTGCTATTATTGGTGCTGCACTTTCCCTTGATTACAGCTTTCACCCATGCATATTTGAAGCAACATTTAAGATTTTGGGCTTCAAAATGAACGTACTGGGTCCCATGGAGTCCTTGCAAAAACATTCCATGGTTTCTTTTCACTGATTCTTAGGCCAGCTATGTTTTACTATGTGTCAAAACCTCCCATTACCCGTCCTAGGAGGTTCAGGTAGGTAAAGACTACCTGGCCTGCAGTATATTCCAGAATCCAGAATGAGATAGGTAAGATATTGCTGCATACAACATAAATAATTTTTTTCAGATTTGCCATTGCTAAGGAAAGGCACAATTAAACTGTAACTCTTTTTGAAGAGGCACTGTGGAACATTCCAGATTATAAAACTTGAACCAAATTGTCATATGCACTTTAAGGTCCAGGACGGACTATTGTGGGAGAAAAAAGGATTTACCAACACCATGGAATTACAGTAATTTGCAGTATTCATTTTAAACTGAGTGGAGGGTTTTTGCAAGGGGGAGAACTTGTTAGTGATTGACTTACAGCAACAACAAAAGCACTCTGAATTAGGCATCCATGATATTACACATGATCTGTTAGATAAGCCTTGTTTGCTGAATCCAGTGGCACCAAACAGAGCTACAGACATAGGCTTCTTAATGGTTGGGTTTTGCCTTCATAGTTTCTCTGTGAGTCTCTTCGAAAAGTTTCTCTGCTTGTCTTCTTTTGCATTGCAGAAAAATAAAAAAAAAAGGCACACACAAAAGACTGCGTTGTGCTGAGCGCTGCTTCAAAATGTGTGTTTAAGTGTCTGATTCCTAATTTAAAAATATTGGGCAGGCTTCTTTTGATGTGAAGCATTAAAAAGAGCTCCTTTTTATTGTGGTGGTATTAGTTCCAACTGTGTTTTGAATGAAGTGACTCAGTGATTTCATACATAGGCATTTGCCAGAATGCAATCTTACATTTCCCTCTAGCTCACCTGAGCTAAGTATGGTAAATACTTTTTTTTTCTACAGGGGCAATATCAGCAGTGAGGATAAGCATTCTATAAAACACAGTAAAAATCTGTAACTGAAAGTATTTCTTTCACAGATAGCAGTTAATGGCCTAAAGGGCATAAGGGTTCTCTTTCTGAATGGCTTGGTACTAGTTCTGTCTGACACCAGAGACCAATTTAGTACCTGGGACCATGGCAACGAGGTATGAGTGAAAGAAATACTAACTAGGTAAATAAAGAACTTAGAGAAAATAAGTAGTATGTGTTTGCAGTATTGACTGGTTGAAAGGGGAGGTGGGATTTCAGACCTCTAATGGAAATAAGAAAACTCTTTGAATCACTTTTAAAATGCTTTCATACTGTAGACACGGAGCTCAGCATGAGGGGAGTGCTCCAGCCTGTTGTTCAGCTGCTGTGCTCCCAGTACACACCATTTAATTTAAAACAAGTGTGCAGTGTCCATGCTGTGCTGTTTTCAGAGCAGTACCTTGCTCTCAGAAGGAAAAGGTCTGACTGTAGGGCCTCGTAGCAGTTGGCAGAGCAACATTCTGGGTGTGTCAGCCCTACACACTGCAGTGCTGTGGAGGTGTATCCTCAGGTGGTGGTGGAGCCTCCTGCCGTGAATAAGCCTCTGCACTTTGTCATGACAAATAAGAACTATAGAGCTCAGTGCTAGGTCGTGCTCTCAGTTTGGTAGAGCTGAATCACAGAAAGAATTCTGCATTCCAGAATGGAAGCAAATAGCTCTACTTGGGTTTATAATTTGATTATTCATCTGTCTCTTGGTCCCGTCACAACATAGTTTTAACATGCCAAAGTCCTACCACTAACATGCTAAAACCCAAAGATCCCAAGGGCTTTACAAGAAATAGAAATTCGTGTTAAGTATTACTTTGGTTGAAATTGTGTGCCACAGAAACCCTCTAATTGAGCTGTTATGGCTCCAGGTTACTACTGCTTCTGTCAGACCTTTCCGAGTGATACTGACAACTCTCAAAAAAAAAAAAATTATTTTGACTTGGGCATTTTACATTTTAGATTATAGTGGTAAAATGCATTCCTGATGTAGCTGATGTGAATGGATTTACACTGGAGGGATCATTTTAGTTCTACTAATGTAGTTCAAATGATTTCACATTGACATACATTTCAGCTAAAAATAATGCAAAAATGAGGTATTTCAGGTTCACTTGCAGTGGTGAAAAAATTTGGAGGAGTTCCATTAGAATTCATGGAAACACAGCAACAGCAAATCTGATTTCAAATACGGTCTGATACTTAACAGTGTGCTGGCGTTTATTTAAACAATTTCCTAAGTATTTTTATAGTAATCTTAAGTGCCGGGGCCAGATTCATAAGGGGAGAGTTTTGCCAGCTGAAGCGTTGGATTTAATGGCTGACTTCAGAGATCCATAAATTTTTTCTTTATTACATTTCTGATGTTACATTGATTCCTTGAAAACATCAGCCTGGATGCTGAACTTTATACCAAAAGAAGTGTTGTGTAACCCAGTTAGAGTGAAGGTTTTTAGTGTTCAGTTAAACTTTCTAGAATGATTCCTCAAGAGGCTAATTCCTTTTGATGGAAAATATAATTTGTTTGTATTTGAAGGAAAATTCTTCTGTTACATAGTTTCTCGTGTGTAGAATCCACCTCTGTGGTGTTCGTGTAATGCAGAATAAATTTGGGAGATCCAGGGGATAAAAAGCTGCACTGTGATCATGATTACATCTAAGTCATGACAATAGTGTCCTTGGTATTTGGAGGTACTAATAGGCATTCTTGTGGTCATACAAATTGGGATTTGAGTGTGTTTTCAGTCTGTAAACCTTTTCAGATAGCTTTGGAATGTGGAAATAATTTTGCATAATACTGGTGTAGAAAGAGCTTGGGATCAGGCCATAACCTTGAATAAAAGATCTTAGAGTGTAACTGGAAGATTCCTGTCAAGTTCACTTTCAGGTGTTGAGAGTCATTTGACTTGGGATTTGAAAATTCAGTGCTGAGCTGCCCAAGAACATGAGGTATTTCCTCTTCATATTTGCATTAATGTAGGGTAAATGTGCTATGGAAAATCAGCAAAATATCAGAAAGTCTATTCCATTTGTAGCTAGTTTCTGAAAAGTCTTTCTCACACAGTACTGAAAAATGTACTGTGTCTTTCTGGTCATCCTGGACTCAAAAAACTAACTCTGAATATCATTTAAGTTTTGGCATAATCTTTAAACTTTATAGATAATCTTCAAAGTAAATATAATCTATCCATTGTGTTTAGACCGTGTCACTGGCTCCCTCTATTTTTTTACTGGTTCCTTATTAATTTTTACTGTCATTGCACTGAGTTATAAATACATAAATAATATTTTTAAAAATTAATTAATTGACATGAGAGAGTAAGAAATAAAAACAAATGTTAAAAAACCCCAACTATA
The DNA here is from genome assembly GCA_037834095.1 of Argya squamiceps. NCBI lineage: Eukaryota > Metazoa > Chordata > Aves > Passeriformes > Leiothrichidae > Argya > Argya squamiceps. The sequence goes on along the minus strand of JBBMKD010000216.1, from coordinate 1,296,979 downwards.
ATACCCAGTATAGAAGTTACATATTTTTCTTATCATTAAATAAATCTAAAATAACTTCTGTAGACATGGGGCAGGGTATACACTTTCCTTTTGCTAGAACTGAATGATCAAATGCTTCAGATTTTGCAGTGAATAAGATCTAGTTGACAGATTTATCATATTTTTGCACCTCTATTTGAAACAAATACTTGCAGAAAAATTGGCACTTTTGTAAAAATGAATATCTTTAATTTCCACAGAGACCATCTAATGTAGACAAAGTGATTGGCAGATTAATTCTGGGTTAAAGTGCATAAATGTTTTGTACCTAACACCCAGGTACTCTACTTATTGCTGCCATGTTTTCTGTGTGTTCGGAATTCCAATGAAATTTATTCTTGAAGGAAAACTCGTTAAAGCATTATGTACTGAGATGGTTTAATTAATTCTTATTTTTAATCTTTTTCTGTACAATTATAATTTGCCTTGAGACCTTTTTCTGCAACAGGACCTTTGGAAAATAAATACATAAAGTATATAAGAAGGAAAGAAGAGAAGGCTTACATTACATGTAAAAAGCTTGCAAAATATGCTAATTGAGGAAAAATAGGTAAGTAAAAGCTTCTTTTATTTCCTTCATTTGTGCATTTATGGTGCTGCCAGTAAAACCAAACTGGGGGCGGGCTGGCTGAACTGATCTGCAGCTACAGAGAGGTGCTTCAGGCATTGTTTTTCTTCCAGGTACCTGGTCTCAGGAGCAGCAGCAGCTGCTGCTGTGGCTTTGTGCAGCTGAGAAGATGCTCCTTGTGCTGGGCAGCACCAAGTGGAGTGGGACAGGGTCCTGGAGGTTTTTAGCCTGTCTGGTTAAATCCATGTTCCTACCACAAGTATCCTGCTGAGTGCAAAAGTTCAGTTATTTGCTTGGTAATACCATGCAACCTTCCCAGACAGGCAGGCATCAAAGACTCCAGTCTGCCAGTTCCTAAGCTGAAAAGGGTCTTAGGTCTGCATTCACAAAATACACTTTAACTGAATTCCATTCATTTCATAAGGAACTGGGCTATAAAATGCTTCCTGAATTGAGGAACAAGCAATTTGCTTAAGGTGAAAAGGGACACTATGGTGGAGCAGGTTTCCCAGGTGTTGCAGTTGTTACACGAAGGAGTGTAGGAAGTGACAGCACATGTTCAAGAGAGATTTTCGTCTCTGTTTTTAATCTCTTGCTCAAATGTTCCTGGGGCATTTGTGTTCAGAGTAAGGGATGGAGTCAGTGAGTATGTCAAAGGCATCTTGAATTTTAGATACATGCTTTTTTTCTTTCTGTAGCAGTCAGAATAAGCTAAGTTTGGGTGGATTTTGGTTCTATGGGTTGTTTTTGGTTTTGTTTTGTTTGGTTTGGTTTATTTTTTAAACATTATTGTTATTAGTTACTTAGTCCTAACACTTATTAGGAAGACCATTTCAGTGGGACAATATACACTGAATCTGAAACTATCATCCCAGACGTGAATGGTAGCTTTCAATTCAGAAAATCAACATAGACTTATTCAGTATCACTCCTTTCCTTCTCATTTGTTTCAGGTGTGCTGTCTTTGGGTCCAATCCTCTTGCACTGAAGTCTTTAAAAGTTTCTTGTGTCAATACTAGGCAGTACCTGGCCCTGCCATGTAGGAGAACCAAGGAGAAAATCAGCTTTCCTTGTTTGTATTTCTGTTAGTATGATTTTGATGCAGAATTTTGCTGTAGAGGAGGGATGCTCCGGGGTGCTTCACTGTGTGTTTATCCTCATTGCAAGGGACCAGCACCCCATGATATGCTTTGGAAAGAAATCCAGTCACATGCATGAGACTGCATTCCCTTTTTTGCTCTGCCTTGTACACTTAAAGGGCACTGCTGGGTACACTGGGGTATTGCCCTGCACTGTGGATTCATCCACGCTACTGTTCCGCTGACATCAGTGGAGGTTTGGTTTTCAATCAGAGCCCGTGATATCTCTCCTTGTTGTGGATCATCCACTGTATGAATGAACTTTAATTTGTGCTTATTGTTGTCTCCCTGCTGGCACAGCTTTGGAATGAATTCAGGGTGTCATTCAGTGGCAGTTTCTCCTTGCACAGTGGAGCCTGAATAGCACAGGGAGCCTGCATACAGAAAACTGCAGAGGACTGTTGATACTGATGGAAGGTATCTCTTGTTTTTCTATCCAAAACTCTACTTGTATTACAAGTTACACATTACACAGACTGTGTATTTCAAGTTAAATACCTTCTGTTTCATTAGTGGGTTTGTACTTTAGGATGCCCTCAATTTGCCCTGAATTCCTCAGGAATTTAAGATCTTGGCTATTTTTCAGGTCTCAAGCATGAAGGAAGATGATCCCTCTTTGCATTCAAAATGGCAAGGCGTTATTTTAAAGCAGAAATCTTGCATATTTTCAGGTTAAGAAGCTAAGGAATAGTATCTTTTCTGTTAAAGTATTTCTTAAATATTAGTTGCAGATACACATACTGAAGAAAAATATGGTTTCATCACAGGGAAGAAATAAAAAATATTTTTAATTCAATGTTTAAAGGGCATCATTGTATTTTATTCTGTGCCAGATGACAAGCTCAGATAAATGTTATTTTAGCAAGAATCTATCCTACTGCAGAGAGTGCAGTAGAGGAATTGTATAGCAATTTATATTCCAACATTTATTTCTGTACATGTTTATTTCTGTTGGCTACTTATAAGCAATGTTATTTATTCAGGAGCTCACAGATCTCAAAATTAATGACAGAAATCCCATAAGGATCTGAGTAAATGTGAGGAACAAGGTTTAATGCTTCTGAGAATCTGCTAGAAGAAATTGTTGTTTTGGTGCCATTTTACTTGTGAACATCTCCTCTAATAACTGATAAGATGATTCCATAAGTTACAAGATAAAACTTTTCTCTGGCTAGTAAAATATTTTCTGTTACTCGTAGTTTAATGGAAGATTAGCATTTTTATGTCTTTAAAATATGTAGAAAATGTGAGAAGACTACTAAGTAGAGATTGTACTAATTTGCTGCTCTTTGACCTTTTTTACAAGCAAATATTTTCAGAATTGATTAGTAATGCTTGTCAACTCAATTCCTAAGCAAAATGGAGAGATTTACTCTTGAATTCATGCAGGAAAAGTGCTTTTTAAACTGTCTCATTTTTGGGCACCCAGAAATCAAGACATTCAGACCGCTACCTATTTCTGAAAATTTCTGATGACTTGACTGATTTGTTTCTTTTCAGAGGACAGAACAAATCACATTTCAGCTATTTTTTGTTTTCTGTGATTTTCTGTAGTTTTGAATTATACCTAATAGAAGCAACTAGAGAACCCACAACATTTTCAAGCACAGTCTCAGTTGTGCTGCAACATGAAACAGTATATGTGATTTAACAGGTTCACCTAATTGGTCAGGCATCTTATATTATAGGATTGCTCAAAGAGATACTCCTGATACTTTTGACCTCTGTTCTATGCTTTAAAAGATTCTCCTGATGCCAGGCTAGCACATAACAGGAATGGCAATTTGAGGTGGTAAAAGAAATATGTTCGGGAGCAGTGAGGGCTGGCTCCTTTCCCAGGGGCTGGGGAAGGCAGGAGCTGAGCATGATCACACAGCCATGGGGGCTGGGACCTCATCACTGTCCTCCAGCACAAGGAGGATTAAATGGGGCACCTAGACCCACAGGCAGGGCTGTGGGTGGGGGCAGTAGGTGAGGCTGGGGAGTACCATTCCAGCCAATTTAGGCCCTGACCAAAGCCTTGCATTTGCTGGTAACCACAGGCAGTAGGTCTGGGTCTGCTCTTCTAAGATGCAGTTGTACATCCAGGTTTGTGTTGCTCCATCCAAAACTGAAAATGTACAATTTTCAGAGCCTTAAGTACTGACCAATTGTTAAGCTTTTTGCTACTCTTGTTTTTTGCTCCTGAATCATCCCTAGGTCTTATTTCTTCAGTGTTTTACTGCTGCTAACACATCTATGATTATTTCTCCTAAGCTATGTTACCATTTGCTTTTTTTAGACAGCTTCTTTGTGCTGGTAGGACAGACCGTTTTCATGGATTTTCAAGAGCAAGGCTATTTTTCAGCTGTTGGATGTATGGGTTTCAAAGAAGGTATTGGGAAGGTGGGAAGTAACCAATGATCTTCTGATTTGGACTGGCATCCAGAAAGGTGCTAGAGCATTATGTGTAGTATTTCTTCATCTTTTCATTGAGATGATTAGTTTTGTTTTGCTGTTCTTGCAGCATTGTCATTGTTGGAACTGGAGCAGATGTTGGTATTAAGTAAACACACTCAGTCATAGCAAATGACTGCATATCCAAATTTGTGTCTTGTATGTATTATAAAGTATCTGAGCTCTGTACCATCATTTTATAATGGTTGAAATATTTGAGAATGTGTCTAAAAATCAGCCTGATGTGAACTGAATGAATGAAAAAAATGCTGGAGTGATGCTTTTCATTTGGTCTGTTTGCTTAAGGTGACAGGTGAGCTATGTGGCTTGTACTGAAGTTCTGAAAGTGGAATATGTTGTTAAAATGGTGATTGAACCTGGAATGTCATTTCAAAGAAAGCCAGAGTGGCTTTTCCCAGTATTTATGCACACAGATGGGAAACTGCATATTTGAGAAGCAGAATGTCTAAGCTGTTTTCATGGGACCATCCATGTCTGCAGACTGAAATGTGATGGAAAATTACAGAGCACCTGTCAGCCCAAACACCAAGGTTCAGGTTCTGAGGATCACAAATCAAAACTCCTTCTCTTTCCAAGGGCTTGGTTCTTCACAGAGGCCTCAACCACCCTCATCACCACTGTAGCCCACTGGCAATCCCAGAAAGGAGCAATCATAAGCAATGAAAATATGAAGGTGAAGGAGAACATCCATTCTAAATTGTGTGGAATGAAAGCCTTAAATGAAAAATGCAATCAGTATATTGCAACACCTTCCTTCAGCTTCATTTTTTTCTGAACACCCAGTATTTGATGCAGTGCTGTGAGCATTCTCTGGACCCTTCTTCTGTGATGAGCACCTAGTTTTTGTGGCTCTCTGGTGTTAATGAGTCCAAGCAGATTCAGGAACTGAATCCAAATTACAGAAAATTTCATAAATTCAGTGAACAAAGTTAAGATGTTTTTGTTGTTATTTTCAGTAACTGCTGGTAAGAATGGTATGTTAATTAGAGAGGTTGACCGCTGTCTCCAAAGGCAGGTTAATTATTACATCCTCTCCAGCCTGCAAACTGTTGTATCTTGAACCTTCCTCTTTCTAAGGACTGGTATTTCCATTGTAAAAGATTAAAAGCTTTTTTCTCGTTTTTGGAGCTGTTTTTTATAATGAGGCAGCTCACATCCTGTGAGTGCCTGCTGTGCAGGCAGGGCTGCAGTGGTTTGTATGTCAGTGGTACACTCAGGAGAAGGAAGGGCTACAGCAGAAGTCCTACTTCCAGGGAATGGGCAAAGCTGCTTGGGGATGCCATTTGGAGCTCAGCAAAAGCAACTGTTCAGCTCAAAAGAGCAGCGTGCTGTTGTCTTGCTCCAGGTCTGTGACCTGTCTGCTCACTCACTGGGCAAGGAGAAATGCTGAGGGGAGATTTCTTAAGCTGGTACAGCAAGTAGCAGCAACTATAGTTTTTCACATTGATAAAGAGTTTCACACACTTGGGAAAAATGCTTTTAAATCCCAGGATTAAGGAGAACTCGACTTGCTTCTGCAGTTACCCACAGTGTTTCAGATTGTGGACCAGCTGTACTTCATTCTTTCTGTAAGTTTAGACACAGCTCTTTTTCTGCAGGATTTATAGATAGTGGTCTTGCCTGAAACCACTTGAGGTAGATTATGATCTTTATTTTTACTAGATGCTATTGCCCAAATACATACTTAAAGGAGAAATGTTCAAAATTGTGTTGTCATCTCCACTCCGTAACGGGCTTTCCATGCAAAAAAAGAGAAATCTAAAAAATTATTCAACTGCATAAATTATATTGTATATGCCTAGGCACCAAGCAGGGAACCACATTCTTTCTGCAGGATGAAGATCCCTGTTTGTGAAGACATGAAAATCTGCAGTATTTTGCAGAACTTGATCCTGAAAAATCAGGACCAGAGATGTGTAGGATTCTTGTTTTAAAGTTTGGCCTCATTTCTGTTCCTACCACTGACTTGAATTTTGGGCTCTATTAAAGTAACCTTTGTATCTGGGAGAAAGAGATGGTCAGTAATGCAGAAGTTATAATGGGTATGTTAATGTGACACAGCTTGAGCAGGACACGGCACAGTGCTCTGGTATTTGAGCCAGTTCGGAACAAATTTGCTCAGGACTTGGAACAGCCCTGCCCAGAATACAGGGAAGGGTATTTGTGTGATCACTAAGCATTCCTCTTGATATAAGCAAAGAACAGTGGTTTGTTTTTAAAGTCCAGTGCAACTCTCTTGAAACCCTCCCCTGTTAGGGGATTCATCATCATTTTCATTTGGATTCACTTTTTGTTTTCTTACTCTTGTTGATAATGTTGCAGACAAAAAGTTTTCATACCCCAGTTCTGATCCAGTGACACTCAGAAGGGAATTGACTTTGCTCTACAGACAATATTCTGCAGAATAAAGTGTGCAGCACAGCTCACAGGCAGATTTATTAGGACTATGCATATATAAAATGCCTCTAAGCAATGAAAGCTTTGGGCTGCTCAGTCAGATCTTCGAATGATAAATGGATTTACTCAGCAGCAGTCATCTGCGTGCATTTGACATCACCTGAGTTCCCTCTTTTCTGTGGACACAAGGAGCTGAAGGAAATTGAATTTTGCCAATCTTGGTAAATTGCATCTAATAGCATACTGACATATTTTCTGTTCTGGAGAGCTGATACAGTTGATATTGTAGGATGATTGAATTTTATTCATGTAAGGCTGCTTGTTATGAAAAGGAACATCGCGGTCCTGTTCCACTGCAACTATTTGTTTTATGAAAATATTTTTATATCTTTCATATCAGATGTGATATTATTTCCCCACCAGATGTCACGCAAACAAGCCCTAATTATGCACGTATTCAGTGTACTGGAGCACAGCGAACCTCCTCAATGGCTGACTAATATTGCTTGCAGAATGCTGTACTTGTATAAATACAGCATTTACTTGTTCCAAGCCACCTACAGTTACTTCTGTTTCAGATTTATATAATCAGTAATATTTTATGTTTTCAGCCTGTACAAAGAATGTATTGTATTACATGAAGAAAGTGCTTCTTTTTAATGCTGTAGTTAAGGTTCCGCAGTTCCTCCTCTTACTTTCTAATTCCTTTTGCTCTTGTTAAATTCATGATTAATTTTTCCATTTATTCTATAGATGCAGAGTTTGTTTTTTGAGCTTTATTTCCTACAAGTAAGTGATCTGGTCTTCATTTTGAGACTTAAGTATTTCAATGCAACATTTGAGTATGTTACAATTCACTGAGAACCTCCTGGTGGACTGGCCATCATCAACATAAAATATTAAATGGTAATGTACATCAAATTATGAAAAAATAGTGTTTTAGATAATATCCAGGAGGCTCCATTCATAATCTTTCTCTCGTTATTGCATAAAGAATAGTGTATATTATTTGAAGAAGGCACAGTGCTACTTTTAAATTTAATGGGTCCAAAATAGCCATGAGTGATAAAGCCAAGCATTTCTACCAAGGGTCTGGTGCTCCTTGCAGCCAGCACAGCAGCTGTTTCATGAGCTGGTGAGGCACTGGAAAAGGTGTCTGAGCAGCTGTGCCTGCTCCATCCCTGGAAGTGTCCAAGGCCAGGCTGGACAGGGCTTGGAGCAGCCTGATCTGGGTGGAAGGTGTACCTGCCCATGGCAGGGGTGTTGGAACGGGATGAGCTTTAGGGTCCCTTCCAACCCAAACCATTTTGTGATGCTCTGAGTCTATGGGACATTTCTGCAAGGTTCTGTGAGTACAGGGGAGTCCTGCAGACTGGAGTTCCTGAGGAGCTGCAGAACATGGTTTGCCTGTTGCTATCAAATCCACTCATCTTCTTGCTACTTTCTTCTGCAGAGACTCTGGACTTGTAGAAGAGGCAATGCTGTGAGAACAGGCAACCTCCTCTTACATGTGACTTTAAAGAATAAAGGGTTTTGTTTGTCATGTAACAGCCAACTCTTCCAGGAATGTGAGACAACAATGTGATTTATTCATGTAGTGGTTTCATGTTTGCTGAATTCTGTTTACCAAATTTAGTGTAGTTGGTTTAATGTCTTTCTGCTGTGAAATAGAATTAGGAAGAAAAGGCAAAACAGGCCCAACTTAAAAGTAAACAGATTTTATTAACACACACACTGAAAGGAGAAAAGGAAAAAAAATTAAACCTTCAAAACACTCTTCACTCACAAGTGTTCACTTTCCCACAAACAACATAGACAAAACCCTGTAATTTCAGTCAGTTTCACCTTTCTAAAAATTATCTTTAATCAGTTCTTCAGAGAGAAGAGTCTCTTTTAGTTTACCATGGAATTTTCTTTACTGACAACCTGGAACAGTTCTTGTGTGGGTTTTAACTGTCACAAAAACAGGTGCCTGAGGGAAACCTGCTTCTGTGACTTCTCCCATTAGCAGTTTCCCAAGATGTATGGGTCATGGGTCTAGACTCTTGCATATTGAGGTGTCACCTTTTAAAGATGAGTAATTTCAAAGACAAAGTATTCTTCATGTCAAGGAACAGAGATATCTTCTCAGTTCTTCACTGGCACAGAGGGCTTCTTATCTCCCTCTCTGTTCAAACATCTCATAAGATCAATATCGCTTAGTCCATCACAAACACCTTAGCTCAGAATCCACACACAATTCTCACAATCATCTCCCCAAATGCCTATCTTTTCCACGATTTAAAGGGATAATCTACATATAGAGTTCATTTCTATGGTTCAATAAGAAGTCCAGTCTAAAATGGAATGGCAACTTCCTCAATCCCTTCCTCCAATCAGTCCTTTCACTCTTGCTCTGCTGACTTCATGCTGTTTCTTCTCTAAGTTCACTCTGTCTCTTTCTTATCTCTCTCAGGGAAGGATTAACCCTTGGAAGCCTCTTTTTGCCAAGAAAGGGTTAAAATCTGTCCAGGCCTGTGATGGTCATGTGGTGCTGTTTTACACCACTACAACACAGACTCTGAGATTCAGAAAGCTGAAAATTTTATTTTTGGGATGTGTCTCCCTTTTATACTATTTTAAGCAGACCAATCTGATTCATAAAACAAAGACAAACCTCTTCAATCACATTAGTCAGACTAGAGGGACATCAAGAAGAAGTCCCTCCTAGGAAAAAGAATGAATAACAGTACAGTTACAAGAACATTTCTCCTGTTTACAGAGAATTCCCTGGGAAATGAATTTCAAAAAACCAAAACACCTCAGGCATGGAACCAGGGCTACAGTCATGTGCTCTCTGCCTCTCCGGCCCTGGGATCTCAGAGCAGGGCTTTCCCCCTCTTCCATTCTTCTCTGCCCAGGAGTCACCAGAGGAGGGGAGAACCCTGCCCACCCCTCGGTGATAATTGGGGTGGGCTGGGCCCAACCAAGCCCATAGATGTTATCACGGGGCACGGCTCAGCCAGCTTTAAAATTAGCTGATGTTAAGCTGCAGCCTCCCCTTCCCCACCGGGAGCCGATGGAGCCTGGCCAGGCCTCGGGGCGCTCTCTGACTTAACAGGGGAAGTGGAGGAGGCCTGGCTGGCCTGGGCCTGGAGGCACGGCCGGGCTCAGAGCCGATTTCCCCTAGGAGGGGAAGCAGCAGGGGCCTGGCCGGCCTGGCCACTCCTCAGAGCGGCTGCTGGGGCCGGTTGTTACCTGCGGCTGGCAAGAGGGAAAAGGGCCAGCTCGGACAAACTTCGGATTTATATGGGTATTACCAAAAGTTGCATTCAGCTTTCTCAGTGGTTGAACCACATGCCAGTAGCCAAGAACCGGCTGCTGATAGGTCCCTGCCCCCTCTAAAACAGTTCCAAGGTCCTGACCAGCCAATATTCCATATTCCTCTTTAACTAAAAACCAAAGTGTGCTAACCCATAACAGTCCTAAATGTACATAATCGCAAGGCTTTTTTCTCAGAGGGAAGCAGGAATTGAAGTACAGACTCCACGAATGACAATCCTCCCTTTTCCTTTAGCTAGAACTTCTCTTCCTAATTCAAAATGATTATTGGTTACAATCATCCCTGTTTCTTGAGGGATGCTTCTATTTCCATGTCTACCCTTGTGCATTTTTAACTGAGTTGCCCTTGGTAGCTAAAGGGTGATGATGGGGGAGATATTCCTATATGTTAGGGTTTATTCTGATACCTGGCCTTGAACAGGGAGAGACAATGTTCCATTGACAGTAATGTGAATTAGTGGGATATCACTGTTCTTAAGTATATGTGACCTAAATAAGAAAACTCAGTAACTAACCATGGAAGAGTAATTTTAGCAGAGAACAAATTACATTTGGTATATTTAGTTTCTTTTACTTTAAACCAGTGAGAATATTATTACTAATCTTTTTTCAGGTGTCTTTTACTTAACTGCATAGCAAAGTCTGTAGTCAAAGAATATAAATAGATTCAAGAGCAATAGTGAAATTCTATCTAAAATGAATAGCTGAAATTGGACTTGGAAAATGATTATGATATAAAAATGATTTCAGTATCTTGCTGATTTTTTTTCTAGCTAGAAAGCTTCTTTCTACTTTTTTTAAAGTAAGTTTGTTTTCTGGTTCTCATGCTATCATGCCATTCTTGAGAGGACTCCAAAGAAATACAAATACACAAGAAAAATGCATTCATGAGAAGTGAGGAAAAAATCCCACAAGGCTTTGAGATTTTAGTTGTTGAACTATTTGTAATTTTGTGTTTTAAATACTTGGCCTAAAATGACTGACAAAATAATTCTAATTATGAAAAACATTATCTAGCTGTAGTACATTGTGATTAGTGTGATCACTCACTAATGTGTTCTGCTTGGGAACTGATGATGCAAGATGGTTTAAATGTGTAGTTCATTATTATTATGGATGGTTTCTGAATTTACTGAATTGCTTCACCCAGTGCTGCAAAATAGAAAATTATATTCCCAGTAATAGTGTTTTGTACTGAAGTTTATCTAGTTATAAGAATTTACACATTGAAATAACTTGCAAAAGAAAATAATTGCTGTTTTTGAACAGAAAGACAATAAAAATAATAGCTGTTAACACAGTTTTCTATTTAATAGCTTAAAACATCCTAAAATGTAGAGACAGTCAGTAATAAATAAAGCACTGAGTGCATCCCTCTGGTTGAGGTAATTCTTACTTATTTTTTTGCTTCTGCTGATGCTACTTTGCTAAACTCACCGTTGATGAGTTTCAGGGACACAGATGGTGGTGTCTGATTTTCCCAGGCAGGAAGGGTTGGTCCACTTTAGCAGAGTTCTGGGTGAAGGAACCCCTGGCATGTCTGTTATCAATGGGAATGTGCTGCAAGTTTCCTTGTGCTTGGTGTCCCCATGGACACCAAAGGAGAGGCATCTGGTCATCCCGAGTTAGCATTTGCCATCACACTAGTTAAAATTAGAGATTGCATTTTAAGGCTTAGATATTGAGTTTCCTATTAATACAGGCTCACAGGCAAAGTATATATTTTAGACTAAAGCTTAGGTACAGAAAACGTGAATAGTGTAAATGGAACCCGCGATTAAAGACTGTTAGATAAGAAGAGGTACTGAAAAAAATTCTGGATGGATTAAAGAAAATTTCTGTTCTCCATTTTTCATACTGGAAAAGTGTCTTCTAATAATCAGGGACTAGTTTGTTAATACAGTTCTGACGTAATAACTGAAGTATTTAGTTATTTTTGTAATTGTTACAGTAATGACCAGTTGATAATAACAGATTGTAGTTGGTCAGTAGATTCTCAGTCAAAGCTGTGTCTTCTCCTTCTTTGCCTCTCTGGAAAATTAGTTTCATTTAATGGAAGTAGTGCTGCAGTACTTGATGCTGAATTTTGAATTAGTTTGTGCGTGTAAAATATATAATATTTTAAAAATAGTTTTCTGTTATAATTGTGTATTTCCTTGCATCATAGAGATTACTTTAGTCACTTTCTATCATAACATGCACTTTAGAAGACTTTTTATTTAAAAAGAGAAAAAATCTATGCATTAAGATTAATTCATGGATATTTGGAAATGTGGACCACAGTTTATCTGTCTTCCAACCCTTTTTTATGTGCATCTTTTTTATTAAAAAAATAAAAATGCAATAGGAATCAACAGGCTTTATTTTTGCACACTTGTAGAGTAAGAAATACCAGTGACTATATGTGGGGTGAAGCTGGCAGCATAAAGAAAAGTGACCCCAGAAGCAAGAAATTTAGAAACTGGTGTGAACTTGCTGCAAAGTGCTGCTTAAGTAGCATTGTGAAAGAAAACGTGTGGGTGATAAAAGAGCAATTCACTGTGGTCAGCCACAGAGTAACCTCTGCTCTGAAATGTGCACAAATTAGAGAGATTAACAATTCAAAGTACTGCTAGAGCACAATGGTTCTTGATTGTTCTTGGTTGCTTAAGAACTACTTTAATAAGTTTGTTTTGTGTAAGTACCTGCCTTAAATTAGTGGTGAGTCTGGGTTAGGCAGTACAGGCTAAACAGAAAGAAATATATTTTCTTAAATTGAACTGTGTCATCTTTTGACAATTGGTTTAAATATGGCACTCGCTGCACTTACAGTAAGAAATGTTATTATTTTATAAGGTATATAAGAGCTGGACTTCATTAATTATACATACTTTACGTTATTACAAACACCGTTGAGCTCTGTCAGTCATTTCCTTGAGTGAGAACTTAATGCTAAGGACTAGTGTCGCCCTGATGCAAAAGTCTTTGGATTGTTTTTACTCTTGAACTGGAGTTTCTCACGCAGCTTCACAAAAACA